>OX383968.1:15820566-16421333 GCA_947532105.1 Athrips mouffetella | reverse complement strand
CTTAAAAAGTGAAGAAATAAAAACAATTGGAGTATGTTCCATGATGTAGCCTGGGTGCGTACTCCGAAGTTTTATCGGAGCTCCGATATTATCACATTGACAACGACAATTACGTTCGAAAATTTACTTTGTATGGGAATTTCTTTGTCAAAAGCTGAACCATAGACTAATTATCGGCGCGATATTATCGTAGTTTCACTTCGGAGTACGGAAGCTGATCGTACAAGCTTTGATTAGATTTTTCAAATAAGGGCAAGTGATACAGTCGAAGAGCTGCTTGCTACTCGTAGTTTATTGTTGGATATAAATAATAAGAAAAAATACAGCATCCCATCAGCTCGAAGCGCTCGTGGCCGAGTGGTAGTTGCTCTTTCTTTCCAATCACGAAAGTTAAGCAACGTTGGCCGTGGTCAGGACCCGGATGGGTGACCGCTAGTGGCATAACAACCATAGCGTTTTAGTGCTTCGGAAGGCACGTTAAGCCGTTGGTCCCGGCTATTAATGATAGTAGTCGTTAAGCTATGTCACAGGCCATTTGGCGGCTTGAGAACTCTGACAGCCAGTTTGGCCGCTAACCTGGCAAACCCTAGTCTTGCCGATCCAATGGTCTGGTTTGCCCTCTGGGTGGCGGAGGTCAGATGAGAGTCGCTCTGTGTGAAAACCAGTGCCCTCGTCAAATCCCCTGGGTTGGGTAGCCGACTCCAAAAAACGGACTAAGACTAGGACAATGAATTGGTGAGAAATTCTTTTTTTTTCTCACGCGTGTCTTTGAACTCATATTTGGGGACCAAATATTTGACGTCGCCATCCGCATCCGCATATCCCAGAACCCCGTGAACCGTGTGTGTCAACGAACGTAGCACGAACCAATCAAACTTTGTTGACAGAATACTACCCTTTGTAAATGCTAAAATGAGTTTCAAATTCGGTCATTGAACGCGAATTTCGCAAAGCGTTCACCTGTCGATCTGATGATTGTGAAAGATGTTTATTTTTAGACTTGTTTACTGCTGCTTTGGAATATTTCTTAGCTGTTATTATTATTTTCTATATACATACACACGTATATCCGAGTCTTTCACGTAGATGTTGGCAGAAACGATAACCCCACCTGCTACGATCCTGACATACTTCCCTCGCTTCTAATCTCATCAACCCTTTCATTCGGACTCGTCGGTATCACACCTTCCAATATTCAAAGACTAATAAATTCAGCATGCGTTGCTGATAGACTTGGTTTTGCTAATAAACGAGCAATGACCAAATTAGTTTCTGAATTAAGGAAGGTGTGATAGCGGTTTTAGGATACTTTTGAGGTGGTCTGATTCAGCAAGTATTTCTTACACATTTTTCATTTCTGATTACGTTTCTAAGAAGCACTGCACTTTCAATTTTCATACACCTGTTGTACCTATTAGCCTATTGCGTGTAACAGGCCTAAAGCCACGATCACATTTTCCCTAATTCAGAAACTAATTCGGCTTTAAATAAATAAAATAAATAAATAAAAAATAAAATTTTCTTTATTTCTTTTAACAATGCGTACTAAGAATCTATTAACGCAGGTGTCTCCAAGTAAGCTTAGCGCCTGTGTTTGGAGGCACCGCTCTTCTATCGCTAAGAATTATAATCTACTTTTTTTTTAAATAAGTTTAAAGGCATATAAAGACCACGTAGCGACGTAAGTATGTCAATTTAATTATCAGTATGTGTGTAATAGAAAATGTACATTTGTACTTTATATTATTGTGCTGTAAGTGTGTGTGTGTGAGCGTGTATACGTGTGTGCAAGTGCGTGTGTGTAAGTGTATTTGTGTGATAGAGAGAGAGAGAGAGAGAGTATGTGCTTGTGTACTATGGCGAACGGGTATTTAGAAGTAAGTGTAAGAGAGTGAATTGATTGAAACATAGTTTAATTGTTAGTTTATCTGTAAATAAGACATAATGTAATTTAAATAATAAAAACGTTGTATAAAAAATATATAGATCAGGTATTATATAATATAAATAACATATTATTATATAACAAAGATTTTATGCAAGTTTGTTTTAGAAAATAAGCCATAGGTAGTTTAATTTTTCCTTACGGAAGACATTGTTTCATTACATAACGATAGTAGGTAGGTAGATATTTGAAATGGTGAGCAGCTAGCCCTACGACAGTGTCTTGGGATCGGTAACATGAATATAAGTACAAGTTCCACTAGCTACTCAGCCATCAGTTTCTCCACCACATCATAGGGTTTTGACTGAAGCCATTTGGGTATGATTTTTTTACAGTCATACAATGTTTTAGGATATATATTTAGCTCTTTATTCAGTGTATTGTATAGTTTAGAAGAACGCTTGTGAAATTGTCTGCTAGCGAAAGTTGTGTTGGGCTTACATTGCTCGTTAAAGTAAGGATATTGCAATTAACATAACCAAGCCTCCCAGCAATGTATGCCGAATTAGTCCTTGAATTCAGTTAGGTGTGAACGTGGCTTTACTATAACCTAATAGCTATCATATTACAAAACATTTAATGTACGCTCACCTGCCTACCACAGTGGTTCAAACGCACGCCTCTCGCAGACAAATAAAGAATTATTTATAATGCGGCATAAAAACGCGACGGAGACGTGACGTCCGCGTCCGTTCGCCGGTTAGATAACGTAAATTATTACCATTACTTAACCACGTGTGTAGAGAAAAAATTAAACATGACGTACTTACTAAAAACACTTATGTACGTATTGGAGTCTAGGTATTTTAGAATCATGTCTTAGCTTTACAGGAAATAATATTTTTGATACAAATGTTGTCATCAGGATTTGTGAGGTCGGTGATCGACTTTACAACCGACACTATTATAAATAAAATTTTATCCGCCCTAAATAAAATAATGTTATAATATTAATACGACTGCTACATTACCTCATTAACTAGTACTTAGTAATTCGTTGTTTACAGTTCTAAGGAAATCCGGTACCTACTATTTATAACGTGCTCGACCTCAGTGAACCAAGAAATTATTAATTTGTCATGAGCACAGCCCACTGAATGCTATTAGAACTTGTATTATGCTTTCAAATGTTGGTTTAGGTTTATTAAGATTGATAAGGTCTTATTTTGTTATACCGGAATTCGTGGTCTACCTAGGAAGTTAAAATAGCTAACATTTAACCTACCTACCCAAAGTGAAAATCTTGGGCATTTCATAATAGACTGAAAATGCTAAAGGGGTTAAGTAAGAAGCGTTATGACTTAGTATAATTTAATAGTATAACTTGAAGTGTAGGGATGATCCATAAAGATGATTTTTCAAAATTTTATTTTATTCCTTTATTGACGTAGGTAATCAATACCAAATTAATGTTTTCTAATACTAAGGGTCTCTGAGCTAAAACAGTCAGACAGACGGACAGATAATGAAACTATAAGGCTTCCTTTTTATCTACGGAACCCTTAAAAGGATTAAGATATGCTACTAAGTATTCAAACTAACGAAATGATGAGATTCTCTGTTAAAAAAAAAATCTGTGTGTTGGTGATAAAACGGACTATACCTATAGGCCTGAGGTACTTTTCCAGCAATATATTTGACCGCAGCGCCCTCCTATCACTGTAATCCATATTTCTCTATATATATTTTCTTCTTCGTCGTCACCTCACGGCTGAGGGTCGTGACCACCGAAAGCTGCTCTGTCGGTCGGAGCTCTCCAGGCCGCTCGGTTCTGGACCCTATGTGTCGCAGTGTGGGTGTTGCAGCTAATTGCCTTCTAGGTGTCTCCTCTCAATTTTCGCTCGATACGATACAATTCGAAATATGCAAATTCAAAACTTCGTCCCTTGACGATAGAACAGGATATTGGTTGGATTCTAATCACTGCCAATTTGACAATTCATCCAACCAATATTCTACTATATTGTCAGTGAACGAAGCTATGAATTCGACTGTATCGAAGTAGTATCGTATCGATATATGGAAAATTGAGAGTATAGACGCCCAGGATTGTGCGCGTCCATAGATTCGGTGCCCTGTCCCTGCTCCTCTATCCGTTCACATGGCCATGCAGTATGAGCTTCTCTTGTGTTTCAGGCCCTCCCTGACACATGCCATAAGTGGCCTGGTGGTGGATGGTCTGGTGCGAATTTCTAGTTTTTAGAGTATCGATACGTTAATACGGTGCGGCGTTCCGTCCAAGATATGCCGCCAACACCACATTTCAAAAGCATCGATCCTTAAATTGGAAATCTGAGTTCAAGTTTCAATTATAGGAAGCCGCAATATCAAATTCTCCTGCCTGGCTAAGATACAGTTTTAAATCGATAGAAGACCTTAGACTGCAAAGTGCAACTAAAATTAAAATAGAGAAATCGCTGATAGTTCGACCATGGCCCTCTATTATCGACCTTGCCATTGACAGCGTTGCGTTGTTACGTTGTATGTATTTGACTTACAAATTGCATTTGAATTTTTAATAATCTCGCAATCAGTTTTATTGTGCATGATAGTGTGATAATTGCTAGGTTAATAAATACTAACCACTCTAAGAAACAACGCGGAGTTTTGTAAACATTTTGCAGTCAAGAAGAGATATCTATTTAGACTAGGCACCCAGGACGATCGTATACAGGTAGTCAGATAAATCCACATAATAATATTGTTTTATTAACCAAACGTCGCGTTCTATGGTGGAATGGATTATACATAATCTCTTGGTATTCTTTCTTCATTTTGCTCTTTCCGAGCATAGCTCTTGATCCATGCAGTGAGATCGTTTGAAATAAGAACAGTATTAATGTCTCTTCTCTAGCTTGACGTGGACTGTACGTACGGTCAACCGCACGTCGATAGAAACTTTTTCAACTCTATTACCACGCCATAAGGTCCAAAAGTGTTTCTACCGACGAGCTGTTGAGTGTACAAGTAATGTAGCAATTTGTTTTCTGCAACGCACTACGCATTGCAGTGTGTACTAACTTACGCTGATTTATTTCTGCGACTTGTGCGTTTTTTTGTCTGTTCGCTAAAGTCTGACCTGGTTATACGTTTGTAGGTCGATTGGTCGGTTTTGCTCACGAAGTGTTACAATAGGTATTAACTAGTAAAATAAGGTATAGCTTTTTAACTCTTTTTAGTAGTTTACTATTCGTGTATTTATTTTGGCATATGATAGAAAACTGCTCAGTTATGTATGATTGGATTACCTTTGATGAAGTGTCAAATTTTTGAAGAAGAAAAAAGTTACAAAAAAGAAAAGCATGTCTAATTCTGAAAAGTAGAAACAAGAAAATTTATTAGTATGCAGGGTGTAAGGAACGGTGTACCGAAAACTGAAAGGGCGTGTTCAGTCAACAAAACTGAACAACCTTCCCAAAGAAACGTTTCTGGGAAGAAACGAAACAATTTTTACTTTTCCGTACAAATTGCTTACCCTGGTTGAACAGTTTGTATGGAGAGGTCAATTTTATTTCTTTTCGCAAATATTTCTTTGGGAAAGTTGTTCAGTTTCGTTGTCTGAGCACGCCCTTTCAGTTTTCGGTACACTGTCCTTTACACCCTATCTAAATTAACCTGAAACGAAGTAATGCGAAAAAACGCCGTTAACGCTCTATCTTTTGTAACATGTTTTTAGGGTTCCGTACCTCAAAATAAAAAAAACGGAACCCTTATAGGATCACTTTGTTGTCTGTCAAGACCCTTTTTCTCACGAACTAGAAGAGGTGTCAAGTTGAAATTTATAACGAATATTAAGGTCCATGAACCACACAAGATCTGTAAATTTCAATTTTTTACAACGACGCAATCAAAAGATATGGCTTTTTATGTCTTCATCTCCATACATTTATGCAAAAATGCAAAACCTACAAGGTACTTCCCGTTGACCTAAAATTATGAAATTTGGCAAGAAGCTAGGTCTCACAGTACAAATAAAGGGAAAAGTCTGAAATCATTAAATATTTCAATTTTTCTTACAACTAATAGTAACCAATTAAGGTGAGCTCCCGTTTCAAGAACTTTTCTGTAAAAGAGGGGTCAAGTTGGATGGTCGCGGAGTTTTTAAAATCAAAGAGCAAAAGCTTTTAATATATCATATGGTAGATAGGTATGGAACCCTTAGGGCGCGAGTCCGACTCGCACTTGGCCGGTTTTTTTATTTTATTGATGTTGATGCAATAATAAATACTTTAATGCATAATAATGGTGCGAACATGTCAGCTTCCAGACACAACCTACAATTGGCCAGAAAACGTATCATTACTGTACAGCCATGGCTACTGATTAATCATCGTATCTCTGTAATCTAATAAGATGTCAACAGATGTTGAAATAGAATGAATCAGGAAATGAATCACTATATAAAAAAAATATCATCTAACTAAACTAATTCCTGGTAAACAGCTCAAAGAGTGAAATAATAGTAATTACGAGTAGCGACAAATTAGGTTAGGTCCCACAGGGCAAGTAGATACTAGAAAATGTGAAAATAATCCGTCCATATATCTGTCAACTTAATCTGTCAGTTTGACGCCTGTCAGCGGCCGAAATGTGTTGTGGGATTTAACTTTAACGGAAAATTCTTCATACGGAAATACGCTACAGGCGTTTTTTGCGGGCTTTGGCTTTTTTCAGTAGGTATATTAAAACAATGCTGTTTATTTTTTTAGAAAACGCTGCTACATAAGTATTTTATTTAAATTATTCATAATTTGACACGACGCGACGGACTAAATAAAAAAAATATTTTTGCATCGTCGCATTGAGCATACCTTTTAGGGCGATGCACCTGTAATTATTAGTTTACACGGAATGTTTTTTTTACGGTTCGAAGTAACCGTAGATATTGTAAAACATAAGAAATTATTTTTTCTTAATTTGACTTCTCCAACGTGTTTCTAATATAATATGTCTGAACTGATTTTATTTTTTAATTTTTTAATAAATCTCCCCTCTACTGTTTCAGGTAATTGTCTGCTGAATTTCCCCTGAATTTGGAAAGCAGTAAGTCTGTCATTTGACATCTTTTATTCTCAATCTTTTGTTCGACAAAGTCATTGTGCCATCCCTTTCCCATTCCAAAAGACGACACTGTTAACTCACGCATGTGTTCAATTTGTGAGTCTTCTATTGTAAGAATTTACGTATTTAAGCTTTATTTTAATGGCAACTTTTTGTGAACGTTCTCAAGGGCTTTAAAAATAAGTTAAGTAAGATAAGAGGTTCCGCTGCTGCGACCTTTTATCGGCAGTGCGTTATGTATCAGAATATGTGTTCGCGAGTTTATATAACTCGAATCTACTCAAATCACGAGTGATTTCTGGAAAAGGTTGATAGGATTCTTCTGGTAAAGCTCGTTCCATCGTCGACCTCATCTCTGTCTTCAAGGCTAGATTGTGCTAAAGAGCAAGCCCATCGACAATAATAAGAAAGAATACCTAGTCCAATTATGGCCTTTAAAATATTATTTTACAGCCTTGTGATACAATCTACTATTTTTATATAGCATCCCTTTTCTCAAAGATCTACCCTAGACACGGAAAAGGCTCGATATACTCTCGTATAAAGTTAGAGGTACATTGATAAATGTGCGTAGACCCTGAACTCATCGCATCACCTGTACGGGCGCTCTCAAGGGTGCTATTACCAGCCCGATTCAATTTACGGCCTCAAATACTCGCCTTGATCGTCTCAGGTTGGGCGAAGCTTTATTTTTTTTTGCATAGAAATAAAAATTGTTCACGGCGTGAAATTACTGTGATGTAGAAGCCTAAAGTTCTTTTAAACAGGACAATTTCCACCTGAACTCGAAATGATAAATTGGTTTTTTTGCTCCTGTTTTATGACTGTTCAAATAAAAATAATACGTAGCTCAAAATACACGGCTTTGTAATTTTCATAGTTATCGTCTAATGAAATCTTACATTCAACAAGCGTGACCTTTTTTGTCCACAAGACTCAAAAGTAGACATTAGTAGTTATTTAGGCAGTCACGCGCAGGAAATGTCGTTGACAGCCTGATACATGGTTCCTAGACACGAGAGACAAATTAATGACATTACGTGTCTCGTCTACTCTATTTAATCTATGACTAAGTGCCTATTCGCGCCAAGCGTAAAGATTGAGATGAATCTTTGGGCGCTCTCCACAATGTTATTTGACCAGGCGATCCCTTTTGGTCAGTGTCAACAACCTGACGTCCTTCGTGAAGGTTTCACGTTACTGTCTACAAACTGAATCATATTAAAAGTCCATTAAGTCGTCTGTATCACCATCCCCCAGTGGAAATGATTTCATTTAAATTAATTAAAAACAGTTTGACCTTATCAGATCTTTTGAAAATACTTAGGATAATTTTTCAAATTAAATTAGTGTTTCAGGTACGAAAAGTATCAATTTCGTAAATTATTGTATCACTGGACATCCTAAGTCAATAATTCACGTAAACACGTTTGTGCTATCTACTTACATTGAGTACGGTCAATACTCCGCGCGCGTCACAGTGTAGGCAGTTATAAGTAGGTATATTCTGAGGCACACTGGGTGGCAGGTAGAACATTGACCCTTCTGTATCTTTATTACTTTTAGTATATGCTCGAAATATGAACTTGATAATAAGGTATGACTTATTCATGTCTTTGTGTGAATTATGTGACATGGTGTTTTTCCCACGAATTTTGAAACCAGCTCTGTCATACGGCAGAAAAACGATCTTGATACATACTTTACGAAACACGTTTTTTTTATTACAATAATTTAATAGTACATTACTGCAATGGCCGACAGAAAAGGTATTGAAGGACGAACGTGATAATGTGGGCAGAGGCATAGCCGAGGCCCACATACGTACTCATAAGTCCTTCAATACCTGGTTGAGGCCACTTTTTACTTTTCTTAATAAAAGCGCGGAAATTCTAACTAAGTTTAATCCAAACAAACATTAAATTTAAGAACTTTCTATTTATCAATGTATTTCTTTGTTTACATCGCAGTGTTTCATTTTCATATTCTATGTAATCTGTGTTTGTGTAATTTTTTTTACAAGTTATAGCTTTCTTTTAGCTAGTTCGAAATTTAAACAAAATCTTTGATAAGTTACCTCCTTGGTTTTTATGATGTGGTGAGGTGATAAGTTACCTCCTTGGTTGGTATGCTTGTTGGTACATTCCACTTTTAAATAAATCGACAGATATGAGTTTTCATAGTAAATTTTTCGGCCGCAAAACTCGATAGAAATGGATTTTCATGCTAATTATTCCGGCCGGCGCTCGCTCGTATTTAACCAGTATGTATAGCTATTTTGATTTATCTCGAAGAAGGTTGTCAAAATAATTATCGAATTTACGAGCATGTTTGAGTAAAAAAACTTTTTCTCTATACGCGTTAAACGCGTCGACAAGCCTATTTAAAACTATTTATGAGAAAATTTAAAATAAAAGGTATTCTTTTTCCGGTCTTCTAACGTTCTGAGACAACTAATTTTTCATACAACGTGTTAATGGAATAAGCGAAACCCTCATACACCCCAACAGATTTTTATTAAAATAAATCCATTCCCGTAAAAAATCTTAGTTTTTTTTCTTCTAGGTATTGTTATTTTAAAGTTTCATCATTGTTCTAGTTTCATCGTTGTTCTAGTCCGCGCACGCCACGCCCACTTCTCACCGCTCATGAAACGCGCGGCGCCGGCTGCTAGCGCGCGTATCCACAGAAATATTTAGAATAGAAGCGGCAAAAAGATAAATACTAAAAATAAAAATAAAATACCCCTACCAAAAACCCGTTAAATTGATTCTACTCTCGATTCTGAACAATCTATTTTCTCAGTTTCGCTTATTCCGTTAACACATTGTATAAATTCTTTCGTATTTCCGAATTCTGTATTATGTGATCTATGTATCATTTTCAAAGCTTTAAACTAATGAACAAAACAAAAAAATGTAGTTGGAATATTACCACCCACAACTTTATTATACCAGACGTAATAAGTTTTTCAACGAAGTCATACGAGTACCTACTTCATTCGTACCGGATGTTCCTAGAAAATCCTTATGGAAAAGCATTCCATGAAAACTGTAAGCGCTATGAAAAATATATGTTTAATGCACGATATTTTTAAAAATTCTGCTTCCTAATCAATGACTGTTACGGGTTTGTGAGGTCGGTCATTGACCTTGCAATCCACACGATATGATGATGATGATCAATGTGTAATCAATCCTGATGCAAAGACCTTAATGGTATAGACTAGGATCTGTACTTAAGACTTAGAAGAGAAAATATTACTTATCGTAAAGAACGCCACCCGCCATTTTCAATACCTATTGATGACCTAATGACCTACCTAGGTACTTCTGTTGCTGGGGTCCATTAAATTTCAGAATTGGTCCCAAAAGTAAAATTTGTGTAGGAGCAATCAGACTTTGATATTGGTTGGCTGGTTGTTGGAAATACTATACTTAGATATCATACTTGTATAAACAATAATCTCGGCTTCTATTCTAGGTAAGCGCAACACATATTCGCAACGGAAGCAAAAAAGTCGTCCACATACATAGCAACATGTGAGAGGTCGTTACGTAAGCGTACGAGACACGTTTTGACAAGTAATCTAGCCGATGTCTGTTTTAATGGGATCGCGTCACGACCATCATACCTACTTGATGAAATACGGTCGTGCAAGGTTCTCAGAATAGATATGCCATTTTGGGACCTTGTTAGTGGACCAATAAACTCATTTGGATGAATTCAAGTACCTTCTACATTTCTTTGTAGTGACGATACACAAAACCATGTTTTGCGTTAGGAATTGCTTCGTTCTTTTGTAAGTGAGAGAGTTCTCTGCCTATTTCATCCCATTTCACTTGGGGAATTGTCTCCGATCCCGAACAACTAAGCCGTGGTCCGAGCCCCGCCAGGCGCCCCTAGGGTTGTTGCCTAATATATATTTACTTCAGGGTAGAGAGAGCCTTCCGACCATGTAACAGATAAGGTCATCTAATATAAAAAGAAGTTAGGCTCGGCACTTCTCGTCAAGACTTAGTTTTTTAAATCAACACAGTCTTAAAACGTCAAGGGTAAGCCATGTTTAACCTCAGATTATGATGATAACAACTCTTTTTATACTATAGAACAAATTCCTAGAAAGGATACTCTTTGTTCTCGGTGCCTCTGAAGCCTATCCAACCAACAATAAACTTGTCTTATAAGAGTAAGCGTGAAAAGGATATATTTTATCAGTTATCTCACTCACGCACTACCTGCATTTTTTATAAGGCATACCTGACTGAACATCCCTGAGTCGGGGTGAGTCAGTGTGGTCACGCATATTGAGAAACAAAAGTGTTAAATACTTTTATCACGTTATTACACGCCGTCATTTTGCCATGCAGCCGCGTCGCGTCGCCCCGGTCCAAATTTAAAGCTACAAATTTTAGTTAAGCCCAAAGGCCCCGAAAGAGATGGACAGCAAAATCACTACATAGTATAAAACAAAGTCGCTTCCCGCTGTCTGTCTGCGTCTGTCCCTATGTGTGCTTAGATCTTTAAAACTACGCAACGGATTTTGATGCGGTTTTTTTAATAGATAGAGTGATTCAAGAGGAAGGTTTATATTAGAGGAACGCCGATAATTTTAGAGGTTTCTAATGTGACGCTTGCTGGGACTATCCAATATTTTGGTATATGAGATGACTTTAAAGCTCAAAAGTTTTTTTTAAGTATTACCTACATTAAGTTTATCTAAATTTTTGTGACATTGCTTATTAATAAACGGTTTCGACAAAAATTTATTTCCACTGTGCGTACATAAGCCTTGGCATGGTCGCATAAACAGATGCCTATCTAGAAATTCAATAAACCAATCGTTTTTACGCAATTTGTTGTACGCACATTTTCATCACAATAAAAAGAACAAACAAAACTGTCGGTAATAAAAAATATTGCTACTAAATTCTTTTGCGGATCGATTCGTCTTTTGCGCTCGAGTGTACATTATTAAGGTAATATAAAATGTGGGTGTTTTGACCTCAGAGGTGGTGCTCTGGTAAATTATACTGTCTGATATGCTGAACATTTGTTGGGATCAGAGTGAAACCATTTTGTAGAAAGAACTGCGAGTTTTACCCTTTATAAATTTAGTAAAAATGATGAGTTGAAACTATTTTATCTTACTCTTTCTCACATTACAGAGATGTTTTATTTTATTGTGGGTGTTTGTGCGATTGGTATTTAAGGTAAATGAATCAACCTGTTTTTCCAGGTTGCACTATTGTTGTCATGGGTAGACTGTCTGGGTAACTAGACAAGTGGCTTTCTATAGTCGAAAACGCTAGTAGAATTTGAATGTATAGAATTGACATTAGCTGTCTCGCAACATTTTGTTAGCTTATGTCAATCTCATACATTTCTATCCTATTCTACTGGCGTTTGCGATTATCTAACGGCACTTGTCCACGGCCCTGATTAGCTAGAAGCATGAAACTTCGCACTACCGACGGACGGGTTCTTACCACTCAGATTTTGTGAGCTCGCGATATACTTAACGGCGCTGTGGCAAGCACTGATCAAGGATCACATAGGGACCTCACAAAAATCATTTAAGTTTTATCAGAAAGTGACTGCGAAAATCTCAACAGTCAGAAGTCTGGCGGACGGTGGGTTCACATGCAGTGCAACTGATGTCATTTCTCTATACGTTACTACCTTCAACCTCCCCTACGTCGGTTGACCTAACCCTAGAGTTGTCATTTAGAGTGACAGGTTTTTGCTAGTAATCATCACTATTATTATTATATGGTGTGGGTTCCATATTCGGTGACCGTCCTCACAAACCCTGGAGTCAGAGTTGTTGAGCCGCCAAAGGCCTCTGACATGGCTCATTAACGGCTATATCCGTAGATAGTAGTCGAGACCAACGGCTTAACGTGCCTTCCGAATCACGGAATCATCTGAACTTTCCGGACAGTCAGGTTATTCAGCCTGCAATGTCCTAACTAAACTAGGGAGGTCGCACTAAGAGACTTTGTTTGACAGTGTCCCTACCGGAAATCTAACCCAAAACCTCCGGATCGAGAGCCGAGCGCTCTAAACCCCACGAAGGATGTTCGACATCACTGGTGATGGGTTAGACCAGGTTTTTGTTTGCGCGGTTTTGGTCCAGTCCCTTACTAGCCAAACGTTTCTGATTGACACTATAACAATGAAAGGAACACATTTCCTCAACGACCGCTTATACTCTCTACGGGAAACAACTTTTGTCTTCCTCGAAAAAAACTTCTCTGAATTATATTTTAACCGCAAAAAGATCAATCTTGAAACACAAATACAAAAAAAAAACTCAATTTGACCTGCGGACCTGAGGTTTTTATTTGTAATTGATCACATCGAAACATGTCGGCATTTTCTGGGGTGATTGAACCGGAAAACCGAACATTTTATTATTTCTTCTTGTTTCTACCATTGTTTTGTTTTGGAGTAGGTAACATTACCAAGGTATTTTTGATTACAATAGATTCTCGAAAACGTAAATTTATAATTATAAATCATGTAGGCTCTTCCCTCAGCTCTACTCTACCCTATAGTATTATTATTTTCTTACTATGTAAGCTGGAGAATCGTCGAGGGCACATGTTTTTACACAGAGTGACCATCCAGAGGGCAAACCTGTACCCAATCTCAGTTTAGGCTTTGCTCGGATAGAGGGCCTCCTGGCTATAAAAATTTTATGCTACAAAACTGCCTCTCACCTGGCCCCACCTCACCTCACTACTATCAGTCATAGTAGCCGGAACGATCGACTTAGCGTACCTTCCAAAGCACGGAAATCGCTCATGCCACTGTTGGTCACCAATCAAGGCCCTGACTACGGCCCAAGTTGCTTAACTAGGTTGAAATCGTAAAAGTTCGCTGATACGCTAGTTTTTAGGGTTCCGATACCAAAATGGTAAATAACACCCCTCTGTTTTTGCGTCGGGGGTTAAAAAAGGAACCCTTATGGTGCGACTTTGTCTGTCTGTCTGTCTATCTGTCACACCTCTATATCTCAGCAACCACTCATGCTATCGACTTGAAATTTGGAATAGTTTTAGAATATAGTTGCCCAACTCAATATCACATGAAAAAAAAAATTATGATTATTAATGTAAAGGGGGCCAAAATAGGGGGGCCAAATTTCAAATTGGCGCTGCTAGGTCGAGTGGGGTATCATATAAGAGGGCATTACTTTTACATTCCAAAAGAGATTTTTTTATAACTCATAGTTTTCCAGTTATGATGAAAAATGTATAAAAGATACCACCCCCCCCCCCCCCCTTATCTGGGAAGGTTGCGATAGGAAAAATCTGATATAATTACAGTCTATAGACGTTTGTGTAAATATTACAGGAAAAATAAAACAAATTTAGTTTTGCGTTTCTAAAAGGCATTAAATTAAATGATTTCCAAAATAATTTTTTATACACTTCCGACAAAATGGATAAATGACCACCAAAATGGATAAATGATCACCAAATTTATGCTGGTTAAAATTAGCCGGTTCGGTTAGGTTCGTTAGAACACAACCTAACCGATCCCGAATGGGATCGGTTAGGTTGTGTTAGGTTATCTTGCGACCACAACGCACGAGCCGAGCGAGCGCAGCGAGCGTGCCGCGGCAGCGGCCGGCGAAGTGCCAGAAGCAAATTTGGTGATCATTTACTAAATTTGGTGATCATTTACTTATTTTGGTAAACAAAATTTGGTGAACATTTATTTGGTAAAAATGTTACTATATCTGGTGGTAAGTTAAACATAAGCCTTTCTAAAAATGGACTCTATTGCGTCTAAAAATACTAAAGGTATATCGGAACCGTCGGCGCGCGAGTCTGACTCGCACTTGACCGGTTTTTATTCTATGCGAAAACATTCATGACCCAGGGATGAACTATGTTTTCTTATGCCGGGATGATCTATGCTGAATATCTTGGAGAAAATGTAGCTTAAAACTACGACAGTGTGTTAACAATACGGAAATGTAAGGCTTTCTTTTGATAGATTGCAATATATGTATGTATGTAATTACTATATCGTTTAACTATAAGACAGCAAACATTTTTGTAGTAGAATGATTTTGTATGCAGAAGGCGCTAACATAAATTTTTCTTATTTAGATAACAGCTAGATTATCCTTGAAAGTACAATTTTCTTACTAAGTTAAGCTGACCTGAGGAAACACAGGACTGAAAAAAGCCTTCTTGCCGAAACATATTTTTATGTGTCAAAGTGTTATATTACTGTCAAGTAGTGTAGGCAACGAAGCAGTTGACCCCAACATAAATTTCTCAGGCAGATTATATTTGACAGGATGATAAAGAATCATGAATTTAATGTAAATTCAAAATACCCAAAAAAATATTTCACATATTTTTTTTTTCATACATTTATTGTAATTTTTGTATGGAAAAATTAAAAGTACCGATTTTTTTTTTTATAGGTTTGTCTCATGTAGTGTAATACCCCAGCAAAGTTTCATCGACTGAGGATTTAATGCGGGGTTCTTCTGCTTCGTTGCCTAGACTAAAGGTAAAACGCGAGCTTTTGTTATTGTATGATTTATTTTAATTCGATTGGTAAATGCTCCTACTAACCACAAAACTTTGCGTAGACATAAAGAGACCAAGGCATTAAATATATATCCGTATTACCAGGCCAATTCATACATTTTCCGCGCAAATGTACGGGAAACCCACAAATCACACTGTATTATTCTGCCATATTAATTTAACAACAATGAACGCTATACAGGATGTCCCGGCAATTTATTCGCATAGCAGGTGGCTGGTCACAAGTAAGCACATTGCCTCGTTGTAGTAAATCTTAGCACGCGCTACTGTTTACGGAATATCTTGTGTATTGCGAAAGATATTTCATATTAGTAGAGCTTTTGTGTAAACCAAACTGGCTTGTCTGTGTGGTGGCGGTCTAGAATAATTACCACTGAATTTCAATCCATGACGGGAAAAGGCCTGGAACGCGAATGTATATGATGAGTTCTCGCCCGTATCAAACTCCCCCTAAATTCGCGAGTGTTTCTCACCGAAAATCTCTGTGAAAATCTCTGCGAGGATCTTCTTCTTCTCCGCTCCATATTCACTCGAGAATCTCGCGACACTTAATACATTTGCGTTTTCGCTCTTTTGTATCGTGCCAAACATCGACAAAATTCGTAGAACAAGGCGAGAAGAATATATGAATCGGCTCTACATTCACGTTTCTCTTGTTTATCTCGCTTTCGCGAGATTCTCTCGTGCATGTGGAGTGTCCTTCAGGCCAATATGTCTCGCGAGAATGATAGCTGAGTACGCCGAGAACCTATCCACGGACATTGATTGAATCTTGCTCCACATTTAAACAAGAATCTCGCGAGACGGGTGGAGCAGGCCTTATGTTCTTGACCTTCTCGGGTACTTCTCATGTGTGTGAAGTACCTAAACCATAGGATCCTTCTACAAAATGTAAACACTGCCATCTCTTTCATTTCCTTTCAAAATAATCCAAACTTTGCTTTATGGCATCTTAGAAGGCCTTGTCTAGTTGCGGAGGACTCTGTAATGGTAATGATGTAACCAACCTTCACCCACAGTTTTGCTTACGTCTTCCATTTTCCGGAGTTAATATTTTCCTGTTGTAAAAATAGCTTTCCTCTTACCCTAAAGCGCCGGTTTAACGTTTTCAGACAAATTTACTGTCTTATTTTAATGGATGAGGCTGATAGGCAAAAGTAAAAATAATATTGTACATATTAGCATAACAAAAAAAGAAAAAAAATAGTTAATTATCTGGAAAATTTCTTCAAATGTACATATATAACCGAATTCAACGGAATTTAACGGAATTCCTTACACAAGAAAATAATATCCTCTCAAAAGAAAAAAAAAACATTGATAAGTATGTCGTCAGACAACACCAAAGTTTCGTATCTCATTGCTGTCATATTATAATGAGTAGGTTCGTAAAGCCTTTTGTATACGGCGTAAGTAAAAAAATATTAGAACTATTCTTTTTAACTTACTTTAAAAATTAGGAGGTTCTCAATTCGTCGGAATCTTTTTTTTGTGTATCTTTTTTTGTGTATTATTAAGCACATAAAAAGCTGATCACTAGGCTAGATATAAAGTTAAATGAAAATTAAATTTTATTCATGGCGATATGGCGATCTAAAATCCGCGATGTCAACTAAGATTTACTGTGACTTAACGAAAAAAAGTAATAAATCCTGCTTTTAAGAGAATGATTGTGACGTGGCGAGTCCATTTTTGTTCACCCGCTATACACCATCATTCTCAGTAACTCGATATTTATATATCTATGGTGTTTGCAAAACTTAAAAGTTAAGTGTGCAGAAACATAAAAAATAATTATGGAGAAAGGTTTGTTAGATTTGCCACGTTGTGATTTCTTAAGCTTCCTAATTGAACCTAAACCATTTGTCGTTACTACTGTACTTTCATCATCATCATAACATCATATGAAATGTCTACTACAGGACAGGAAGTTCCCTCCAGAATTCAAACTTTTGCTGGAAAAATGTGGACGGGAAGTACCATAGTCACCTCGCTTGTCAGCGTTACGGCTGGCACCATGGACCGCGGTTGTAGGCGACCGCAGTAATTAAGATGGTATGATACATAGGAGGATGCTGCCGCCCATCCTCCAGTTTATAACCCTTAGTCGCCTTTTACGACACCCACGGGTGGTATGTATGGGTTGGTACTATTCTTTGCCGGCACCACACGGGTCTTACTTCATTATGCACTTACAATGTTGTATACATGAATTAAATATCTTCCTCATATTATTATGTGATGGGCTTTCAGCAAGTTTGGTCCCTTCTGAAACATTACGTAACTTCCAAGAACTGAGACGTAATCCTATTATCGTATATCAAGTTATGTCTAATAAATAAGTAGTGTTTTGGAAGGCGTGTGGGCACGGCCTTATTTAGTATACGTGAATTTATATCACATCTTATTCCCAGTGGCCTAGGCATAGCCACATATCCTTCCTTCTGCTATGTTTCTTCTATTCTCATCTCATAGACCCTTTTGTACTTACATATTAATTACTACTATTATTATTACTACTTATTTATTACTTTATTATATAATAGGTCTTTACCTATGAAATTGTCGACATTTTCTTACAGATTAATGAGATCATAATTCCTATAATTCTCATGCAATTTTTTTCATTTATCTTATATTTGAAAGTTGACTTCAAGGTTATCAATTCGCGTATAAACTAAAGTTTTAATTTTTAGTTTGATATATAAAATCAAAGGTTCGAAAATTGTTCGTCTTAAATGTCGTCCGATTTCATCGTTAGATTTGTTATATTTTTTTACACATAATATTTTTCAAAAATTAAATTTAAGCTTCTGTTAGCTTAATGTCTTCCCAATAACGCTTTAAAAAATAAAAAAGATTGTATTTATAATTCCAAAGAAAAATGCAAAAATGTTAGTACTGAAAATTGGGTTTACCTAAAATTCTCCATACAAAACGGCAATTTCATAGGTAAAGACCTAATACGCTCGTGGTCGGTGCAGGTAGTTGGAAAAATGTCTAGATTACATCCTTAAAATAATAAAAATCTTCTTATTTCTCACTAATATTATAAATGTGAAATGGATGTTTATTGCTGAACTGAAATTTGTGAGGTAACTAGATCACTTGATCTAGTTACCTCATAGTCTACAATTAAGGACTAACACATAGTCTACAATTTATGCCTGAGAAATACATGGTTTCTGTAGGAGACACTAGGATGACACAAAGAATAAAACACTTTATGTAGCTCTTAGTTCTTGTCGATATCATGAACCTACATTTACTCCTAAAACACTTCTGTGCGTAAATTGAAACTATAATTCATTTTTTTTTTCGTTTATTCCAACGCTTACCAACACATTTTTCAGCTACGTTAAAAGCAATCGGCTAAAGCTGTCAGAATAAACAAGTTTGTAAAACAATGTTATTCTTTCCGTCAAATATAATCTAGTTTTAGTGTCATTGCTGCAAAATGTGTTGGTAAGCTTTGGAATAAAATAAAAAATACTTAAATACGCTTCACTTGTACAGGTTTTTAACCAAAAGTGATGAAACTATGGCAGTGAAAAAAAAAGGTGATAATTAAGCATCTTTACAAGAATATGGCGGACTCCGAAACACGATTAAATATATTTTTTACGCCATAAAAAAATTCCAATGTTACCTCAGCTTTTTGTTTCTACTCGTATACTGTTTTTCTTAAGTACCCATTAATCTATGATTCCAAAACTTTTACACATTATTCAATATATTATGCATAATAATATAGCTGTTTTATAATTGATATTATGGGTACAGCTTTTGAGAAAAATGCAAAAATGAGCTAACAACGTAAAACAGCGCGAATCCGCTCCGTTGTAGCACGCGCATTCTGCCCTTTGTTAGAAAGAGAGGTTATTCAGCTCTTATCAGCCCCTTAATGTTTCGTATTTCGTTTTCGTGTTGTTTCTTGGCTTGTTATATCCTTTGTTCGTTCATATTTCTTTGTTCTAGGTCAAATTACTATAACCTACTCTAGGTCGTCTCAATTATAGGTCCTTTTTAGTTTCTTTTTTACAGTTTCGTTAATATAATTCATAAATATGGAAATATTGTTGAATTGTCTTTAACAAACCTTTTAAAATGGTTTGAAATTTGATCCTTTTCATCTGTTTCATGGAAAGTTGTTTTATACAGCCACTTTTAGATTCATATTTTGTTTTTATTTGAAGTGAGATTCTTTAGTCTACAACCGGTATGATTAATAACGCTGCGTCCTTTTGGTTCACTCTGGCTTGCCTAAGTTCTTCTATGGCACTCATAAAACATAGTTACTCGAAATTGGCGCTATTTCACTACCCATGCTAATCAGAGGAAAGTGAAAGGAAATTCTTTTAAATTATGATTCGCGAAATATGTCAATAATTTAAAGTATCCTATTATTCTACGTGAAACAAACACCAAGGCGGAACTTTTTAAGAAAAAAAAAACGATCTGTTAATTTTCACTAATGTTGCTATCAGTCGACAGAATGAAGTAAAAACTTGCAGCTAAGTGCACCACTCTTAATAGTTATTGGGCTTTTATTTTTTTTCCCACATGGTGCTACTTTACTTAAAATTATCATCCCCATGAAGATATTTTGATTATTTACCGAAATCTGCTAATTGGTACAATAATATATGAGATTCACAACCAGTTGCACAAAGCGTCTTTAAATTTAAATTTTTTATAAATCTGTTGCTACACTTTCTTTGTCATCAAAACAAAAAGTGACAGCAATAGATTTAACTTTACAGAAGCTTTTGCACTGAACAACTGCCTCGATCGATAATCGATAGTTGATTTAATAAAATAGTTGGTTCTAGAGTATTTTGCATAGTAGCGCCCGCCACACACAATGTATTAGAAATGCCCTTCTACTTCTATTTAAATTTAATTTTAAATTGTGTACACGTTAGTATGCCATAGAGAACCTGTGTCAGTGTGGAACTAACCCCGTCCTTTTACTGGTCCATTTTTTATTGGCTGTGTCTGGGATGCCACCTGCAGGTAACTGGAGAGGCCCATGGCGGCGCATTAATGTCTTCTAATGTATTTTCTTTTCAGTATCGGTTTCTTTCAATATCAACGTTGTAACGATCGTTTTTAAAGTGCTTGCAATGTTGCTAGTCAATCATTAAAGAGAACTGTGTAAATATTATGAAGGTTTTTGAGCAAACTCCGACTGGATAAGAAAAGCTACTTAAGGCCACGATCACACCTAGCTGAATTCAAAGACTAATTCGGCATACATTGCTCGTTGAAGTAAGGATATTGCAATTAACATAACCAAGCCTCCCAGCAATGAATGCCGAATTAGTCTTTGAATTCAGCTAGGTGTGATCATGGCTTTACTTTGACTTAAAGGATTTGCTGCTGCTAAAAGAATGTGTTTTGTATACCTAAAAAATACCTAAAAATAATGCATTTTAAAAAAGATTTCTTTTCAGTTACACGTTCTTGACCACATTACACACACAGAAAAAACGCTTAGACTATCGTTTTATTTACAGGTAGTCATTACCACGTTTTACATCAATTTTAAAATTACAAAACTCGACAAAATTTCGTGAACCCTGGAATGCACTTAATTTTTACGATGTTCTTCTGTTAACCTAACTTATTCCTCTGAAATTATGTTTTTTTCTTATCTTATTAGCCATTTCTGTCCCACTGCTGGGCAAAGGCCTCCCTCCGTTCCTTCCACTGGTCTCTACTCTGAGCCTCTTGTTGCCAGTCTTTACAGAAAGCGTCGAGTTCATCGCGCCATCTGCGCCGTGGTCGGCCTCGACGCCGTCTGTTACTTGGCTTAATTATGTTTTATTCGATCAAAAAAAGTCGTATCGTTCTTCACGTAATGAACAAACAGAGACCACGGTCATCTTTCATCCATGCAAATGCAGCTACTACACTGCATTAACATATCGTGGTTTTACTTCAAACGTTCATATATTTTACACTAAAATTAACCATATTCCATCCTAAGCTACCAGGCGCACATAAAATCCGAGAGCTAAAATAAACCGTCCCCTCCCTCGGTTGCAGTTTACTGCGCGCGCGCATCTAAGTAAACAGTCCCTTGCCCTTAACCCGGAGCGGAAACGTCCGTCTATTTTAGTCAGTTAAAATAAATGAACCTTCTAGAAGCAAGTTCAACCGCCCACATATTTTATTATGCCTACCGTTCTCGGCAAGTTTAATGAAGTTTTCGAAATAGAAACTTTGACGAAGGTGGCTTGTTTCTGTTATGGCAGTTGGAGTTCTAGAATTTTCTTTTGGGCAAGAAAGCTCCATAGTAGCTGTTTACTTCCTGGATATAGTTGAACGTATTTTGATGTTATAACTATAATGCGTGTTAAAAATATACGGATATCATTTTAGGGATGACACATGGATCTTAACAACTTTTCTAAACAAAGATTTAGAAACGACAGTGTTTTTGGCGTCACCATACAAACTTGACACTGACTGTAAGGATTTTATATGAAAAATTAAAGTTCATAGAAATTTTGTCTTTAGATCCTTTTTTTGGAAAAGATATTTATTTCCTTATTCTGAATTATCCTAAAACAATTTCTGTCCTTTTTTACACCCCGTAACCATGCTGTAACCTGTGCTATGACTGCATTTGGTTACGTCGTGACCAAACCAGTACTTACATCAGTTGTTCGTTAATTTTCTGTATACAAGATACTAATACTTTCATAAGCTAGTCTACATCCACTTGTTCCAATAATCGATATAATGTGGCAAGGTGTACTAATTCTACATATCTATCATCCTAATCTAGATTCGTACATGGTGCAACAAAAAAGCATTCATTTAGAATGCTATCCTACTATTTACTCTCACAAAATTTTCTACTAAAAAAGTGGGTCGGAATCACGGTCGGAATAGCTACTAAAATAATGCACAGTTCATCGTTTAGTTTCTTTGCAAAGATTGTTTGAAAGTTTTTAAATTTATCAATTAGAAAAATTTTGAGATAATTTAGGGGGAAGTCCTTGTCCTTGAAAAGGAGAAAATGTTAGTCCAAACAGGCTTTTGTTACACCATGTAAACAAAATGTAACAACAGTAGGGGTATACCAATCCTGAAAGATGTGAATCAACCCATAAAACTGAACAACTTTTTCTACTACTTATACTGCATAAGCTATAGAATAACAACAAATAATAAAAACTGGTCAGCACACACTTCTGTGCGACTGTGAGTTCCTGACCAAGACAGTATTTTTACCTTGATAGTATCGTACCCTGGAAGCGCGAATCCGACCATTGCATCCATGGGAAAAGTTGCTTAGGGTTCCACCGGTTCTGTGCGAGGGAGCTAAGCTGTGAAATGGGAAAATTCCAACCAATAGAATTGCGTCATTTTCCTAGCTCGTCAAATGCGCTGTCAAACAAAGCAATCTCACTGGTATGAATGTTCCAGCTGACAGCTTAGCTATCTCGCACAGTTTTGGTGGAAAACCACCCTCAGGTATGGGCAGATTCTTCAGGCTTGTCGCATGTTCCATCCCAAGCTACCAGGCGCACATAAAGTCCTAGAGGTTTACATGCTTCCCTATGTGTTGCACTTTGTATAGCTATCGGGCTAATGTTCCCTCACACAATATCCCACACGCATCAATACCTAATTACGCAGCTCGCTGACTCACTCATGAGCATCTGCCGTGACTCAGCGCTTTGTCTCACATTCATTATTTTGTTACGACCAACTATCCTTTGTCTTGTTACCGAGGATCCCGAGTATTGCTTTTGTTTTAAAACTCGGTAGGTAGTGAAAGTCCCAGTACCCAGTCTATTCCCGTGGTAAAAGTCGACAAATAGTTTGTGAACCGGCAGATGGATTGCAAAGTCCATCTGCCGGTAGTGCCCGCATACTGCTGTCACCAACCACCGCAGTTCGTTGTGCCAGCCGCAATGCTAAAGTTCGTGGTGATTATGAAACATTCCCCCAAACCACACCACGCATTTTTGTTTATCCAACAGTCGACTTTTTTATAGGACTTTAAGCAAATGTACTTTTCTGAAAAGTATTTACTTTTTATGAGGAAATTCACATCCCTACGCGTAAAGATGAATAAAATGGTAGAACATTTTTTAACACAATAGATCATAATTACCTACTTGTCAGACAATGATTCATTGCCAGCCAGATAATTTTTCCGGGTTACGATTTCTATAAAGGAAGGTTGTCAGTCCATGTGAAGACGAACGGTTTATTTTTTTGTACTGTCCCACCGCTGGGCAAAATCCTCGTATGTCACCCAACTATCGCAATCCTGCCTGAACAATTCTCCACCAACGCACGCCGTATTTACACAGCACACCATATTTTGATTATTTTTATCTACCTACCTAATCCCTTTTCCTGTAAAAAAATTCATAACGTAATTTCCACACGCGTTGCTCCCAATTTTTGTATCCTTAACCATATTATATCCTATCCGAGTCGCTTATCAGCAATATCCATGCAAATTCTGAAAGCATCTCAAAGAACGGTAGTAAAAAAAACTCGTAAACTAACCTGTCTGCCGCACTCCAACCCTTGCTTCCATTTCTATAAAATTTCCTCTAAGTTCAGGAAGGATTGAAATTTAAATCACAAAGCATTGAGTGACGTAGGCACCAGTGGAACTGACAGAAGGTCTTTCAGTAAGATAGGATCCGACTTGATGTTCCTACTGCGAGGATTCTTTGAGAGGTTTCGTGACGTGTTTTATATGGGAATGACCCATATCAAGTTGAAAGTTTATTTTTGGATCGAATCAAGTGTGACTAGTGTGAGCGAGCTTCCGTCTTCGTCATTTATCATCATTAGAGATGTCAGTAGTAATCCGTAACGGGATTGTACGTATTTCACCGTCATTGTACTTTCCTTATTGTCTCCTACTTAACCTAGGAATTGTCCGAAGGCACAGGTTTTTACAAAGAGCGCTTGCTTTGACCTCAGTCTAGCCCTGGAGACAAAGTTGACGTCACCCAGATAAAGGCTATTCACTCGCGACTTGAAAAGATTGGCCCTATATGAACTCGAGAACACAGACACTGACTGACGATTGACTGTGTGATTACAAAAGAATATCAACTAAGTAATGCATTGCCTGCAATGCATTTTGACTCCCGATGAAAGTAGGGAGATGGTGGAATAGCTTAAGGACCAATCACATCTTCCTAAATACAAAGACTAATTCGGTATACATTGCTGGGAGGCTTGGCTTTGTAATTCCAATATCCTTGTTACAACCAGCAATGTATGCCGAATAACTTTCAAATTCAGGAAGGTGTTTTCGTGGCTTTATAGAGCTTATAGGCGCACTTACCGAAGTACAATCTGTAAAAGATTGATAAGCATGCAACTTGCGTGGGCCAGGCCATGCAAAAAGGTCATCGAAAAAGCAATAAGCAGTTAAGCAGTTAATTTTGTAATTTAGCTGTCATTATTACAATAAACCCTTTAGCCTTCTGAATCATTGCGAACTCCGATCCAAAACAAGGCTGCTGTTATCATAAATACAACGTAATAAATGGAAATAAAGCGTTACGTGCGTTATTCTGTTCGAACATCATAATATTTATTAATAATAATTAATAATGTCAATAAATTGAGACAATGGAGCGGGCACGCGATAATACAGGTCGCTTGTGTAAGATTTAGTGATGTGGCGTATCGATAGATTTATGTATGCAGAATTATCGAACGTATGAACGATACACGTAATCAAAATCTTTTGTCTTAGATAGCGAAATAGAAATAGTAGATTGTATCACAAGGCTGTAAAATAATATTTATAAGGCGAGGGCGCTATTTTGAATCAAGAGCGAAGTGAAGGATTCTTGAGTAGAATCCCGAGCATGGCGAGGGATTCTAAAGTAGTATCCTGAACATAGCGAGGGATTCAATAGGTCGCCTAATGTAAAAATATTTTTGCAGCCGCGTAATACACTGTACTTTTCATCTCCCTCTATGAAAATAGAATAAGAGGCTCATTGAGACACACACTCGTCATTAATTTTAAATATAAAATACCATTACAATATGATTACTTGATGAAACAACACTAAAAATCATATTAAGTATTATTTGTAACATCTCAAAATGTTATTGTCATTTTTGTATCAATTAGGAACAGAACCTCTTTGGTTGGTAGTCTTGTTTACATTTCAAGCATAATTTTATATTTCTTTTTTTTATATTCGTAATAATTTTAATAGTACAACCGGCTAGTATCATTTTTATACAATATTTTGGTTCGACCCCTATGGTTGACCTAAAATTCCCTATGGTGGACCTAAATTCAAATTTAATCCCATTTTTACCCGCTACGAAAGTCTCTTGGAGAAAACAGCTATTTTGTTCGCCTTTATTGACGAACCGTTCAGCGATTTTCGAATAGAGGGGATGAAAAATCTATTGACATGATACTATCAGCGGAGTCCACTCCACTACCTACATTACATGTTCTCCCATTTCGTAAAAATACATCTTTAAAATGTCATGCTCTTGCTAGCGAAGCAGTAAAACGAAACATGCAGGCAGAACGTTTCAGTTTTTAATCCCAGATATTGCACTTTTGAGTAGCACTGTAGTTATGTGTATATCTGTATCAATACGTACCTACTTACGTCATAATCTCTGGCCCAGTGACCGACTTGCACTATTATGAGAATAGGTGCACTGGCTAAAGTATTTTTCTTATGACTCATTTGAGGCATCTTGCTTGATTACTTTGTGAAGTTGTCAAAATAGGCATCTTTTTTATGCTTTGCCCTGTTTTAAAAAAAAATTTTGTAGGAACTCATCTTTTTGCTACAAATGATCTTTTTGCTACATAATTTTCTCCTTTAAGTTACAAACACCCGTTACACGCCTTAAGTTAAGTTTACAGATAAACTAAACATGAGGTCAATTTGCACCCACTTTCAACTCGGTTCAACTGCTCCTAGTCTCAACTGCACCCAAAGAATTTCTTTCTCTATAATGTTTTGCGTGGGTCAATATGATAGGTCTCGAATTATTGTTGTCGGTAACATAGACAGGACCAATTTTAGATCAAATTTTCGACCCCTAAATTAAAAATACATTACTTTATTCGTAAGCCTGTCACACACAAATTAAATGAATAGTATCGTTCTCCTACAAACATTTATCACAAAATAGTATAGTCTAACTATACAGTTTTGTCTGATCTAGACATCTGTGAACAATTTGAACTTGAAGCTACTAAAAGGTCTTATGTAAATTTAAACATATTAGACTTCAGCGCACGTTGGTCTCGGTTTAGTCCAAAAGGAAAAAGTCGAACCGGCCTGACAGAATATTTAAACAGCCAGCGTCTGCTACGAACAATAGTAACCTTTTGATGCTGTGTCACCTCAGAAGAGATATTAGTCATTCATTGCTTTGTGATAAAGAACGTAGAATACACGATAAGGTTAAATACGCAATGAAGTTAAACATTTCGTTGTTGAAGTTAGTAAGACCTATCGACGCGACCCTTTTCTTTGTTATGTTAAATTTAGGGCCAGACTGCGATGGTTCTGCTTTAGACGCTGTAAATTTTTTGATGTCACTGAATATTTAAGCGTTTTTTTTCCAATCAGCTCCAAGTTTGGCAGTTATACTAAAGTCTATCTAGTCTGAAGGAGCTGGAAAACTTTTTAAGTAAAAAATGGATCGTAGACTTTTAGGGTGTCATTCAGAGACATTTTGCTAGCGCGGTAAAAAGTTAGCACTAACTTTGCCCTTGTTCTATGCTCATGGTATGAAAAATTACATTCAGAGTGAATGAGGTTTTTGCTAGTAATCATCACCGGGGATAGGGTTAAGCCGCTAGAAACTACTCGTAATTCGCCATACATTGCTCGTTTAAATAAGGATATTAGAATAAACAGAACCAAGCCTCCCAGCAATGTATGCCGAATTATTGTTTGAATTTAGGGAGGTGTGATTGGCCACGGATTCGCTTTCGCGGTTTTGGCCCCGTGTTAGCGATACTTCTCTGAATGGCAGACAGACACCCTTCAAGTTCTGAAATATTTCGTTGGTTTGAGGGTTTTCATTTTACATTATTAGAATTTTTATATTGGTGACATAGTAGTAGTGTTTGAAAAAAAGTTATAATTCTAGTAATAGTTGCCCGTCTTGACCACGGCACTCTTTTTCTGTAAATCAATTGCTAGAAGAGTCTTCTTCACTAACAAATTTACAAACCTCTTAATTTCATCAAAAGACCGTGGTTATTAAAAACATCAATTAGTCCGAGATACCGAATCCATTTTCCTGACTATGTTCCCCTCTTACTCCTTCCAACCGTCTTCGTATAACTGCATACATAGAACGAGCTCCTTCAAAGAACCTCGTGGAATACTTCCTTAGTAATTAATCATCTCGTTAATTATTAATACTTGCTTTGTTGCTTTCATTACAGCTTAGTGAAACTCAAGCTTCTCAACGAAGCAGTGTTGCCAGATAAAAGTAGAATTTATCCGACCTTTTACAAGATAAAACAAAAAGCTTTAAACACAACAAAAGGAATAATATACTTCATCACATCAACTAATTGTGTATTAGAATGAGCTGGAAATTTAGTAATTCAAAATTAATGTTTTGTTTTATTTGACCTGTTTCTTTCTTTTTTTGTCCGAAACACATTGATATGACTTCATACCTAATTAAATCTTTTTAATTTTTAATCTTTAATCTTAATCTTTTTCAAATTTTATGTTTTGGCTATCGCTCAAATAAAAAATATTTTTAAGGGTCATCGTAAAATATATAGTTTTTAAATGATTTTAGCTGTAAATTTTTAAGTGTTTAAGGATACAGATTTTTAAACTTCTCAAATATCACGGTAAAGAAAGTATCTGGCAACACTCCTCATAAGCCAGGAACGTCATAGTTTGACACTAAGGCGTGTAACACTTTGCTTTAAAGTAATAATGCACTTTAATCCCGTAAGAAAGGCTGGAGCGCTTATGAGGAAATGTCGGGTGCTTGCTTGAAAATTTCCAACTGATGAGCAAAGTTCGGAACGCAGTTTTATTTGCTGTAGATAAGCTTACGTCGTTACTATGTTAGTTAGCTCATTCCTTTGTCTTCAATTACTACGGACTTATATTATTATCAGAGTTGAATTTGGATTAACCAGTTAAAAAAAATGGTTTACTAGAATTACATTTCTCTATTTTTCTTCTCCTTTTCGAGTCAACGGCAAAAAGTGACTACGAGATCTTAGCCCAAAACGTGGCCACATCAATAGCGTTTTGGTTGCCTTCAAAAAGGTCCCTCTGAGTGCAGGAAACTGGAGAAGTAGGACACGACAGCAATTGTGACATGGATTGCATTGCTTTATTTATTCAACAACAAACGGTTATCAACAGCTGCTAGGTCTTGACTGCCCTGCCATACATACTTAAATAAACATTACGCAATTTTTTGTAGGAGTAGGCGGTGGCATGTCTTCTTTTTCCATTTGCTACCATTTCGCAAATCTTCCCTCGCTTCTTTATACACGCTTGTCAGTTAAAGGTAGTCTTGACTTGGATGGAGATGGTGCCTGCGGTAGCAGAGTGGTTGTTTAAGCTGCACTGGAAATAAAATATAATAAAGGTAGTCGTGTAAAGAAAACTCACTCCCTAACTTCAGCAGTTTCAACTCGAAGATTAATTTTAAAAAGTAAAAACAAACCGGAAGAAAACAAAGCAGTAATGCTAACTTTGTTACAACAACAAATGACAGTCGGCGAGATACAATGAATTTTTGGCTTCGTTTCTTCCGCGAAACGCAAAATTATTTTTGTGTCATTCCTCTTACTTGCGTTGGCATTGTGAACAGTGAGATTTATTAAAAGTCCGCGACATTGTAGCGTTGACAAAACAAAACTTGTGGATTTTTCAACCATCGACCAAACTTAAACTAAACATACTTATAACGCTACCCTAGCGTTATAAGTATGTTTAGTTTAAGATTGTTTACTTATTGATGTTTCTGTTTGCGATATCTTGATGGAATTACTAGCAACATCTGGAAGTCTTGATTTAGAGAGTCAAATCCTAAAGCAAAATTTCGCGTTTCCTAGACGATAAAATAAACATATTGGTGTTGATCTGCGTGGCCGCTACATTAAAGCCTAAAATTTGACAGGTCATAAAGTGTTCTCTTTTCAACTTTAGAAGGTAACATAAAAAGACTGCACTACTTTAAATCCGTCAAATTTAGGGTTAAATTAAGCGGCCACGTAAGAATCGACCCCAATAAACTAAACTTGTAAGGGGGGTGGAGCCAAAGAAAAAAATAGTAAAGAAAACAATACATATTTTGTCAGAAAGCGTTCCATCAGTTACCAAATATTCCTCTTTAGCACGAGGTACGGTCAACCGCTTGTCGGTAGAAACTTTTTCAACTCTATTACCACGCCATAAGGTCCAAAAGTGTTTCTACTGATGTGCGGTCGTGTGTACATCCGTTTTTGTCTTGGCCCATGTTACTGCAGCATATAAACCAGAAGGGTTTAGGGCATAAACACACGGGATTAACTGGGCCTCCCGTGTGCGGGGTCGCTGTGTGTTTAGGTCCTAAGCCCGACTTGTTAATCTTTGTTATCTATGTTTTTGTGGTCTATTTTGAGTTGTGGCCAGGGGTGAAGAACATGGGGAATACGAATGTACAGTCAAGTGCAGGTCAAGCTTGTCACTCGTAATTTGAGAGATTTTAACTGCGGTTGAAATAGGATTGGTACAAAGTCTACTGTGTCTAGCTTGACGTGTATTTTATTGTACAGTCAAGATCTGGGTAAGCTTTATACTTGCACTCTTATACTATAAGTCCTACTTTTACAAAGCTACCGATAATGGTGCCTGTGTGGCGGAGTATTGGTCCAAACAAATACTGGGTGTGAGGGACGGTGTACGAAAAGTGAAAGGGCGTGCTCAATCAACGAAACTGAAAACTTTCCTAAAGAAAAATTTTGGGAACAGAAAATAATTTTGACTTCTTCATACAAATTGCTCACTCTGATCGAACAATCTAAATTTTTTTCATTTCCCGAGGGTGGAGTGAAAGGTATAGGTATGCGTCTCGCCAGTCATCCCATCTCCTTCCTGAACCTTTTTCAACCGTCAGGAGGGTCGCGCACGGACTTGTCGGACTATAGTTCTCTGTTTTTTTTTCAATGCTAGAGATTACATTTTTGAAAGAACATCCTTTAGAATAAATACAAACAGCAATTTGTTTGTGAAGCGACGTAGTTTATTAAATTGACGTCATAAAGTAATAAACGAATATGCTATTTTGATAAATTATTTGATTTACTTTACTTTGAACAATCTTGGGGCGCGGGCACACCAGCGATTTTCGGGTGCGGCGAATTAGCGGCGTTCAGGCGAACGTACCAGGACCAAATACAGGACGTTCTGAATAAAGGCCTGGTTAAAAGTACCCTAAACCGATGAGCATGTATGAAAGGATTGATGAAAGTACAGGATGCAAGGGAAGTATGTCAAGATCGTAGCAGGTGGAGAACTGTGGTCTCTGCCTACCCCAACGGGAAAGAGGCGTGATGTTATGTATGTATGTATGTATGCATGCTTACTATTTATTAAGCGTTGCGGCGATTAAAATTCACGTAAATAATCTGATATGGCCGCGCCGAGAACCGCTAGTGTGCACGCGCCTTTAATTTACCATTGAAAAAAAAAGAGGAACAGTAGTGCTCATAAAAATGTGTTACTTATATGAAAGATTGAATCTGCTCATGAAACTGAACACCTTTTCCTAAGGAACATACATGCACGTCGGTTTAGGGTACTTTTAACCTGGCTTTTATTTCGAGCGTCCTGAATTTGGTTTTGGAACGTTCGCGAAGGCCTTCTCCCAAAGTTTCCATTCACTCTCGCCTGGCGAATCTCTTTCGTCAATCTTCGTTCATTCATCCTCCCCATGACCAAACCATCATAGCATTCCAGATTTTCTTTTATTATTCCTTAAGAAAGATTTATTAAGTAGGTTAATAGAGGCGTTTTGGGACCAATACTGATGTACGGCAGTGAAAGCTGGGTATGACAGAAAAAGCATGAAAGTAGAATTAATGCAGTACAAATGTGAGGTGTGAAACTGAGTGACAGGATTAGAAATATTGTGATAAGAGAAAGTTGTTGCGTAAAAGAAGACGTAGTGACTAAAATTGAGAAAGGGATGCTTAGATGGTTTGATCATGTAGAGAGGATGAATGAAAGAAGATTGACGAAAGAGATCTACAGGGCGAGAGTGAATGGGAACGTTGGAAGGGGAAGGCCTCGGCGACCGTACTAGGACCAAATTCAGGACGTTCTGAATAAAGGCCAGGTTAAAAGTACCCTACACCGAAGAGCATGTATGAAAGGATTGATGAAAGTACAGGAAGCAAGGGAAGTATGTCAAGATCGTAGCAGGTGGAGAACTGTGGTCTCTGCCTACCCCGACGGGAACAAGGCCTGATATTGTGTATGTATGTTAAATATATTGCTTCTACAATAGCTATGTTTACGTAACTACCTTACTGTACAAATCATGTCAGTTACCTAACTGAAACCAGCCTGATTCCCTTATCAAACAACCTTTAACTGCGTGTATCAAGTTATATTACTTACGCCTAAAAACAAACGATTACAATACTGAATGCGCAGGTAACATCGTGTTGAAAATTGTAATCCCATTTCACAATCATGCGTGAATTATCGATGACGCGAAGTGCTTGTGGCCTTGTGAGTACGCGCATTTTTTTCCGATCGAGATATTGGCTATGGTCAGGGGAGGCTATTCTTGTGCCATAATCTCTATATAGGTTCCTAATGAAATAGTGCACATAATTTTAGCATGTTATTTAGACCATGAAACTGAACAACTTTTTCCAAGGAACATAGGTCGTAAAATTTTAAAACAAAATCAGCTTTTCATAGAAGCGATATTAGCTGAAGTCTAACCTTTTAATCTAATCTGGACCTATGTTCCCTGGTGAAAGTTGGTCAGTTCATGGGTAAAGTTTAAAACAAAATCAGCTTTTCATAGAAGTGATATTAGCTGATAGCTAATCTTGTGTGGAAAGTCTAACCTTTTAATCTGATCTCGACCTATGTTCCCTGGGGAAAGTTGGTCAGTTCATGGGTAAAATTTTAAAACAAAATCAGCTTTTCATAGAAGCGATATTAGCTGATAGCTAATCTTGTGTGGAAAGTCTAACCTTTTAATCTGATCTCGACCTATGTTCCCTGGGGAAAGTTGGTCAGTTCATGGGCAGATTAACTATCATTCCGGGTTGATATACCCTTGTATATTAAATACATGTATGTAAGACAATCATCTATCAATATTATTATAACTATTCGCACATGTATATTTGTACAATCACTTCCTCAAATGCAGATGCAGGTTATTGGAGATTTACTGAATATCAGTCGCACGTGCAATTTCGCGTAGTAGAGTCGATTTAATACGACTGTCAGCGTCAAGATTAAAAATTCTGGAAAGATTCGTATTCTGATATTGAAATACCTTAAAACTCACAAATAATATAAGTAGCTCTATTTCTAGGTAAAGCAAAACGCACGCATTTAAAGTCACAAATCAGAGTTTTTTAAATCTGACATCGACTTTACAACCAATTTCACATTTTTTTTTTATGTTACAAGTGAGCAAACGAGCAGGTAGGCCACCTGATGGTAAGTGTTCACCACCGCCCATAGCACCCACTGTCTTATTAATGGCATATTTTGACACTAATAAGACAGCAAAGCGCGTTGCTCACTTTGAGAACTAAGATGGTATCTCTCATGTGCCAGTAATTTCACTAGCTCCCTTGCCCTTCAAACCGAAACACAGCAGTGCAAACACTGCTGCTTCAGGGCAGAAAAAAGCAAACATCCTTTCGACTTCTTATACCCTTTTTGTTACACCTTGTATATCCAAAATCATTAGGTATTCTAGGTACCTAAAAGACTGATCATACATACCAAAACACATTCGAAGTGGCACCATAACATTTACCTACTATTGTAGGAATTCCGAAACAACAACTGCGGTGACGTCCATTGCGCGTTTCTATAACAGTTGCGCAACAAGCACGGGTTGAAGACACGTGACATGCGTTGTATAGCAAACTCTTGCACCTGTGTTTAGTTTAGTTTTATATGTAGGTATTACTGAGTGTATTTTATTATAAATAATGCAACGTGATGATAAAATTACGCAAATCCTCTTTGGTGGTTACTCAGTTCGTGAAACTTTATCTTCTTAAGTTACTGTAAGGTTAATTTGAAAAGATCCTACATCTGTCCTACATTTCATGTCTTCTTTTAAAAAGAAGTACCTCGGAGACGGAGCGGTACTCGATTCACTTAACACCAAAACGAACTAACAGATGGCGCTGTAGGGTTCCTGAATCTCGATAGTTTTAAAAAAAATCGGAAAATTGGATTGTCTTTGTCTTTTAATAGTATAATATTATAATATTCAGGGCCCGTTTCACCGCTTCCCTTTAAACTTCCAGATAGCCTATTTACTAGTTATTCTGTCAGAGAGTGTAAATGTTTTTTTCTCAAGTGTCCGATTACTTTGCCTGACCGATAATCACAGGCAAAAATCAGACATATTTAGGTGGCAGATATTTTTATTTGCCAGCTTACTATCAGAATCTAAAAACAGCAAGCGGTGTAATTTGCCCTATAAGTCCTTATATTACAGTATAGATACGTATAGTCAAAAGCAGGTCAGGCTTGTAAACAGAGCCAGATTTAAGGTCCTACTACTTAGGTTCAAAATAAACGTTGCAGTGTACAACAGTCTCAATACTTCTTGGTACAGTCAACGACAGGTCGAGCTTGGCACTCGCCGTGCGACAGCCCGTAAGTCTATAGAAATAAGAACAGTACAAAGTTCAACGTGTCAAGCTTGATGTGATCTTGACTGTACCATCAATGTTTGTTCTCATTCGTGTGACATACTCTAAATAAAATGTCTATACTACTAAAAGTACGTTGTAAAGTTGCATACGTTTCGTTCTTAGAAATATCAATTCTCCGTTCTCATGTACTTTGCATTTTATTTGTATGATACGCAAAACTTCAGCGATCACACCAGATGCAATTTGATTCTTTATTGAAAAAATAAATCAATAGTTCCTTGACTTTTTGCTCACATAATAATATGTGTGAGTTTTCATCTTCTACTTCTGCCCGCTCCTGCGCATATACTTTTCCTGTACCCTCTGATTTTCTTTCCACAATATCCCCGTAAGTTGTAAAATCTTCGTACACAAATAATTGTAAGTTATTTTTTCTAGCCTATATCGTCCCACTGCTGGACAAGTCTTGAACAAATTCACACCAACCACGTCAGTATTCCGTGTCCCGTGTGGTGCCGACAAAAAATGGTACCAACCCGTCTCTACCCGTGGGTGTCGTAAGAGGCGACTAAGGGTTAATGAACCAGAGGATGGGCAGCAGCTTAAGGTAGCAGCATCTTTCTGCGGTCACCAACAACCGCGGTCCATGGTGCCAGCCGTAACGTTAACAAGCGTGATGACTACGGTACTCCCCCTCCACATTGTTTCTACAAAACCTGGAAATTTTCAGGGATCCGTGGAATGTTATGATGATGACGTCAGTACGAATCAAAGTCGCCACACCATCTACGTTTATCCGTAAAAAGAAATATTCAAATCAAAATAAAGCTAAGATTTGAAATCGTAACTTTTTATTTTAATATTGAATTTAATTAGAACTTTTCAAAGTTTTAAATTAAGAAAAATATTGAAAATTTACATGCAGCTGCTGCTACGAAGTTTTCAAACGTTCTTTTTTAAATTCTTTATGAAAATAGTTCTGTATCAGTTTGGTAACCTCTGTTCAAGTAACATTGATATTTAAACTTGAAATAATATTAAAATATCTTTAGAAACACAATTGTCATCTAATAATCGTATGGGTTGTTTAAGATCGATGACCGACCTCACAAACCCTGATGTTAGAGTGAGCCACCCACTACTTTCGTACACAATAACCGGAACCAACGGCTCAACGTGCCTTACGAAACACGGAGTTATACTTTTCAGACAATCAGATTATTCATCCTGCGAACTGGGGGAGTCCAACAAAGTGATTTCGTCGAAGGTCGCGATCTTAGAGCAACGCGTCAAACCGCGCAAGCCCGGGCTTTGCGCGCGAAAATCGTGTTACTCTATGGTCGCGATGAATTAATGTTTTTGACACTGACTGGCAGGAAGCATCACAGGACAGTGACGGATGGCGAAGAAAGGGGGAAGCCTTCGCCCAGCAGTGGGATACCCTACAGGCTACATAAGATTCAGATAATTTTATTCAATATAGATTCTTTACAGAATACTTATTGAATGTCATGCAGAAAACAATGCAAATAGAGCGAGTCTACTTCTCAATATAGATTCTTTACAGAATACTTATTGAATGTCATGCAGAAAACAATGCAAATAGAGCGAGTCTACTTCTCAATATAGATTCTTTACAGAATACTTATTGAATGTCATGCAGAAAACAATGCAAATAGAGCGAGTCTACTTCGTTTCGGCTCGTGCTATGGCGGCGTAAAAGAAACGACGAGAAACCACTGCAGCACGGCCTACTTTAAGAGTCGGCTTTTTACAATGTGTTTTTGTGTTTCGCTGGAATATTAATAGAGCACAATGCCCCTTTGTCATTTATATAGTCATCTAATCTATAGTAATAATAATAAGAACAAGGGAACCGCACTCGATCGCAGAATCAGTATTGCCTTTCTCGGTAACAATAACGGTACACCAACCCTGAAGGAAGTGAATTAATCTGTGAAACTGAACAACTTTTTCGGAGAACATAAGTCAAAATACGATTCATACACTGTTACACCTTGAGAGAACGACGCGGACGCACATTCGGATAAGTATTACGCCAAATTGCGCCAAGGTGTTTTTCCACTTAAACAGCTGTTACCACGTGCATGCATATATTAAGTGGCAAAGTTCATATATCTCAACCTCGTCATACGATTCGCGTTATGTGTGTCAATCGTATCGTTTTACGTGTCACAGATAATATTTCTATTGGCACACATAAAGATGTTGTAATTCCATACGACTTTCGTTACTCCTTTTGTAATTGACCTTTGGAATGCTTATCTTATTAATGTAGCAATGGACTTGCAAGAGTGCGGTTGTACTAGGGTAGTACAGATGCTAGGTATTCTCTTGTATCTTTCCACTGATATAATTATGTCATTAATTTATAGTTAACATTTTTCTTGGTAATACTATGGTACGTTATGCTAGGTGCGTTCGTCAGCTTTCCTGGTAACTTCCTCTTTCTTATAAGTATACATTTCCGTAATAAATAAGGTATTAGATTTATGTGCTTAGTTAGAGAAAAATGTGTGAATTATTTTATCGGGATTATATTTCTGCGTTTAGGGTTCCATAGTCAACAAAGAACCCTTATAGTTTCGTAATGTCTGTTTGTCCGCGGCTTAGCTCAGAGACCCTTAGTACTAGAAAGCTGTAATTTAGTACAGATATACATTTCATCCTCGCCGACTAAAGTGGTAAAATAAGATCTTGAAAAAAAAAACAATTACTTACCGCCCTAGGGCTTCTCTAGCTACATTATTACCCTAGAGCGCTGATTGGTTACCTATACAAGCCCCATTTTGGGGTAATAAAGACCTACTTACCGAATATGAGAGATGTAAAATATTTTATTAGGGTACCTCCCCTACAAGTAAAGTGGGGGTGGAAGGGTGTCTTTGGATAGGTCTTTTAAAAATGATGTGAGTCTGCAAAGATCATTTATCGATGTAGGGCATCCGTTTGCGGAATATTCAGCTTGAAAGCGCAATTTTTTGTTGGAGTCGAGTGTCCAAACTCTGCCAGATAAACGGTTGCTATCGTTGCTATTGGAAATGTGAAAAAATCACAGTAGTAGTGTATATGATGTGATGAAATTAAAAGGAAAACTATCAAAGCTAAGTAGGATTCACAGGTTAATGAGCATAACTGGAAAAATAGCAATAGCAATCTAGGCTTGGACCTCGCTGAGCATTAGGTAGGATGTAAAAAGTTTATGTTCTGAATGTCATGAAATATTTAATCAAAACCTTCTTTGCGATAAAAATCGTAAAGAAACTACGGAACCCTATACTGCGCGTGGCGCGACGCGCTCTTGGCCGGTTTTTTTTTTCATTGAAAAATCTTTACCTTTCATCATCATCATTTCAGTCCGCTGTCCACTGCTGTGTGACTGCCGTGCATAGACACTATTAGGCATACAAATTGACAGATGCGTACGCACGTGCACGCAGCACGAAAAGACCCGGCAAAGACCCCGGGATTCGCTTGGGCGGGTCGCGGGAGGTTGAGTAGGTGGATTCCAAGGGGGGCGGGGAGTGTCCGTTCTGTACAGGCTATTGTGCTCCATGGTTCTGTATGTAGTACTGTTAGGTGCTTTATTTTGTAGAATAGGCCTCTTCCTTTTAATGTCACCCTACCCGGTCTCTCGACTCCCTTATCTATGGCCATATTAATGACTTTTATAAAATTTCCGTAACAAACACTTGTAGCGGGAAAAATATACGACTTATTTTGATCATGACTGTATTCCTATTTCAAAATATTTGCTTTAACAAAAATATGATTGTTTGAACAGGTGATTCAGGTGCAATTACAAATCTTGTAGTTTTATTTGTAAATATTATTACCGAATTAACAATCTATCTTGTTAATGCTACAAAAAGTTACATTTTAAGAAGAACTTGATCTTGCGAAAAAGGAAGAGTACATTCTAAACCTCTTCTTAGTTAAGTATTTTAATGTTATTATTTTATCTGTGTATTTTATATTGATAGATAGACCATCAAACTACCTACACACTTTTTACGATCCCATCCTTTCTTCACATTCCTTTACTGTTCGTTCTAATACGTCCTATAACAGGTTTTCTACAAAGCCGAAATTAGGCCAGTCACTCTGGTTTCTTATGACATCCAATTTAGTAAGACACCTCATCTCTCATGATTTGTATAAGTTGAAGTTAGTGGGGTAAATAAATCTTTTCCTCAAAATGAACCTTATGTCCTTGTAACAGAGGTTCCTCATCCATTTACGATTGTTGGTTGGACATTGTCACGTTGAATAAGCCTTGATTTAGGTCGGATGATGTGACTTGTCACTTTTTCTTTATTCATTTTTGACCTGTCGTGGGAAGACTTGTGAAGGTTAGTAGGGACATAGTTTTTGTCTGATCCAAGTTCTTGACGAATTTGATATACTTAGCTTGATAAATTTTAAGAAATAATACACATTGCACCAATCTCCACTTTTAAGGCCAACCAATTGGCTAGGATTGACTCAAAACATTTTTATAAAGGGACATGAAAATTGTTCAGGGGAAAGACAGAGCGATGCACAATGGTATAGAATAAGCTGGTTTATTAGGAAAGATACAAAAGGCATGAGAGCCGTGTGATGAACAAAATCGAACGACAATAACAGACATCTATCAAAATATATAAAACACTTATAAAAACGGCCAGCTAATAGTGGCGTCAACCATGAAGGTGCTTTACACCAACACACCCCCTCAACTCATGGCTTAACGTCACGCAGCCCTAACGCAGCCGTCAGTAGCTCGTGCCTTATACGAGGCAAAGGTTTGGTGAGGATATCTGCCAACATCTTGTCAGTCGCCAGATATTCCAAAGTTATGGCTTTGTTGTCACGCAGCACATCTCTAATAAAGAAATGTCTAATATCAATGTGCTTGCTCTTTGCGTGAAATACACCGTGATCTTCAGCAAGGCAGATAGCACTTAAGTTATCAGCATGCATTCTTACCTTAGACAATGTGTGAAGACCTAGCTCCTTCAGCAGACTATTTAAGTATACAGCCTCTTTCATAGCTTCCGCCAAACTCACAAACTCAGCCTCACACGTAGAAGTCGCAACAATGCGTTGCTTTTGTGAAGTCCAAGATATGGCTGCACCACCTAGTACAAAAACATATCCAGTGAATGATCGTCTATCGATTACACAACTACCCCAGTCTGCATCCGAATACCCCTGAATACATAACCCTGTCGGTTTAAATAACAAACCATGCGTTATTGTACCTTTTAAATATCGCAAGATCCGCTTTGCAGCTTTCCAATGGGTATCTTGTGGATTTTCTGCAAACTGTGCAAGTTTTGCCGTAGCATTAGCAATCTCTGGTCTAGTTGCCACACTTAAATACATGAGTGCTCCGATCAGTTCTCTATAAGGAAAAGATTTCTCTGCAACCTTTTTCTCTTCACTTATCACTTGTTTTCCTGTCTCCATTGGAGTCTGAACAGGATTACAGTCTTCCATGTTGAATCTTTTCAATATATCTTTAATATATTTTTCTTGTGACAAGTAGTAACCATTACCACTTTTCTTTATATCTATCCCAAGACAATAAGTTGCAGGACCAAAGTCTTTTAACTCAAATTTCTTGGCCAGTTCTTGTTTGAACTTATCTATAACATCTCTCCGTTGCGAGCAGATCAAAATATCATCGACATAGATAACTACAAAAAGATCAGCTCCATCTTTAGTATGTTTATGATACAAGCAAGGTTCACTCACAGTAGGTCTCAACCCCATCTCTTTCAGCTTTGAATCCAGCTTAATATTCCACTGTCGCCCAGCTTGTTTGAGACCGTATAGTGATTTCCTTAGAAGACATGTGTCACCACCTGCTTTTATTTCTTCAAGCATTCTTATTGCCTTTTTTCCTGTTTCACTTTTACTATCTATTTCGATTAGTTTCTTTAGACTTTCTTCCAACAGTTCTGGAACCTTCATATAAATGTCTTCGTTTAAGTCTCCGTTTAAATATGCCGTGTTGATATCAATTTGGTCTATGTCCATTCCCATCTCAACGACTAAAGCAACCAACAGACGTACAGTTCCAATTCGCGCAACTGGAGAAAAAGTCTTATTATAATCCAGCCCTTCTCGCTGACTAAACCCTTTCGCAACTAATCTCGCCTTCTTTTTCTCTGTCTTGTCAACGTTTAACTTTGTTGTCAGTACGTATCGACAACCTACGACATTTCTATCAGGAGGCTTCTTCACAATGTTCCATGTATTATTTTTTACAAGGCTCCTTATCTCAGATAATATCGCTTCTTGCCATTTGTCTTTTTCATCACTACTCAAGGCCTGTTTTAACGTGATCTCAATAACTCCAGCAAAGTCATCAGTGTCGGCGTATTCCTCTGTTGATGCTTCGCTTTCATTATTTTCAGTTTCTTCAATCTCGACCATATTATACAGCTTTCGAGGACGCCCGACGTGCCCTCTTTCAATTCTTGGTCTTCCAGGACCTCTTTTTAGAGTGATATTCCTCTCTAAAGCCTCATTGCCATCACTATCATTACTAACTCTAGTACCGTCTCCACTAGTATACGTACTACCGCTTGTTTCATCGCTCAATGGCAAATCTGGTGGCCTTTCTGATGAGATTTCTACACTTAAGGGTTGTCCCGTCAAAGAACCCGACTGTCCCGCTTGAATTTCTATTTCAACAGTTTTTTTATCACTATTCTTTTCACAGTGTGGTTCAATGAGTGACTCTTTTAAAATATTATCATTATTTTCAGGTAGCTTACCTTCTTGAAAACGAACATCCCTCGACACTATTATTTTTCTGTCTTCAGGTATCCACACTTTATATCCAATAGATTCAGCTGGATAACCAACAAAAAAACCGAGTGAACTTCTTGGTGCAAACTTATCCTTTCCTGGTTCTTTGTTCAAGACGTGTACTTTTGTACCGAACGATCTAAAATATTCGATATTCACAGGTCTCCCGAACCATTTTTCATAGGGAATTTCACCGTTCAAGCTACTACATGGACACCTATTACGTATGTAGCACGCCGTCGCAACGGCTTCTGCCCAAAAACTTGCGGCTAGTCCCGAGGATAAAAGCATACATCTTGCCTTTTCAAGCAATGAACGATTCATACGTTCAGCTGTTCCGTTACTTTGGGGTGTATGCGGCGTTGTTAGTCGTCTCGTAATTCCCGCACTTTGTAAATATAAATCAAAATTTTTATTTACAAATTCACCACCGTTATCCGATTGTAAACATTTGATTTTCCTATTTGACATATTTTCAACCTGACACTTGAAAATCTTGAACTTTGACAATACGTCACTTTTATTTTTTAGCATGAAGACTTCACACCAACGAGTACAGTCGTCAATAAAAGTAACAAAATATTTATTTCCCGCGTTCGATTGAACTCTCATGGGACCTACCACATCAGAATAAATTATTCGCAACTTCTCATTGCAGGGTCCACTGGACTTCACAAAAGGCAACGAAACCATTTTCCCTTTAGCACACACATCACAATCACGCAAGTCACAATCAGTATTTACCGGGTCAATACCTGATTTCTTAAGTAATTTCATAAGATCTCTTCCATTCAAATGTCCCATACGCTCATGCCATCTATACAGATCGACATTCTTACTTCCTGATACCACAGACGCTGAAGCGTCCATTTCCCTCAAGTAATATAAATTACCTCGCCGGTCAGCGGTCAGCTTTACTTCGCCATCCTTGACTGCGTATGCTACATCACGCTTAAAAGTGACTACACAGCCTCGTTCAGTGAGCTTAGCGATTGAAATTAAATTACTTCGTAAGTCGGGAACTAGTAAAGTATCTTCAAATTTTATGAAGCGCGTACGGTCGTCATTGCATGCTAATATCTTAACTGTACCCTTACCTTGCACGGTTGTAAAAGATTCAGTGGCTAACTTTAACTTTTGGCTCGAAGGCAGTACCTCCTCAAACCTTGCCGCGTCGTTGCACATGTGAGCACTGCATCCGCTATCAAATAGCCATTCTTGACAGCGCTTAGCTCCTACAGCCAGGCAGTCTGAAATTTGATTGATGGTTAATGCTTCACATTCTACAGTTCCATCTGGTTCTGCGCAACTTTCAGCGCACCTAGTTTCCGAAGTTTTCTTCTTCTTTTTACAGTCCGATGCCTTGTGTCCAAATATATGACATTTAAAGCATTTATACTTAAAATTCGTTCCAGTTCCGTTCCCTTTCTTCTGACTACTTGTTCCAGCTCCAGATCCATTCACGTTTTTCTGACGTCTACCCACATACATAGCACCTTCGATATCTTCAACTTGAGCGTTTCCTCTCGAGGTATACTCCTCGACGATCTTTACTCGAAGTTGTTCGGGTTTAGGAAGGTTGTCCCTAGACTCTATAGCGCAACGAAAGTTTTCAAAACTAGAAGGCAGACTATACAAAAGCATGATTGCCAATAAATCATCATGGATTTGGATGCCCATCTCTTCAAGCTATCTACAGCTTCAAAGAAAGAATCGAGATGTTCGCTTACATTTTGATTTTCGCCCATCTTCTGCAACATCAACCTTTTCAACAGCGTTGCCTTTTTCGCAGGACCTCTCGACGCAAACATACTCTCCAATTTCAGCCAAACTTCTCGTGCAGTTCCCACCTTCTTTACATGATGAACAACACTTGGATCCAACGATAAAATCAACTCGGATTTAGCTTTTCTGTCAGCTGCCTTCCACGCTGACAAAGTGGCATCTCCGTCGCTGGGCTTTGGCTTCTCACCACTAACATACTCCCAATAATCGCCTTTGATCAATAAAGCCTCCACTTGCACTTTCCAGGTATCATAGTTGTCTCTTGTCAGTAGTTGTATATCACGGGTTCTGGCGCAGTGACGTCATGCCCCAGAACCCGTGAACGGTTTCTAGGGCAGTCGCAATCAAGCATTAATGTACTCCACTGCGCCAGAACCCGTGAACGGTTTCTAGGGCTGACGCAATCAAGCATTAATGTACTCATGGTCAGTTATCTGTCAGATAAGGTTACTTAGGTTAGTTAATGGTGACTGCACTGCAAACAAAACAAATATTGGAAATAGATATAAAGCACAAAGGAGAGGAAATGCTTAAAATCCCTTCATTTAGTTGACTTTTTAAAAGCTTCTATTTTTGTTAAATTATCGGTAAGGATATGATTCACTGTTCGTTTTATTTGTTGAATAGAGGTAAGTCTTCATTTCCTAATCACCTGTTCTTTGCAGCCCAGTCCCACTTTAGCTTGGCAGTTGCGTGGGTCACATCGGCAATTTGTGTTTTTGAGCGTATTGTGCTGTTCCTGACCCTATCGGTCAGTTTCAGGCCCAACATACTACGCTCCATTGCTCGCTGGCAAACTGCGAGTCTGGACCTTTGAGCTTCCGTCAAAGACCAAGTCTGTGCTCCGTAGGTGAGTGTTGGGAGAATACACATGTCCACGAGTTTACGTTTTAATGACAATGGTAGGTCACCTTTCATGTGTTCTTTCATCGACCAATAGCTCCTCCAGGCGTTTTCGGTGCGTCGAGCAACTTCTTTGTCTTGTCGTGCCTGGAAGGACATCATTTGGCCGAGGTAAATGTACTCGTGGACATATTCCATTCTCCCGCCGTCTACTGTTACCACCCTCTTCGAGTTATTTGTCATGAGCTTGGTCTTTGACATGTTCATCTCTAGTCCAGCTTTGCGGCTTGCTGTACTGAGGTCTTGGAGCATGGTCTCTAGTTCGGCTGTTGACGACGAAAATAAGACGATATCGTCGGCGAAACGAAGGTTGGTCAGCTTCTTTCCGCCGACGTCAACGCCCTTCCCATCCCACATGTCACCTATTTCCCGAAAGACTTCCTCCAAGGCGCTGGTGAATAGTTTTGGGGACAGCGGATCTCCCTGTTTGACGCCTTTATTTATGTTAAATTGTGGACCTGCAGACTCTAGTTTTATTGCGGCTGTACTATTACTGTATATTAATTTTAGGAGGTTTATATAAGTGGGATCTATATTTTGATTGTATGTTTGTGCATCAAACAGGGACTCATGTTTTAGACTTTCAAACGCCTTGGAGTAGTCAACGAAAGCCAGGTAAAGTGGAAGGTTAAATTTACATATGTAAAAGGTTGGAACACCACATTTTACATATGTAAAAGTTTGGAAGCGTTTGAGATGTGAGTTTTTAGGTGAATGCTTAAAATGTGGAGAGACCATGTCAGAAATAACACTATACTTCAGAGAATGGGAAATTGCTACTTCAATCACCTTGAACAATATCCATCATTAATTTACAATGGCATTGCTCTTAACTTCAATATAGCATAGAATAAAGATAGGCTGACGATAGACAGAGCTAATGGAGCGTAATTGAGCCGAGGGTGTAATGTCCAACGCGCACGAGCTTTTTAATGTACTATTATCAAACTAAAAATAATAACTTTATTTCATGCGAAAATTGATCTTTGAAATCAACTTTCAAATATAAAACCAATATTGAAAATAGCTTAATGTAAGATGTAAGGTTAAGTTAGGTTATATTGTGTCAGGTTCTCCATACAAAACGTCAATTTCATAGGTAAGGACCTAAATTATATTATCTTCTTGCTGGTTGTAAATCTTGTTTGTTACATTTTTTAGCAATAAATTAGTTTTTCATAAAATATTCTTCGATACATTATCGTTTTAAAAATTTTAGTTAACTGCAAAACGAGTTTTTGATAAGTTTAATTTTTAAACTTTTTTATTTGAGATTTTAAAAGTTCATATTGTTCTGAAGCTTTTTTTTATTCCAAGTTTTCAAAATTTTATTGTTCATAATAGTATTCTCTGAATTATTATCTTTTAAAATCGTAAAAAAAAATCAATCGAGTTTTTTGATACGTTAAGTTTTTACTTCTTTTTTATTTAAGATTTTTAAGTTTTTTCGTTTTTAGGTTTACTTCTCAAAAGCATTTCACGAATTATTTTTTAAAGTTGTACTATTCTTTTTCATAAAAGCAATCCTTGAAATATTATTGTTTTAATGATAAATATAGTTAAGTTATTGTAAATAAAGTATTCCTTGAATTTATATCGTTTTAAAAATCTTAGCAAATTTTGAATAGTTTTTGATACGTAAAATTTTTACTTCTTTTTGATTTGAGATTTTTTAAGTTTTTTTCGTTTTAAGGTTTACTTCTCAAAAGCATTTCATGAATTATTTTTGTAAAGTTGTACTTTTATTTTTCATATTTTTTATAAAAGCAATCCTTGAAGTATTATTGTTTTAATAATCATAGCTAAGTAATTGTCAATAGACTTTAAAACAACATTTTTTTTACAATAAAAGTTTACTTCGATTTCGTTTTTTATTCAATGTTATATAATAAATTAATTTTCGATGCTTCATAATTTTTTTTCTTAAAAAGTATTCCATGAAATTTATGTTTTGAAATTTCAGTGAAGAAATTGTCAATAAAGGTTTCAATTCATTAATTTTTTTTTAACATTTTAACGAGATTATAAAAATTTATTTGAATGTTATTTTTTCAACAATTTTTTTTACAATTTATTTTTGAAGTTGCATTTTTTTTTAATAAAAGCATTCCTTCAAATTGTTTTAAGTTTTAGCTTAGCAATAGTCAATAAAGTATTTTATTTTATTTCAAGATGTTCATTTAAAAGTTTTAATAAATTATTTTTGATAAACACTGTTATTTCCTTATTTTTTTCTCATTCTTAATGTTTTTAGTGTTCTTTTCAAAAACATTTCACAAATTATTTTCAGTTGAACTATTCTTTTTCATAAAAGAAATCCTTGGAATATTATTGTGCAACATTTACAAACATGGCAAGAAGTAATGAAATTCGAAACATTATCGTTTTAAAAACCTTAGTTATTTGCAAAACAGTTTTCAATAATTTTATTTTTTTAACTTTTTAAATTGGGATTTTTAGTTCATTTCGTTTTGAACCTTTTTTATTCCAAAAGTTTTATTATTCATAAAAGTATTCCTTGAATTATTATCTTTATAAAAATCTTAACAAATTTTCAATAGTTTTCGATGTTTTAATTTTTACTTCTTTTCGATTAGATTTTTAATTTCTTTTCGTTTTTAAGTTTACTTTTCAAAAACATTTCAGAAATTATTTTTCAAAGTTACACCGTTCTGTTTCATAAAAGCAATCCTTGAAATAATATCGTTTTAATATTTATTCAATGTTATATAATAAATTAATTTTCGATGCTTAATAATTTTTTTCTTAAAAAGTATTCCATGAAATTTATATGTTTGGAAATTTCAGTGAAGAAATTGTCAATAAAGGTTTCAATTCATTATTTTTTTTTTAACATTTTAACGAGATTATAAAAAATTATTTTAATGTTATTTTTTCAACAATTTTTTTTACAATTTATTTTTGAAGTTGCATTTTTTTTATAAAAGCATTCCTTCAAATTGTTTTAAGTTTTAGCTTAGCAATAGTCAATAAAGTATTTTATTTTATTTCAAGATGTTCATTTAAAAAGTTTTAATAAATTATTTTTGATAAACACTGTTATTTCCTTATTTTTTTCCCATTCTTAATGTTTTTAGTGTTCTTTTCAAAAACATTTCACAAATTATTTTCAAAGTTGAACTATTCTTTTTCATAAAAGAAATCCTTGGAATATTATTGTGCAACATTTACAAACATGGCAAGAAGTAATGACATTCGAAACATTATCGTTTTAAAAATCTTAGTTATTTGCAAAACAGTTTTCAATAATTTTATTTTTTTAACTTTTTAAATTGGGATTTTTAGTTCATTTCGTTTTGAACCTTTTTTATTCCAAAAGTTTTATTATTCATAAAAGTATTCCTTGAATTATTATCTTTATAAAAATCTTAACAAATTTTCAAGTTCTCGATGTTTTAATTTTTACTTCTTTTCGATTTGAGATTTTTAAGTTCTTTTCGTTTTTAAGTTTACTTTTCAAAAACATTTCAGAAATTATTTTTCAAAGTTACACCGTTCTGTTTCATAAAAGCAATCCTTGAAATAATATCGTTTTAATAATCATAGCTAAGTTAATGTCAATAAAGTATTCCTTGAATTATTTTCCGTTTCAAAAAACTTAGCTAATTTTCAATAGACTGATACCTTCAATGTTTAATTCTTTTTGTTTTAAGATTTTTTTAAAATTCTTAATTGTTCTTTTCAAAAACATTTCAGGAATTATTTTTCAAAGTTACACCGTTCTGTTTCATAAAAGCAATCCTTGAAATAATATCGTTTAAATAATCATAGCTAAGTTGATGTCAATAAAGTATTCCTTGAATTATTTTCCGTTTCAAAAAACTTAGCTAATTTTCAATAGACTGATACCTTCAATGTTTAATTCTTTTTGTTTTAAGATTTTTTTTAAATTCTTAATTGTTCTTTTCAAAAACATTTCACAAATTATTTTCAAAGTTGCACTATTCTTTTTCATAAAAGAAATCCTTGAAATATTATTGTTTTAAAATCTTAGCTAAGTTATTGCCAATAGACTTAGAAACAATATTTTTTAACTATTAAAGTTTATTGCGCTTTGGTTTTTACTATCAAATAATCGTTAATAAGTAGGTGAAATATTTCTTATAACACTAGATAAAGAAGTTTAAAAATAAAAGTTTTTCAATTAACTAAGATTTTCAAAACGGTAATATTTCGAAGAAGGCAGACGCAATCAAGCATTAATGTACTCATGGTCAGTTATCTGTCAGATAAGGTTACTTAGGTTAGTTAATGGTGACTGCTACTTATTTTTGATTTGAGATTTTTAAAAGTTTTTGTCGTTTTTAAGTTTATTTCTCAAAAGCATTTTATGAATTATTTTTATACTTTGCACTATTCTTTTTCATAAAAAGCGCTCCTTGAAAGATTATTGTTTTGAAAGTCATAGCTAAGTTTCTGTCAATAAAGTGTTCCTTGAATTGTTATCTTTTTAAAAATCTTAGCAAACTTTCAATAGTTATTGATACGTTTAGTATTCACTTCTGTTTTATTTGAGATTTTAGGTTTTTTTATTACGTTTTGAAGTGTACTTTTCAAAAACATTTCACAAATATATTTTCAAAGTTGCACTATTCTTTTTCATAAAAGTAACCCTTAAAATATTATTGTTTTTAAAATATTAGCTAAGTTATTGTCAATAGACTTCGAAACGACAATTGTTTTGACTATAAAAGTTTATTTCGATTCAGTCTTTTATCAATGAGTTATAATGAATAATGTTTTGAAGATTCATATTTATTTATCTTAAAAAAGTATTTCGTGAAATTTATATTTTCAATAAAGGTTTCAATTCGTATAAATTTTTGCAATATTTTAACATGAGATTATGTGAAAAATATTTTTATGTCAAGCTATCTTTTCAGCAAAATGTTTTCACATTTATTTTTAAAGTTGCATATTTCTTTTTTTTATAAAAGTTTTTCTCCAAATATTGTTTTTAAAGTCTTAGCTTAGTTTTGGTCAATAAAGTATTTTTAAGATTTTAATTTTATTAGTTTTAATAAATTATTTTTTGATTCATATTGTTCTTAGAGAAATCTTAACTTTTGATACTATAGTACAATTTTGATTCAGTTTTGAATTTGGTAATATATATGGAGAAAAATCTGCAGGTATTTTTGAAAACGAGTGTTCGAAACGTTTTAAACTTTTTTATTTGCAAATTGTAATTGTGATTTCGATTTGAGTGTTTTTACTGAACATATTTTTATTATTTCTTTTTCCATAAACGTTTGTGTTGTAATAGTTCATTCAAACATATTTATTTGTAATTTAGATTTGAAGTTTTTGGTTGAAAAAGTTTTGAAAAAAAATTTTTTTTACATAAAAGGCTTGGTTGTAACGACTAATTCAAATATTTTGATTCAGTTCGAGATTGTTAGTTATTATATTGTGTAATTAAAAAATTGCTATCAATTAGAGCTTTCGATACGTTAATCTCAAACCGTCTTTTAGAATTTTAAACCTGTCGTGGTCAGTATCGCCATCATTTGGAATTACAAAACTGTTAACTTGTGAAATACCTACGTGCGATGAGTTCAAACAGGTATAACGCTAGACATGTCTGCGGCGTGGCTTAAAATTGCATGTGTGAGAAATAATGCTCTGAAAGTTAGCACCCCAGCAAGCAAAAACGTATCCGAATACTCCTTATTTAGTTCTTTTTCATAGGATATGTGGCCATAAGTATATTTAAATAATTTTAACATTAATTTTATTAGGCTTGAAAGTTTCTACGCAATTTATATATCTCAATTTTGTTATTGTACTAATATGGAATAAATAGAATATCTAAGCAAATAAAGAAACTTTTATAAAACGTAAAACTTATGTAAACCAGGATGTTTTCTTATCGTCAAGAATTATCTATAAAAGATCGCTAACGTGTGATAAAGCTGTCTATGTTCATTTAACAGCACGTCTGTAGAAACACTTTGGACTTTATGGTATAGTAATAGAGTTGGAAATGTTTCCACTGACGTGCCGTTATTCTGCAGATAATATGGTGCGTACCTTTTTAAATTCAAAGTAATCGTTTACAGTTTAAGACTAACACACTTTAGTGTAATTACTCATAAATGTTCTGAAAGTTAGTGCCTGGCATGTAAAAAAGCATCCTAATGTTCATCCTTCCATCTTATCTTTGTTCTCACGGCTTGAAGTTAGCAGTAGATAATTGTAGAAGGAAAAATTTTTTGAGGTAAATCGTTATAAGTTATGAGGTAAGTACAGAAAATTTTTCCATCTCGGTTTAAGGTGAGCAGTAAATAGTGAGAGGGAAAATTTTTAAGGTGATCGCATTCGTGATTAGGGTTAGGTAACAATCAAGCGCTAAACATTTTTCAAGAATAGACAATTCCCTTTAAGTACGAGTATGACTCGTATCAGATTTCTTTCTCGGTAATGACTACCATCACAACAAATCACAGCATTCCAGCAAAGCTTCAAGATAATGCATTTCATAGACTTGACCATGTCTAGACCAAACTATTAACTTTTGTATCATAGTACTTAAATAAGGCGTTAAGAATCACATCTTTGCTACTACCGTTCACAACTCTCTAGAATAGATTGTCTTTTTTTCGACCACCCACAAATAGGTAGTTTATGCATGATTCATATCAATATCCTACGCCGGTGATAACGCAATGGGCTACAGGTAAAGTTTCCGTCCCTGTAATAATTCAGTAGAAGGCCAAATTATAACATCATTGCAGAAGACTAGACCGAGATAAAGTTCTAGAACGATTCTAATTGCTATTCCAGTGATGACTTATTCGTAGTTAGTGTATTAATCTAATGTTAGATTTAAGTTCTTAGAATGTGAGTAATAATGTTGAACCAACAAATCAAGTAACGATTTTTAGTAGTATAATCATTCCTGACTTGCGAAAAAAAAAAAACATTAGGCCTACGTGACCACAAACCAGGTGCCTTACAACTTGTTCTTCAAGTGCAGTCTCCTAACTATTTTGGCAATAATTAAGACTATTTAAACTTTGGAGACTGCTGCTTGGAAAAACGATCTTGTGCTTAAGTTGAACCACTGGTGAAGATTTTTAAGCCAGGTTATCCTCCTACATCCTAGTTTCCTTTTACCTTGGACTTTTCCTAGGATGATCAGTTTGAAGGAGTTCGTATTGGTTGTTTCTCATGATGTGTAAAAAATATTTTGTTTTAAATATTATTCACTTTTTGTATGTTCAGAAGTACATACCTCTGTCGAATTCCCATTCTCTGAAACACAGTGTTGTTTCTAACATGCTCTCTCCAAGTAATTTTAAGCATTCACCTAGAAACACAAATCTATATATCTGTATATCTCAAACGCTTCCAACCTTTTACACGTGGTTTGCGTTCGGGTTCAAGCTTCAACGCCATAAAGAATACGGAGAACATATAACACCCTGCTAGCCAAGCTCGAAGGGATATGGTCAGATTGCGATCACAGAAAACTTTTTATTTTTTATTTTGGAAAAGGCATTCCTTGCCTGTTTGATCCTACACCTAATTTCAAGGCTATGATCCTCACTCTCATCCACCATTGTACCCAGGTACCTATATCGTTGGACTCTAACGAGGGCTTGTCTATTTAAGGTGATCTGTTTACCATACAAAAATTCAAATGACTTGCATTCTTACGCGGGACATAAAATTCTGTTGAAAAGCGAATGAATACTGCTATTTTTAGTTAAATTTTTCGCTTATTAATACATAAATACAGTTAATGTACTGAAAGTACTATTTTTGTTAGCAATTTTTGGTTCAATATTACGATTGTGGGCGTGCGGTCAAAACTGTGCGGTTGTGCTTTGTGTGCATGTGTGAGTGATCGTACTCATGTAAACACGGACTAACGAGAGTAATTGACTTTACTGGACATATGGAGATATTTTTCTTGTCGAAATCGTTGTTAGGCGTTGAAGTTGCACGATGAAATTTACGCAAATCAACTTTTTGCACATATATAGTTGGTACTTATTGCATTAAAAAAATAAAACCCTATAGAAGTGGCTCCATCTAGTTGGGACCGTCACAGATCACCTTAAGTAAACGGGTATGCTAGTGTTATATGAAATATTCATTTACTTAAATAATGATTATTTGATAGTATGATTTTATTTCCTGTCCATACAATGTCATTAATAAAAAAAAAATTTATTTAACCTGTATTTATTTTTACGAACACAACTAAATTATATTGAATTATATTGGGTGTGATCTAATATATCGTTATTTTTAGTTTTTTTACAATACACTGTGCACTTAAAACTTCATTTTCACAGCTTTTGTTGCCCTCTTGTTCCTTTGAATCCAGTACCTTGATAACTATCAATTGGCCCCTTTTCGTGCGTCCCTTGCAGTCACCAAACTTCGGTTTATGGAATTTTCTCTTTGAATCCTGTTTAAGTTTGATTTTCCCAATCAAACCTTCCTCTTTTTTGGTGGGTACTACTGAGTTTAGAATACCTCTGACTGAACCCTTCTAGAGGTTCCCACACAGAAGTTCGTTGTAATCGGGAATTTCCAATGAAGGAGAATTATGATCGTGAAACATTTTCTGTTAATAAATGTAAAATGAAAGTTAGAAAACATAATAGGTGATTATGGAATTGTAACATAATCAATACAAATAATTTAAAACACTTAACAAAAATTAAATATAAGTAACCTACTAGAATAGAGAATGGAATATGTCCACGAGTACATTTACCTCGGCCAAATGGTCTCCTTCCAGGCACGACAAGACAAAGAAGTTGCTCGACGCACCGAAAATGCCTGGAGGAGCTATTGGTCGATGAAAGAACACATGAAAGGTGACCTACCATTGTCATTAAAACGTAAACTCGTGGACATGTGTATTCTCCCAACACTCACCTACGGAGCACAGACTTGGTCTTTGACGGAAGCTTAAAGGTCCAGACTCGCAGTTTGCCAGCGAGCAATGGAGCGTAGTATGTTGGGCCTGAAACTGACCGATAGGGTCAGGAACAGCACAATACGCTCAAAAACACAAATTGCCGATGTGACCCACGCAACTGCCAAGCTAAAGTGGGACTGGGCTGGTCACGTAAGTCGCATGCCGCTGGAACTCTGGACCAAGACCACAACTATCTGGCAACCGCCAAGTAACAGACGGCGTCGAGGCCGACCACGGCGCAGATGGCGCGATGAACTCGACGCTTTCTGTAAAGACTGGCAACAAGAGGCTCAGAGTAGAGACCAGTGGAAGGAACGGAGGGAGGCCTTTGTCCAGCAGTGGGACAGAAATGGCTAATAAGAAGAAGAACCTACTATGGTTTAATTTTCATACAAGAATAGGCATGTGTGTTATCTCACATTTGATAAGTGAAAGGCTTTAAAATAGGGTTATATTATAACGTTTGAAGATCTGCGTACACCATAGTAAAAGTATGACAATGTTGGTGATGATGAGTCAGGCAGCCAACGTAATTAGGCTCCCAGGTGATTAGTAATGAGTCTTCGCGCTCGGACGACAGGGTCATTAAGTACGTAAGTATCATTAACAAATCATCTGGGAGTGCAAATAAGAAACCTGCTATTTAAGGAACGAAGCTAGATACAACTTTGGGGATGCGTGCAATCGATTTAGATCAGGTGTTTCAGTCAAAAATAGAAGCTTTTAAAAAGTCAACTAAATGAAGGGATTTTAAGCATTTCCTCTCCTTTGTGCTTTATATCTATTTCCAATATTTGTTTTGTTTGCAGTGCAGTCACCATTAACTAACCTAAGTAACCTTATCTGACAGATAACTGACCATGAGTACATTAATGCTTGATTGCGTCTGCCCTAGAAACCGTTCACGGGTTCTGGGGCATGACGTCACTGCGCCAGAACCCGTGATATACAACTACTCTTGTCAATGTTTGGATACGTATACTCGAAGACATTTTTGGATCCGACTATACCTAATTTACCAAATATTTTTACGACTACTATTTTTTTTACCAGCTCTGGGCCCATAACCCTTGTTCAGGGGAAAGACAGAGCGATGCACAATGGTATAGAATAAGCTGGTTTATTAGGAAAGATACAAAAGGCATGAGAGCCGTGTGATGAACAAAATCGAACGACAATAACAGACATCTATCAAAATATATAAAACACTTATAAAAACGGCCAGCTAATAGTGGCGTCAACCATGAAGGTGCTTTACACCAACAAAAATAATGTTTCTGAAGAATATTAAGTATTAGAAGCGCGACTACGCTGTTATATGGAATATAATAATAAATAAATCCCGTACTATTAAACGAGCAATATTTGTGTACAGCGTGAATTTTTATTAGTTTTAATCCCGAAGCCCAGCGATTCTACTCCCGAAGAAAAATTTTTTTACTCGATAAAGTTTTTTCGTCTCGCCATAGTAAAGTGGTCACGTGATCGACTCATTTTATATGGGAAGGTGAAAATTTTTGTTCGAGTAAATTTTTTTTCTTAGCTAAAGTTGCTTGTTTTCATGAGTAGAATCACTGGGCTTCGGGATTAAAACGAATAAAAATTCACGCTGTCATGGAATATAAACTTTGTAATTGGTTTCTCGAAAGTGGCTGTAACGATTTCGATGAAATTTAGTGTACGAAGGTTTTCGGGTATGAAAAATCGATCTAGCTCCGTCTCATATCCGGAAAAATTGGTTTTCTCCGTTTTTGAGAATTTCTTGAAAATAGTGCGTTTCGGAGACCCATCAGAAGAAGCGGAGAAGCGCCATCTATTAGCGGGCTTTGGTTAAGATTATACAGAGCAGAGCTCGGTTGCCCAGGTACTAAATAAATTATAAGACCTTTGTCTAGCAGTGGATGTCTTTCCCCTAAGTAGTTTGTGGTCTTTCGGCTGTTATGATAATGAAATGTAGGGTGTTAATCAATATGCGTTAATTATATTTCGTAGCTTCATTCTTCAGATATAAATATATACACAATGTAGTTTCTTTAACTATTCAGGTAACATACGCACGCTTTTAGAGTAATAAGAATCGATTTTTTAATCGATATCAAAAAAACGACACTAATTTTATCGATACTATCCCGCCTTACAGGTTGCCACACTCAGAGCTCTCATTCTTTTTCTGTGCGTGGTAACGTAAGCACGTTCGCTCCAACGGAACTTATTTCTTTTTTTGCCTACCGCATTTATCATGTCTAAAAGAATAAATAGTGCAAAAATAAGTTATTACGAAGAAAAGCTTCGAAAATTAAAGGAAAGTGATAAACCTCGACCACCTGGACCTCCTCGACCTCCTCGTCGTAATCGAATAATAATATATTCAGACTCAGAGGAAGAAAATGGTGAGTAAAAAATTTTTCTTAGAGGTTGAATGCAAGTCAACACTAAGGTAATTTAATAAAAAATATCTAAGTAGCTACCAGGTCGGGAGGTTAGACGAGAGCTAACACGAAGACAGTTACTGGTTTTTTCTTACACAAAAATATTTTAAGTACCAGGTCCGGAGGTTAGACGTGACCTAACACGAAGACAAATACTGGTATTTTTTACACAAAAACACCTTGAATACCCACCAGGTCGGGAGGTTAGACGGGAGCTAACACGAAGACAATACCTGGTCTTATTTATTAAATAACTTTTGTCGGGAGGTTAGACGTGAGCTAACACAAAGACTTAGGAATAATTTTCTGATTCCTGAAAGTATGTTTCTCGATATATCTTACTTAAATTAAATAAATATTCCTTTCCTACGTTGTTTCAGACAACTCCGGTAACGGAAATTCGGCTCCAATTCCAACCGATGCTTTGGCCGATCCTATCAGTCCCGATACGGAAAATCTCGCGACGGGTTCGCCCCCAGCAGACGAGTCTCCAAGTGCTGATCCTGCTGAAAATGCAACACCCGCCGCGCCCGAAATAGATTTCGAATTTTGGACGGCCTTAGGTGACCCGGCCGACGAAAAACCGACATATGGTGAAAATATCCATCAAAATCTTGCAGATCGTTGGTTGCCTATTTTGCGCCGTGGACTCTCTACACAGAACAAAGATTCCTTACTGAAGGAACTTACAATACCCGACAATTGTAAATTACTTAGGGCACCTACCCTCAACCCTGAAATTTCAGCCGCTATTACAGAGAGTGCAAGAGCACGTGACAAGAAATTCGAAAAGGCCCAACAACAACTAGGCCTGGGAATATCGGCGATCAACAGAGCCCTTACGTTCCTTGTTACGGGTTGCGAGGATAAGGAATCTAAGATAAAGGTCATAAAAATGCTATCAGACAGCTGCAGGGTTTTAACTGACCTTCATTTTGTGGAGACTCAAGCTCGGATAAAGGCAATTACACCTGCCTTAGATAAGGCATTCGTTCAAATCGTAGAAGACGTTGAGCGAGATGAATCACTGTTCGGAATGAAATTATCCGACAAGATTAAGGCCTCAAAGGCAATCGAGAAGCAGGGACTTCAAATTAAAAAAGCCGCACCGCCTCAAAAGCCTGCTCCTTCAACTTCGCAATCGACGACTAGAAGTCGTTATCCGGGAAACTGGACAGCCCCCTTCCGCCACCAGTCGTCGAACAGGGGGGGGGAAGGGAGGAGCGCCGAAGACCCCGTCATCGACCTACAAGCCAGCCCCTGCTCCACCAGCACCGCCGACCAGGAACAGCAGCCAGAGCAAGCGAGGTGCTCGTCGGAATTAATTTCGGTATGTCATGCTGGTAGATTACAGCATTTTTACAAATGTTGGCCTGCTGTTACAAATAATTCAACCATACTTAACTGGGTAAAGAACGGTTTATCTATACCCTTTAATACAGAGGTTCATCAAGGTGCACCACCTCGAAATACATTCTCTAATACAGAGAGAAAAGATATGGCATTCGCTATCCAACATTTGGTCGAGTTAGGTGCCGTTGTACAATGTGAACCACGTGAAGATCAATTTATCTCAAGAACTTTTCTTGCTCCTAAACCTGACGGAAGTAAAAGATTCATTCTTAATTTAAAACTTTTAAATAAATTTATTCCCCGGTTACACTTTAAAATGGAGGACTACAGAACAGCCGCAAAGTTAATAGCAAAAGGGAACTATATGGCTTCTATAGATCTAAAAGAAGCATACCTACTTCTTCCGATCTCAAAGGATGACAGAAAATACTTAAGGTTCAATTTTGAAGATGTGAATGGTCGAATTTTTACCTACGAATTCACCGCTATGCCCTATGGCCTTTCTGTAGCCCCCCGTACCTTTACTAAGTTAATGAAAGAAGTTATGACTTACCTCCGTTCACGTGGTTACACATCTGTAGTATATCTTGATGATATTCTCTGTATTGGTCAAGATTATTATGAATGCTTAAATAATGTTCGAGAAACCATTCAATTGCTTGAATGCCTAGGCTTTATAATAAATTATAAAAAGAGTAACCTTGAACCCAAACAATCATGCAAATATCTGGGTTTCATTTTCAATTCTCTTGATATGTCCATTTCTTTACCAGAAGACAAACGCAACAATATAGCACGTTTGTTACAAAGATTTCAGTCTTTACCTTCATGCACAATCAGAGACTTTGCTCACCTGATTGGAACATTAACAGCAGCTTGCCCCGCTGTGAGATATGGTTGGTGCTATACAAAACTTCTAGAGAGGCAGAAGTATTTAGCGCTCTTAAAATATGAAAACTATGAGGCTAAATTTCGTCCTGCGGAGGTAATTTTACCCGATCTAGCTTGGTGGGTAAAAAACATAAACTCGGCAAAGAATTTGATTGGTCCTTTAAATTTTGATCTAGAAGTCTTCACAGACGCATCCTTGACCGGGTGGGGTGCGTACTGTAATCAAAATAGAGTCAACGGAAGCTGGAAAGAATGTGAAAAAAGTTTTCACATCAATTACCTGTAATATATGGCTATTTATCTTAGTCTAAAATGCCTTGCCAAGGATTTGTACAATTGTACTATATTGTTGCGTGTGGACAATACAACAGCGATAAGTTACATTAATAGGATGGGGGGAATTCAATTCCCCCACCTTAATGACCTGGCTAAGACTATATGGCAGTGGTGTGAGAAGCGGAGAATTTGGCTCTTCGCTGCCTATATCAATACGAAAGATAATGTAGAGGCGGACGAAGAGTCACGAAGGGTTAATCCAGATATTGAGTGGTCGTTGTCTGACGAGGTGTATCAAGGTATCCAGGAAACACTAGGACACCCTGAAATAGATCTCTTCGCTTCTCGCACCAATGCTAAGTGCGAGACGTATGTCTCATGGAAACAAGACCCAGACGCGTTCGTAGTTGACGCGTTCACTCTAAATTGGAATCGGTGGTACTTTTACGCGTTTCCACCTTTCCCGCTAATTTTGAAATGCTTACAAAAGATTTTAAATGATCAAGCAGAGGGGATATTTGTGTTCCCCTACTGGCCTTCCCAGCCTTGGTTTCCTCTTTTAACAAGTATGCTTAAATCAGATATCTTATATCTAGACCCCGTTAACGCTCTTCCTTACTCCTCTTTCAGGACGAGTCGCCAGTTCTTCAAAGAGAATACCCTGGCTGTAGCGAGGTTATCCGGCTTGCATTCGTTAAAAGAGGAACTCCATCGGCTGCCTTGGAATTGATGATAGCATCCCTTGCACAAAACACTTTACTGCAGTACAATGCTACTTTTAAGTCGTGGTGGATTTTTTGTAAAAATAATAATCTTCATCCCTTAGAAGCTCCGATATCACAAGTGCTTCTTTTTTTGACTGAACAGTTTGATAAGGGACTTGCTTATGGCTCTCTCAATACACACCGCTCTGCACTCTCCTTCCTGTTAGGAAGCGAAGTAAGTGAAGACGGTCAGATTAAAAGACTTTTGAAAGGGGCTTATAGACTAAGACCGTCTATCCCTAAATATTCGGCTACGTGGGATCCTCAAATTGTAATTAATTTCGTATCGAATTGGTATCCGAACAAAAGTCTTCCGATAGAACAAATCACTAAAAAATTAGCTGTCCTATTGGCTTTGTGTACTGCACAAAGGGTGCAAACACTGTCACTCATAAAAATAAATAATGTGATATCGAGTACTGGTGGGGTGAAAATTATTATTTCTGACCTGATTAAGACTTCGGCACCTGGCCGAGAACAGCCGATTATGTTTCTACCTTACTTCGAACAAAACAAAAAGATTTGTCTAGCCACCATTTTGATGGACTATTTAGAAGTAACTGAACCATTGAGACCAGTGGGAACTTTTAACTTGTTCCTTACATACAAACGGCCTCATAAGGTGGCCTCTGCTCAGTCCATCAGCAGATGGATTAAGCAGACGCTATCCGCGAGCGGCGTTGACGTGTCCGTCTACAGCGCGCACAGCACGAGGCATGCGTCCACGTCCGCCGCACGCGTTGCTGGTGCTTCACTAGACGCAATACGTAAAGCTGCTGGCTGGACTAAATCTTCAGAGACGTTCGCTAGGTTTTATCAGCGTCCTGTCTGTAATGATTCAAGTTTTGCTAAATCAGTATTTGCTTATCAAAGTGATTCCAGTGAAAGCAACAATGACTAAGAATGAATAAATAATCTTAGAAGTAAATATTTATGTTGATAAATAAAACTCAAATTGATTAAAAAATAAATACTCTTTTATTTAATCTAGTAAACTAAAATTACACTTAATATACTTACTTGCTACACGAAACTTCCTACTCTAAACATCTACATTGTGTATATATTTATATCTGAAGAATGAAGCTACGAAATATAATATGTGATCAAACGAACTTCTGGAATGAAGTTCGATCAATATTATATGAGTTAGCTTCATTCGAAGATATAAAGACCCGCCCTCCCTTAACCCATAGGAAGTTTCGTATGATGTCTCTAAAGAATGAGAGCTCTGAGTGTGGCAACCTGTAAGGCGGGATAGTATCGATAAAATTAGTGTCGTTTTTTTGATATCGATTAAAAAATCGATTCTTATTACTCTAAAAGCGTGCGTATGTTACCTGAATAGTTAAAGAAACTACATTGTGTATATATTTATATCTTCGAATGAAGCTAACTCATATAATATTGATCGAACTTCATTCCAGAAGTTCGTTTGATCACATATCAGTAATTAAACAACTTTTCGAAAAAAAAAAAATTTCGACTTCCCATGGACACTGCATCAACTGTAGCGCATTTAATGAGAGGTCCAACTTTTTTATATGATGTTCAATACAACACAAAAGCTCGCACCCTGCCTCTAAAACAAGATGTGGTTTAGTTAGAACATACTATAAATCCTTTTCCTTCGTCCATGTAGACACGCTTCGTTACATTTTATTACATATTTAGATTAATCGTGGCGATACCAACGTGCTTAGTGTTCAAAACCACAGCATGTCGCGTTGGGGCTTTATTGGATGGTTGTAGCCTTTCTCAGAAAATGTATAGCTAATTTGGTGAATGAAGATCTTTTTGTATAAGAAATAAGGTTTAAATAGTGGTGTTGTAAGCCTGGGGGTGCTAACTGGGAAATAAATCGATAAAACACAAAATAACACGTTCAGTATGAACACTCTCTTTTAAACTAGATCCGACCTGGGCAGAGGCAACCCACAAGACGGCCCGACGATCTAGTCAAGCGCTGGCTGCGAGCAGCGCAGGACCGGTTGTCATGGTGATATTTAAGAGAGGCCTATGTCCAGCAGTGGATGTCTTGCGGCTGATACGAGTATGATGATGATGATGCTTGAACGTTATTTATAATAAGTATAAGCCACCGGCTTATCTGTTCAGGCGGCGGCGTCGCTGTCATCCGTTGCCTCCGAGCGAAGCAAGGAGGTTTTTGTTCTGAGGGTGGAACTCAAGAAGTTTGTTGATAGAGGGAAAATTGGCAGTTGGATGACAGTGACATGACAAATCACCTAAAAGCAGGGACTAGATAAGTACTATACTACAACCTAAAAGGCATTAGTCTCTTTCTACTCGTATCTACCTGCCAATCTGTGAAAAGCTGATTGGCGTCAACCCTAACTCATCGTGTAAAAGTGACCTTTGTGGGGTGGTGCACAAAAAAACAAGGTTGCCTGGGCGCAACCTGACACATTTTGGACAGTTAGCAAAAAAACTGTTGTTTTTTTTTTGCCTTATCGTGTACCAAGACAACCAAGCAAGTACATGCAAAAGTACTCAAAAAACCAGGGTTGCGTTCCCTGGTTCTTTAGGGAGTGCGATGTAATTTTTAGGTTATGTCAACTCACAAAGTACCAGGATGGGATACTCGTAAGTCAAATAAGCAATCTTGTTGATTGGAACACGAGTTCTCTGATGTTGTAGTATGCCCTCATGGGAGGTCAAGTGGTAGATATCATAAATTCATAAGACGACAAAATGCAATCTGTTGCTTCCATCTCTCAGTTGAAGCTCTTGGCACTGTCTACGCTGTTTGGTCTTAGTTGGGTACAAACAAAAGACGGCCAAGGTTTTAGCGTCGTAATCTGCTTTGGAACACAGTCCCAACTATTGCTTTGTCTCAGTATTTTCGGTGCACAACTGCACACGGACGCCAAACGTCTGCTGTAAGAAGCTTACGGTATGGCAGTGCAATCTCTCAACGAGAATAGAACTGTCGATTTTCTTATGCCTTGAAAACTGTTCGATAATAGTAGTTTAAGATAAAAGTTTCGTAAGAAGGGTTATTACAAACGAGTTGACGTTTTGTAAGCCCGAGACGAAGTCGAGGGTTTACCATCGGCACGAGTTTGTCATAACCCTTAAGGACATGTATCTTACGACGTTTTTCAATACATTTGTGACCAACCATGGGTACTGTCAGCCTCTTGTCGATTTATGTTATCCTGGTCCTCTCCATTTTATTTTAAATATAGGTAGGCAGTCGTCACCCAAGTAAAAAGTCACCACGGTAGTATTTTTACAAAATAATTTTATGATTAGAGTGTAAAAACTCCTTGGTATTATACTTTTTCTACTTACCGCACTAGTTCGGTAAGTAACTACTTACGAGCAATGTTTACGTCCTTTTAAGTACGTTTTTCGAGCAAATGTATTGAAAAGTTTATTACACACATGTACAGTGAAGAGCAGGTCAAGCGCGACTTTAGCTTCTACAGCTACTACAATAAGAACGGTTACAAAGTCCAGCTGGACGTGCTTTTTGAATGTAATAGACCTATCGCAGGTAAATCTCTTGAAAATCATATATGTACTCACTGTCATAGTATCAGATTAAGGGCGTTTTTGAGCTTAAAAGGCACATTCGTAGCCCTGTCCATATAATTAAACTCACAAAACAGTAAGATGTTTTGTAAACAAACACATTTCAGTTAAGACGAGATTTATTTTAAATCACACGAGGCACACGTTTGTAACCACAAAACACACACAGAAAAACGATAGGTCTATTGTTTTACTTATAGAAAGCTAGAAATATCTACATTTTCAACACATTTTACATGAATTTCAGGTTATAATTTTGTTTACAAAACACCTGACTTTTTCGTGCACTTCGGTATACAAAATAAAGTGACTTGATTATGGAGGCTGCTAACTCCAATTTCTACTTCATCAGAATTTTGAAATGGGTAAAATAAGATGAAATGTAACTAAAACCTACTATAAATATTTTTTGAAGATGAAAGGCTTATTAACCTGGTTGAATTTCAAACCTAGTTATTAGCGACATCATACAGTCACAAAAAGAGCGCTTTAAACCCTAGTTTCAAATCGGTTTTAACCCACATAAGCCTAGTTTTTAGTGTAGGCAACGAAGCAGTTGACCCCAACATAAATTTCTCAGGCGGATTTTATTTGACAGGATGCCAAAGAATCATGAATTAAATGTAAATTCAAAGTATCCAAAAAAAAAAAAAATTCATACTATTTTTGTATGGAAAAAATAAAAGTACCGATTTTTTTTTTAGATTTTTTTATAGCAGTTTTGTCTCATGTAGTGTAATACCCCAGCAAAGTTTCATTGACTGAGGAGTCTATAGACAACGATCCGCTTCGTTGCCTAGACTATTTTGCTCCGAGCAGGTTTGAGTAAGCGTTGGTGAAAAACCCGTTTCGAAACCTGTATTTTTCGGTTTTTTAAATACCGGTTACAAGCCTCGGAATATTAAGTCTTATTTAATCTAGCTTAGAAGTCGTGATTTTCAGTAAACGTAAACGCCCACCCTGTTGATTCTTTCCTCCGATTAATATTAAAAGCGTTCTGGATTACAGCCGGGTTTCAGTGGAGGAACTCGAGAATTTATAAAGTGATTTAAAATCGCACCTTAAATATTCAGGGACGGATTCTTAAGGGATTATCTTGATAGGTTTGGGGATCTTAAGGTGTTTTTGCCTTAATATATTTTGTTGCGCACCTCTGGGGCTCACCTTACTTAACTCAACCTGCGGATATTTTTACGTGAGTACTTTTTATTTCTTGTCATGGAGTTCTAATAGATCTTCTCTTTCAGTTTCGATTAAGCTTGTGCTAAATTGTTTTGAACTACTTATATTTTTTGTTGTGTTTTACATACATCATAAAAATCTTTGACTTGCCTTACTACAGCGTAGATTTCGCGATGAACTTGATGCTTTCTGTAAGAACTGGTGACACGAGGCTCAGAGCAGAGACCATTGGAGAGAAAAGAAAAGGGGGGCCTTAGCCTGGCAGTGGGATATCGAAGGCTATGTAACTAACTTATCTTATACATATAAAAGTTTACCATAATGAAACAGAACGAACATTGATTATATTATGTACCTTACATTGTCTGTCACAGTTATCTCTTGTTCCCGTCTGAATTGAGTTTTTCAATTCTATTAATTGAATGAATAGATTTATCTGATGTTTGTGTATGTGTCATCCATCAGTTTACCAACCTTGGTACTTCCTCTCATTCGTGCGCCGGTTCCAATAACCGTCATTGTACTCAACAGCCGCTTCCGTCCCAATCGTCCTGTTGTAATGCAAATGACATTTTTTTTTTCGACTTTTTCGATTTCATTGAAAGATCTCCCCTCCACTTGAATAATAATTGGGAATCGAGGTTTATTCAGTAACATTATTTCAAACTCATTTTAAATCCATTGCTTACTTACAGTGACACTGATTTGAAGAAGTTGTAGTGAAAACAGCAATGTTACTGAATATGAAGCGAAAATTTATGAATACAGATTTAGAGACCGAAACGTAGATGACTCATTTCTGTATGTAAATTAATTTAAAATTCCAAACCTTAGGTTTGAAGTCTTTTTGAAATTCAAATTTGGCTCTCGCATCAAAATTATGCTGTGTATACTTAATTGTTTTGGGTGAACCACAAAGGGACCACCTGAGTGGATTCCGTAGGTTACTTTTTGGTCACCTTTTTATTTTAGATAAAAAGTTGATTAATGGATGCAAAGGGTCGGTTTTGTGTTGATTGTAGGTTGTAAAGAACACAGAATTTATTTTGGCTCGTACTAAAAATTACCTAAAAGCCTTTTGAATCATGAGTGAAAAGTACTTTCCAATTAGGCACAGACAGAAGGTTGAATGTTTTTTCACGTACCTTTACATTTAGTTCATTTAACGTAACTTTTCTAAAACATAAAAGAACGTAATTTTTCTGCTGCGTGGGTTTTCTTTTACGCTTTAATTACTTAGTGTGAATGGTATTTAATAACACGTAATACTGGCGAAGTTATTTTTCCCACACAAGTCCAAGGTTCGATTCGCGGTCATGTACCTTATGTAATTAAAAAAACTAGTTCCGACAGATGTTTTTTTTTTTTAATTTAAATATCGCAGTTATTATAAAGTTGTCGAGTTCTTTATCGGTCACTCACTCGTAATTTTTTTGACTAGTTGCCAAGGCCCAGGGTTTTGCAAATAATGATCAAGGAAAAATACTTACTCGTACTAGGTTAAATTATATATCTGCATAGTGGTTACTCAGACACAAAACTGAAAAACTTTTTCCAAGAAACACAACTCGTGAAATGAAAAAAAAAAAATGCCTTTCCCATACAAATCTTGCACGACTTATAAGATGAACACTTTTTCATAGTTTTTAGGATTCCGTAGTCAACAAGGAACCCTTATAATTTTGTCATGTCCGTCTGTCTGCGGCTTAGCGCAGAGACCCTTAGTACTAGAAAGCTGTAATTTTGTACGGTTATACATTTTATCCACGCCGACAAAGTAGAACAATAAAATCTTTAAAAAATATATTTTTTTTATGGTACTTCCCCTACAGGTAAAGAGGGGGTGAATTTATTTTTCTCGTATTTCCTGTCTTGTGGGGTGTCGTTAGATAGGTCTTTTAAAAATAATGTGAGTGGGCTAAGACCATTTTTCGATTTAGAGATCCGTTTATGAAATATTTAGCTTGAGAGCGCATTTTTTTGTTGGAGTCTACCCCGCTCCTGCCAACTAAACGGTAATTATTGGAAATGTGAAAAAACTCACAGTAGTCATGATGAAATTAAAAGGAAAACTATCATAGCTTAGCTAAGTAGGCTTCACAGGTTAATGAGCTGTGGTCGAAAAACTAGAATTGATAAAAAAAGCAATAGCAATCAGGCGCCAGGACCTCGGTGAGCATTGGAAGGTAAAAAAAATATATTATGAACGTTATGAAATACTTAATCAAAACCTGCTTGTGATAAAAATCGTTAAAAGAACTGCGGAGCCCTATACTGCGCGGAGCCCGACACGCACTTGACCGGTTGTCTACCTGTTTTACTTTGGAAAAGTTATTTAGTTATGGTCTGAGTAGTACTTATTTTAACCCTCGTGATGTTTCACTTTGACCTGCCTGTTGACTAATCTACTGTTTAAAAAGAAGTCTTTTGAGTAAACATTTTCCCTCGTAATTTGTGCTCAATGGATCTTGAACGATCTTTTATTATATTTAACTTCGTTAAAATGTCTTTTTAAAAGAACTGCCTCATTTCCTTGAAATAAATCTTACCCTGTCGGCTAATTTCGTTACAATATAAATCCTAAAGTCGGGTAGCCGAACTTTACTTCGATACAAAACGCTTTGAAACATCTTTTATAATGCGCACGGCCAAAGAGTGGAATTCTCTGCCTGCGTCTGTATTAATTCCCGAGTTCATATAACCCGAATCTATTCAAGTCGCGAGTGAATAGGCTTCTTCTGGGCAAGCTCGTCCCATCGTCGACCTCATCTCTGTCCTTAAGCCCATTGATAATTAAAAAAAACACTAGGTATGTTGTTGCTCTTGTTACTCTACAGTGTTAACGTATAGAGGTCTGTGGTCTCTGCCTACCCCGACGGGAACAAGGCGTGATATTATGTATGTACTCGTATGTATGTATGTTAACGTATACGTTAGGTATACTGCGAATATTGCGATCCTTTAATACAGTGTTTCTTAATCTGTGGTCCGCGTCACCAGGAGGGTCTGTGAGTAAATGTATGGGGTCTGCAGTCTTATCTCTGGACCATTTAACAGTTTAAAAAACTACCAAGAACTTCGTAAGAAATCTAAAATAAACATAAGTATCATGTGATTCGGTTTTGAATCGTAATTTCAAAGAATCTTCTTTATTAAATTGGAAGAATGTAAGGAAAGATTATAAGGAGATCACTGAAGAAAGAAATATTTGAAGTTTAATGCTTTTAGGGTTCCGTACCTCAAAATAAAAAAACGGAACCCTTATAGGATCACTTTGTTGTCCGTCTGTCTGTCTGTCTGTCAAGACCCTTTTTCTCACGAACGAGAAAAGGTATCAGGTTGAAATTGATAACGATTATTAAGGTCCATAAACCACACAAGATCTGAAAATTTCAATTTTTACAACGACGCAATCAAAGATATGGCGTTGTATGTCCTCATCTCCTTACATTTATGCAAAAGAGTAAAACCTACAGGGTACTTCCCGTTGACCTAAAATTGTGAAATTTGGCAAGAAGCTAGGTCTCACAGTACACATAAAGGGAAAAGTCTAAAATCATTAAATATGTCAATTTTCTCACAACTAGTAACCAATTAAGGTGAGCTCCCGTTTCAAGAACTTTTCTATAAATGGGGGGTCAAGTTGGATAGTCGCGGAGTTTTTAAAATCAAAGAGCAAAAGCTTTTGGTATATCATATGGTAGATAGGTACGGAACCCTTAGGGTGCGAGTCCGACTCGCACTTGGCCGGTTTTTTTTTTGTACGGAGTCCTTGATAATTGTGTGGTCGGTCAGTGGCTGAAAAAGATTGAGAAACGCTGCTTTAAATTTAGGAATTAATTAATTATGTCGAAATATGAAAAAAGAAGTACAAATTCCGATAAGAATGTGGTGGTCGCTTAGCTTACACACTTACAACATTAGTATAAGAAGTCGATTTTTTTCGTATTTCGACTTAAGAGGCTTCCTGCAGTTCACTAGCGGCCCCATCAGTTTAAAAAGTATTTCTTGCTAAATACAAAACTTATCAAAAATCTGGAAAGACAGATTAAAGCTCAAGTCAGACAGAGGCGGTATGATTGCGGAAGCGGTCCGGGGCGGTTTGGCGGGAACAAAATACCGCGCCGCGACCGCTTTTCAGTGTGACAGGGTGCATAAGAACTCATACTTTACAAAAAATACCGGCCCCGGAACGCTTCCGCTTCCGCCTCTGTGTGACGCGGGCTTAAAGTAAAGATACCCTAGTTTTTTAGGGAACCTATAAATTCTTTAAAATATAGTTCACTGTATTGTAAAATAACTGTATTGTAAAGTAAAATTGCGAAAAACGGCCACTTTTAGCAGTTTTTGTATCTGTACGAGTAACTACAGTGAACTCTACAGAGTTTATGGAATCTAAATAAACAAGGGCACCTTTTCATTAATCTGTCTTTCCGGATTTTCGATAAGATTTGTCTTTAGCGAATAATATTTTTTTTAACTGATGGGGGCGCTAGTGGACTGCAGGTAGCCCCTTAAGCTCTGTTTAATGGCACCCTGTATACAAAAAAAAAACCGGCCAAGTGCGAGTCGGACTCGCGCACCGAGGGTTCCGTGCCACCACATAATCATAATTGTATTAGTTGAAGTTTCAGTAAGTTAATGTGCTAGATTTTTTGAGTCTGACACGCATTTGACCAAATTTTATTATTTGTTGTTATTTTGTAGCTTATGCACTATACACATACCAATTTTCAAGTTTGTAAGTGTTCCCGTTTTTAAAATAGAACTAAAACAAAAATCGCCTAAGCGACCATCCAACTTGACCCTTCTCTTATATGAATGTTCTTGAAACGGGAGCTCAGCACAATTGGTTACCATTAGTTGTGAGAAAAGTTGTAATATTAAATGATTTCAGACTTTTCCCATTATTTGTACTGTGAGACCTAGCTTCTTGCCAAATTTCATAATTTTAGGTCAACGGGAACTACCCTGTAGGTTTTGCTTTTTTGCATAAATGTATGGAGATGAGGACATAAAATGCCATATCTTTTGATTGCGTCGTTGTGAAAAATTTATATTTTCAGATCTTGTGTGGTTCATGGCGCCTAATATATGGTATTAATTTCAACCTGATACCTTTACCCGTTTGTGAGATAAAGGGTCTTGACAGACAGACAGACAGACGGACAACAAAGTAATCCTATAAGGGTTCCGTTTTTTTCTTTTGAGGTACGGAACCCTAGAAAGCATTCTTTCACGAGTTGTAGTTTCAGTTATTTACCTTCCATAATTTTAGGAGATTCTTCGTTATAGCTTTGTCTGTTCACGCGTGTTTGCTTACGATAATGTCACGGGATGCTTTAGGGTTCGTTATCTGTGTGTAATTTCTTTTTTATGCGTTAGTCGACAGCATAAATCTTCTTGGATAAAGAGATTAGTATGAGGTCTTAGGAGCGTCGCGACAAGCAATTTTTAAATACACTGCTTACATGAGTGTAGGACATAAGACTCATCGCTCAGTGTATTTAAGAATCGCTTGCCACGTTGCAGGTTGCGAGTAGATATGGGCAGACCGTTCTCAGTCTCGTGACGACACGAGCAAGCTCAGGTAGGCACCAGCTATTCCCGTCCATGGCCACTGACCACAGGAGACCTTTGCTTGAGGTGAGTGTACCACCAGAACCGAACGACCTCTCGCACCTCACAACCAGCCAACAAGCTTCTCAAGAACAAGCCAATTCAAACTGTATGGGAGCTCAAGAAATATTAGCCAGTAATACAAAGACCAGTATCACATGATCTTGTACAACGCATTCTGTTCTTATTTTAAAACGTGAAATAAAGGAAGTTGACTGGTTGGTTCAGGTCGTTTTAAATTGGATGCAGTTGTTTTGTTTTTAAACCATATGTTTTCTTGTCGTTTTGCTGGCCTTGAGATGGAATGTCTGGTTGCTGCACTGCTCCTTATGTCGGTTTATTTATAGTCTGTGCTCCCCCTTATGATCATCGTCTGTCTTTTTCTTTTTATAGGATAAAATTACCTACATAAGTAGATGGTGTTTTTACTACAGCCAACAACAGATTTCGTGAAAATACCTAAGATTTTTGTTATCTAAAAATAAAATGGCGTCCTGTAGCGCGTTACCGTAATATTATATATTCTTTGCCTGTAGTTTCTGTATTTGTAATAGATGAGGAAGTAAGTTAATGCAGTATACAGGGCATTTTTTGAAGCCTTGATTTTTTAATGTTGTCAAATTACATGAAAAGTGAGAAAATATCTTAGTCACTTTAAGTTTTTAAGTAGGATAGGAAGGCCAAAAACTATATCTTGTTTTCACCCCACCATCATCATCATATCGTGTGGGTTGCAAGGTCGATGACCGACCTCACAAAACCTGGTATCAAAGGCCTCTGACATGGCTCATTAGCGACTACATCCGTAGATAAGTAGTCGGGACCAACGGTTTGACGTGCCTTCCGAAGCACTGAATGTTCTAACTGTTCGGACAAATGTCTTAACCAAACTGGGTAGGTCGCACAAGGGATTTTTTTTGCTCCATGTTTCTTTGGGAAAGTTGTTCGGATTTGTTTTGTCTGAGTAATATCCTGAAATTTAGCTAGGGGTCCAAAAATAACCTGCTGTGCTTTAAAAGCTGAAACAGCTGCAAGCAGGCTATTTTAGGTAACTAGGTTTTTCTAGAATTTACTAGTAAATTTATAGCTGATCGGAATTTACGGTAGCATATACACACTTGAGATAAAGTTCTAAATATTCAGACATACTCGTAGGTAAAAAAATACCTGCTCTTTTTCTTACGTCTAGACTGGAACCTATTCAACTCATAGTTCTGAGAAGTCCTTGTACCGCTCCTACATAACATTTAAACAGACGAATTCCTAAAGAAATCGAAATCACTTAAATCATAGCTTAACTAACCAACCAAGTAATTATTGCCGTCCTTAAACTTCGATAGTCAAGAACTTTGAACCCAACGGCCTTAAGAAAAGGGCTCGGTTAAAAGTTGTTCAGGTGTAGAAATAACTTTGTCGAGAGCAGAAAAGTGGTGAAACAGGTTCGGGCGTGCTTCAGCAAGCAGGACCGGTCTCGTCCCGTTGTTTTGTCTTATTTTCGTTTGAGGCACTGACCACCACAACAAAGATCCTATACGGAGGTCTTATTCCTTTTTTTTCGAGGAGCATTTGCTTCGGGCTTCGGAGCAAAAAACATGGGCTCTGGATAGCTTTGTAAGACGTTGACATTTAAATGTTGAATGGTAATGTTTATTTAAATATGGTAGTTAAGGCTGTTGCTACCTTGGCTTCAATGTGGGTTTGAAGAAACTATTCTTTGATATTAAAATAAATGTAGTTTAAAACAAGGTCTATCTCTTCCATTTCTTATTGTACTTTGTTTTGTTTACAGTTGTGTACCCGAATTTTCTCGCAACGATTTTTATTTATTTATTTATTTATTTATTTAACTGTTTATTGTACACATAAAAATACAAATAATACAAACATTTAGAGAACAGACACAACAGGTGCTGCTTATTTCAGCTTGGAAATTTCTTCCAGCAGACCTTGGCAAGAGAAAAGACACTGGAAGGGGCAGATAAACGTGCACAATTTATAAAATAACTACTTATACACATATACCTAAACTACTACGATATATAATAAATATAATAATAATACTAAACTATACTAAATAATAATAATATAAAAATCATACAGACAAATATACACATATATGTATATCTATATATATACCTATATAATATGAACAAAAATACATACATACATAAATAAATATATGGATCACTTAGACAGAGAAAGGTAATAATCTTTTACTCGTTTTTTGAAGACAGCGATAGACGGACTGTCACGAACAGTGTATTTTGATCTAACCCCTATATTTCTGAAGGGGATTTCTAGACCACTTTAAACTGAGGGTTGCGCATTTGTTTAGACTGGTGTACAAAATTTATCGCACCTAATTTCTGAAAATAAATTTATTTGAAGCTTGATCCTAATTGCCTCCCTATATAGCCCAGTTCATCAGTAAGACCCGTTCGCCCGTATTATCAGTCGTACAATGAGATGGTTTCGTTCCTCTGTGACACTAATCCTTTATGGCATCATCCATCTGCATCGCATCTGCATCTCATTGCATCTTAATCGTCATTTACAGATTCAGGTTTGATTGGTGTGACAGAGACACGAATCAATATGGATATTATTTTATTGTGGCTTTATATGCTTGAGACATTTTTCCATTTGAATGAGCTGTATCTAATTTATTGTAAAACTTTCATACCATTAATGTACACACATAACATAGATACTCGTATACACAAAAATAACATATGATGACATAATTTTGTTTCTGTGTTTTACTGACAGTATGGATCACGGTCTGAAATAAAGTAATTTGATTTATAAATTAAATTTTGACAATTTTTTGTTAACCTAACCTAAATTGCGTGTGTCAGCGTGATACGGCTTTCCAGATTTTAGCCATATTGCGCTTTTAATTGAGTTTCCACACCAGGGGCCACCAGGAGGGTGTGCTGTGACGTGCCGTAGAGGAAATGCGTCATTGTGGAGCTTCATGGGATGGAGTGTGCGCGACATTGACACAGGTTAAGATTCGAATCGACAACCCTCTTCGGGTTAGCGGTGACCCAAATCAACCTGCCCGCGTTTAGACTTTGGACATAATCATTGTAGTTCTTGGGTGGCTGTCAACTTCAAATTAGGGTGGATATTTCTGGGAACAAGTATCAACGTCCAATTTTGAGTCGTATGTCTATCAGACAGACAGATTGGTCTATAGTACTATAAAATGTAGGTTGATATTTAACACAGCACAAAGCGTTATGCGACATTTTTATAATGCGCACAGCCAAGGCACAGAATAAAGTAATAGTACTATCATACAGAAAGTACACTCTTCGCCCCCTTTGCAATCTATCCCGCACCCCCGCGCGCACCGCCCGCCCGCGTGATTTGCGTGGTCCTTCTGAGAGTCTTTTGTACTGAATGATCGAGCCTACGCGACCTTCCAATTTACATACATACAATACATACATAGTCGGGGTAGGCAGAGACCACAGTTCTCCACCTGCTACGATCTTGACATACTTCCCTTGCTTCCTGAACTTTCATCAATCCTTTCATACATACCTTCCAATTTCAAATTCGCGCTCGATGTATGTAGTGTCCAGGGTGTGGCCAAGGAGTGGACTTTTCTGTTTGCGTCCGTATTTTCGAGTTCATATACCCCGAATCTGTCTAAAGCTCAAGTCACACAGAGGCGGCATGATTGCGAAAGCGGTCCGGGGCGGTTTGGCGGGAACAAAATACCGCGCCGCGACCGCTTTTCAATGTGACATAAGAACTCATACTTTACAAAAAATACCGGCCCCGGGCTTAAGAGACTTCCTCTCCTTGACTCGATCCTGTCTCACCCGTTGGCCGCTTAAAGTTTTCGGGAGCTCTAAAGTATTGCCATAAGAATGTCTTCTTGACTCGATCCTGTCTCAACCGTTGGCCGCTTAAAGTTTTCGGGAGCTCTAAAGTATTGCCATAAGAAAGTCTTCTTGACTCGATCCTGTCTCACCCGTTGGCCGCTTAAAGCTTTCGGGAGCTCTAAAGTATTGCCATAAGAATGTCTTCTTGACTCGATCCTGTCTCACCCGTTGGCTGCTTAAAGTTTTCGGGAGCTCTAAAGTATTGCCATAAGAATGTCTTCTTGACTCGATCCTGTCTCACCCGTTGGCTGCTTAAAGTTTTCGGGAGCTCTAAAGTATTGCCTTAAAAAAGTCTTCTTGACTCGATCCTGTCTCACCCGTTGGCCGTTTAAAGTTTTCGGGAGCTCAAAGTATTGCCATAAGAAAGCTAACAAACTACCGAACTGAAATTGATTAAAGCCACAACTCTAAATACGAGTATTATTGGGCTGACCAAACCTTTACCCAATCGTAAAAAGAAGTATTTACCATATTACCCAACCAAAACCGATGCTCAGCCATATCTAACGCTACGCACACACTCTCCCATACAAAGTTTATTTATTTATCTATTTATAACCGACCAAGTGTTCGTTACTGCGGTGTTTACGTTGAGTATTTCTGGCGCGACCTGTGTGTTCGAAGTTCGAATAGTACGGTAGCCCAGAATGATTCATTGTACCCATGGCAGCGAGCACGTAGTAACAAAACCAGTATAAGCGGAACTAGCGCTACGCTTAAAACGCCCGTAACCGGAAAGGTCAAAGTTTTTCTACCGACGACGCGACGTGCGGCCATAATACGCGATAACAATTTACACGTTGTTATAGTGCGTCAGTTTTTGGAGTCAGTCATTTATCTACACTAATAAATAAGAGATTAAGTTTGTAAATTTCTAAGTTTTGATGTAAAATGTATTCTCCGTAACTACTTGTCTCTCTGATCAAGAAAAAAACCTTCCACCAGAATATTTTTTATCTAATATCGGTTACTCGTCATGTACAGTGAATCAGTCTGGCATACCAAACAAGAACTTCAACCACGTGCGTGCTGGGTGTCTACTCTAAAAGTCCGATATATCGAAACGATACTACTCGAAACATGCAAATGCAAAACTTCGTCCTTTACAATAGAGTAGAATATTGGTTGGATGCAGTTTGAAAATTCATCCAACCAATAATCTACTCTATTGTCAAGGGACGAAGTTTTGCAGTTGCATGTTTTGAGTAGTATCGTTTCGATATATCGGACTTTGAGAGTAGACACCCTGGCTCGATCTCAGCCTTTAGTTTTTATTCTTTTATGTCTTCATATTTTGAACGAGTTTTGTTTGTTGTTTAGAATGGATGCATGCGGAACAAGAGTTCAAATTCTTACAGCTTTTATTTGCTACAAACTAGACGTTTTACAGCCTTCTTTCAGACAATCTTACCTATCGCCAGGTGCAGAAACTATCTTTAAAGTAAAAGCTCTATTGGTTTATTGTTAAAACTATCTATTTCATTGACAAAGAAACTGTTAAACAGTAATAGATTTATGGGAGATTTAACTTTGAAAAAGATTTCTGCTCCTGTCGGTTACCATGGGCAACTAACAAGCGATAATATGACCCTACAAAAGTAATTATGGGTTAGGGTCCATTCCTTGTATTTTTAATAAATTGCGTTGATCCCCCCGTGCCTCCACTCTCCAAAGTACCTACGCCTTTGATAACCTTAGTTTATGAAGTACGGAAAATATTTGACCTAATTTTATTGGTTTCAGGTAAATACCCAGTTCTTGCAGAAATCGGTGTCAGTAAGCGTGTTTCAATTTCATGTATTTATTTTAATGTAGGGTTACCTGCTTGAAACAAAAAATACTATAGAAGTCACTTGTTAAATCACTATTTTTTATAGGAACACACAACACACACAACTTCAAAAAAAAAAAAGTAGGTCGATAAACTAAAAAAAATGACCTTTGTTGATGCAGTTTCGAACAATTCGAACTCAGTGACTGTCCCTGACAGGAATTCGAATCGAACCCAGAACCTCCGGATAGAGATCTAAACGTTTTAACAAACAAGACTACGGACTCTGCCAAGTCCTACTCGTACCAACCCTATTTTCAAAGTTTACGTTATCAAACTGTACTACTGCGTAGGAACGTGCGTAGGTAAATTTATTGTATTAATAAACAATCACTGAGGTAAGGTTAGTAATAGGTTATTAGTTCTCTCATGCTTCTGTTCTGTTTAATCTTGATTTGTTTGGTATCAAACCTATTGCAGAAAACTTCTTTAAAGTCAGAACAGCAAAAAACTATGTGCTGTTTACTTTAATCAAAGCTCATTAATTTCTCAACGTATTCATGACAATGACAACACATAAGTTTGCCATAGTGATTATAGTATGACCGACTTTAGCCGTAGTGGAAAACATAAAGTGTCAAGTGCGAGTCGGACTCGTGTACCGAAGGTTCTGTTTCCCATACGGAGAGGGCAAGGAAAATTCGCGGTGCCAAGCCACTTCAAATCCTCCGCCGCGCTTTACGCCTTTACTTCAATATCGGCCTGGAAAGTTGTTTAGTTTCATGGTCTGAATTACCACCAGAAAGTAGTACTTAATTTTTTTTTGCACCTTGTATATCCGCTCCCGTGCCGTGCCGTGCCTGCGCATCGCCTGTAACCTGCACGGTACCTCGCCCTCGCCGTACGCCTTTTATGTGTTATTCGGGCCTTAAGCCACGATCACACCTAGCTGAATTCAAAGACTAATTCGGCATACATTGCTGGGAGGCTTGGTTAAGTTAATTGCAATATCCTTACTTCAACGACTAATGTATGCCGAATTAGTCTTTGAATTCAGATAGGTGTGATCGTGGCTTTAGACGAAATTTCAGTGGTAGGTTCAAACTACCAAATTTTATAGATTCCAGAAATTATACCGACCTGCCTTCGTCTGTACGGTTACATGATATTTTAATAACCAACTTTTCATCGAAAGCTTTTATCCGGTTAACTAGTAAAGTTCAAACATTTTGTATTTTATTAAAACGCGTGGCTATACCTACATTTGGATGAAATTTTCAAGGAATATCGGAGGAAAATCCTTGATTCTTCGAATCAAGAAACAAGAAGTATTGAATCTTTATTGGCTTCTGTTGATCGTAACTTTCTTCGTAATAGCTTAGACGCTTGCGCAAGATCTGAACGAGTTTTCAATAATTCTACAGGGGTGACTTTGAAGACATTCGACATATTTTAAGAGTAAGTTCTGTTATCGATATAGATTAATTTTGTATAAAAATGCATCATTTATGCTGATTTTATATTTTTTAGATAAGTCCGTTTAAAAAAAATTAAAAAAAATGTCCTTAATATAAAATACAAAAAAATACCAATAGAAATGTATATGTATCATCATCATATCAGCCGAAAGACTTCCACTGCTGGACATAGATTGATCTAAAGGGTGGACGGTGTAGCGAAAACAGAAAGGGCGTGCTCAGTCGAAAGACGAAAAAAGAGACGAAAAAAGAAATTGACCTCTTCATACAAATTGCCTACTCTGATCGAACAGTTTGTATGGAGAGGTCAACATTTTTTTCATTTTCCAAAAATGTTTCTTTGGGAAAGTTGTTCAGTTTCGTTGACTGAGCACGCCCTTTCAGTTTTCGGTACACCGTCCCTTACACCCTGTATATCGATAAAAGAACTTACCCTCAAAATTTGTCGAATGTCTTTACTTCTAGAACTTCGAGAAGTAAAAATTTCTTCTTTAAAGTGGTTACGTTTAAAGACTTTTCTTAGATAATATTTTTCAAGGCTATTCAAATCCACTTACAATAGTTAAATGTGGATGTACATTGTACAGTGAAGAGCAGGTTAAGCTTGACACTCGCAGCACTACTGTACCGCTTATGGCCATCGAAATAACAAGAAAGCATCAAGCTTTACGTGCTCGTGACTGTACCACGTGGACTAGTGGTTTGTTCTTTCTTTGCGATCACGAGAGTTAAAGGGATAGGTGACCGCTTGTGCTATAAGTACTATAGTGTACTATAGTGCTTCGGAAAGCGTTCAGCCATTTTCCCGGAATAATTGTTGTCTGAGGTATTTTTTCTTGTAAAATTTTTATACGTAATTCAGAACATAGAACTGAACAACATTTCAAAACAATCGTCGGTCGAAAAATAAAAAATAAAATGTTTGGAAACGTAATTTCTTTTTTTTTTTAGGGTGAGGTGTTAAATTTTTTGGACTAAGTAACATGCGAAATCTTTTGCATTGAAAATGAAAATAACCCTGTATAATTTAAAGATAGCCTATTTTCAAAATTTTACAAAGTTTAAACAGTTTTTCACATGATCGCAAAAACCCAAAACGACAAAAAAACACATAAATTTTACACACCAAAGCGCGGAATTTTTGGTGGAATGTAGTAATCACCCGGCCGGGGCAAGCCCAAATATTTGTCCCGTGAAGATTGCCGAAACAGATGGTTTAAGTCAAATTTTGATGAAAAAATTCCCTCCGTGTTTACTTTGTCCCTCCCGAGTCGCTAATGAACGCTGCGTCTCCAACTGTAGATGTTATTTTAAGTTTTCTTTGCTATTACTCGTACTGCTGAGATAAAATTTCTTAATTATGACTGTGAGACTTACAGACTTCTTTCGGAGGAAGGTCTTTGCACAGTTCTGGGACATTCAGGGGCTATATACCTAAGATTAGGTAATATAAGAGACCTCTCCAGCTTGGTTAAGACATTGCAGGATGAATTAAGCCATAATCAAACTAGCTGAATTCAAAGACTAATTCGGCATACATTACTGGGAGGCTTGGTTATATAAATTGCAATATTCTTACTTCAACGAGCAATGTATGCCGAATTAGCCTTTGAATTCAGCTAGGTGTAATCGTTGTTTTACCAAACAGTAAGATGATGTCCCGTGTGGTGCCGGCAAAGAATAGAACCAACCCATACATACCCGAGGGTGTCGTAAGAGGCGACTAAGGGTTAACTGGAGGATGGGCAGCAGCATCCTCCTTTATTTATATCTTACTCACTACGGTCACCTACAACCGCGGTCCATAGTGCCAGCCGTAACGCTAACAAGCGAGGTGACTATGGTACTTCCCCTCCACTTTTTTTCCAGCATAAGCTGGAATTCTGGAGGGAGCTACCTGTCCTGTAGTGGACGTTTCATGGGATGTTATGATGATGATGATGAAGATGATACCGTGCTTAGGAAGGCACGTTAAGCCATTAGTCCCGTCCCGTGTTCTATAAACAGAATTAATCGTCAAATTCTCACAAAGCGCTACACAACATCTTTTATAATGCCCACAGTTAAGAAGTTGACATCCCTGCTTGTGTCTATGAGCCATTTCTGGGACTCTTGTCGGCTCAACAACACTGACTATGTGAGGTCGGTCATAATCCACTTGATATGATGATGATTATAACTATAATACGCGAGTAAAAAAATCAGTTCAAAAACTAGAACCCGACTACTGGCAAATCTTGCTCTAAAAAGTATGAAACAAGAAAATATTGTCATCTGAAATTGTTATGTACAAACTATGGTATTTAATAAATATTCATAGCGATGTTCAGATAATAGCCGTGGTCATATTATTATGCCTCTGCCCTGAAGTTTATGATCGCTTTTTTCGGATAGGTGGCATAACATGACCACGGCTATTATCTGAACATCGCTATGAATATTTATTAAATACCATAGTTTGTACTTAACAATTTCAGATGACAATATTTTTTGTTTCATACTTTTTAGAGCAAGATTTGCTAGTAGTCGCGTTCTAGTTTTTGAACTGATTTTTTATTTCAATTATTTTGGGGTTGTAAATACATAAAAAAGCTAACAATATATATATATTTTTGAAATGTGCTCACTAAGCCCTTTCATTTGATACCCAACAGCGTACGGTCAATTTTTTTTTATTAGTCCTTGACTTTATGCTCTAGAGGGCGCCACATACAATTAAACGAAATTTCTTGTATCCTATAACCAGCGGATAATTAATACGCTTCTAACGACACCTCATTTGTTAAAATATGATAAGTAGTTTAGAAGTTATGATGGAACAGATGAACATACATATATGCATACATAAATACATACCGGTCAAAATCATAACCCTCCGTTTTGCCGTAGTCGGGTAATAAATAGGCTTCTTCTGGGCAAGCTCATCCCATCGTCGACCTCATCTTTGTCCTCAAGACTAGATCGAGGTCAAGAGTAAGCCCATTGACAATAAAAAAAAAATGGGACTCTGACTTGCGCACCAAGCGTTCCGTACCACTACATAATAAGTAGTTGTTTGTGTTAGACTTTCAGTGGTAGCGTAAAAACTATTTACCGTCGTCTAGTCTGACTCACACTTGACTGGCCTTTACTACTATTTGTTATTATTTTATTATTAGTTATGCAATACTATCAGTGTTGCTCGTATGTAATACCGATTTACTACAGATCAGCTATTTTCCTTTTCCAAATTTGGATTTTATAAAACAGTTTGTCATCGGTATATAAGAAGGTAAGGATTTTATTATGTGGATAAATTTCCACCCACATTATACAGTATCTCGTATAACCATAAAGGTAACTCCACACCTGAAATCCATTCAAGTTTGCTATTCCAAAGTTTTCGTTCACAAACTCACCGAGCTGTTTCGTCTACTAGAGATGTGCCGCGTTTACGTATATCAGATTCGTAAAAATATACATATTCCAAATATAATATGGTTACAATCTTGTATATGTATCAACTACTAGCTTTGCCCGCGGCTTCGCCCGCGTGATATTCAGACAATGTGCAGTCTCACCCTCTCCCACTCCCTCTCTCTCTACCTCCATCCCACTACCTCTCCTTCTCCCTCTCCCTATTCCTGCCCCAAACCCTACCCCTACTCCTATCCCTATCCTAAACGCCGTCTTAACCGCTATCCCTATCCATCCATCCATACTATCCATCCATATCCATACTATCCATACTAATATTATAAATGCGAAAGTAACTCTGTCTGTCTGTCTGTCTGTCTGTTTGTTTGTTTGTTTGTTGCTCTTTCACGCCTAAACGGCTGAACGGATTTTGATGAAATTTGGTATGGTGATAGATGGTAACTTGGAGACGCACATAGGCTACTTTTTACCCCGGGAAAATATCTCATTCCCGTGGGAATCTACACATACAATAATACTCTAGCGGGGTTGTATCTGCTACAGCACACCGAAACTACTTAACCGATTTTGATGGGACTTTTTTTATTCAACTAAGTATCGCTGATTACGAAAACTACTACAATTTTGAAATCCAACGTGGTAGACGTAAACTACCATTATCCCCTGGGGATAAGGTTGAGGTGCGATAGGGTTGAAATGTCTAAAAATCAATATGGGTGTCATTTGTAAGGTTTATCGAGCCGCTGATTACAAAAACTACAACAATTTTGAAATCCAACATGGTGGACGTGAAATGCTATCATCCCTTGGGGATGAGGTTGGGGTGCGATAGAGTTGATATGTCTAAAAATCAATATGGGTGTCGTTCGTATGGTTTATCGGGTCGCTGATTACGAAAACTACAATGATTTTGAAATCCAACGTGGTGGACGTGAAATACCACCACCCCTGGGATGGGGTTGGGATTCGATAGGTTTGAAATGTCTAAAAATCAATATGAGTGTCAGTTGTATGTTTATATAAGGATAGGGATAGCGGTTAAGATGGCGTTAGGGGTAGAAGCAGGGGTAGGGTCAGGGATAGGGAGAGGGGGAGGGATAGGGAGAGAGTGTAAGGGAGGGGAAAATGAGGGGAGAGAAAGGGGGAGGGAGGGGTAGAGGTCGTGGGAGGGGGTAGAGGGAGGGAGAGGGGGAAGGGGAGGATGAGTGAGGGGAAGGGGGAAAGGGAGGGGAATGGGAGGAGGGCGAGGGGGAAAAGGGAGGGTGATGGGGAGAGGGGAAGGGGGGAAATGGAGGGGGAAGGAAGGGTGAGGGGGGGAAGAGGGAGGGGCGAGGGAGAGGAAGAGAGAGTGGGAGAGGGTGAGGGAGGGGGAGTGGGAATGTAGGGGGGGATACAAAAGGATAGATAGGAAGAAATAGGGACCTTTTTTACTTTTATGAATACCTCCTCGCTACCCATTCACTTCACCCCCTTTATCATCTTTTACGTAGGGATCAAGAAGGATAAGCGCTCCGTAAAATATGTTTCAATTAAGTTCGAGTTCTGTTTTTTTATAAAATCTACGCGGACGAAGTCGCGGGTAACAGCTAGTCTTAATATAAACATAAAAACGACACCCATATTGATTTTAGATATATTAACCCTATCGCACCCCAACCCCATCCCCAGGGGATGATGGTATTTCATGTCCACCACCTTAGATTTCAAAATTGTTGTAGTTTTCGTAATCAGCGATCCGATAAACCATACAAACGACACCCATATTAATTTTTAGACATATCAACCCTATCGCACCCCAACCCCATCCCCAGGGGATGATGGTAATTCACGTCCACCAGATTGGATTTCAAAATTGTTTTAGTTTTCGTAATCAGCGACCCGATAAACGATACAAACGATATCCATATTGGTTTTTAGACTTTTTCACCCCATTTCCCTCTTTCAGGGGTTGAATTTGGGTTATAATTTCAATAACAGTGATGTATGTTCCACAGAATTACAACCCTAATGCCTAAATAATAAATTATGTGGATTTTACTTTAAAATGAAGGAGTTTAAACTTCATCCCCCTTTTTACCCCTTAGGGTGTGGAATTTTCAAAAACCCTGAGATACGTGAAACTTAATTTTTTGTCGTCAGTCTAAATACAAATTTTGAAGATCCTAACTTTAAACTGACGGACTTTCATACAAACTTTAATCCCTTATTTCACCCCCTTAGGGGATGAATTTTGAAAAATTCTAAAACATGTTCTTTTTTATTTTTTACCAAAAACTCAAATTTTTTTTTAATAATTCTACCTTTAAAAATTAAAGACATAGACCAACATACGGAAAAAATATCATCCCCCTTTTCACCCCTTTTTAAGGAGTTTTTTAAGAAATGCTTAATCACGTGTTTCTTTATTTTTTACCAAAAGCTTAAAGTTAAATTTGTGTGAATCTAACTCAAGAAACAAAGCACTTTCATACAAACTTTCATCCCTTATTTCTGCCCAATATAGACCAACATACGGAAAAAAAATCATCCCTTTTTTCACCCCCTTGAAGGGTAATTTTTAAGAAATGCTTAAACTCGTGTTTCTTTATTTTTTACCAGAAGTTTAAATTAAAATTTGTGTGAATCTAGCTCAAGATACAAAGGACTTTCATACAAACTTTCATCCCTTATTTTACCCCCTTGGGAGATGAATTTCCCAAAATCCTTTCTTAGTCGGTGGTTTTGACATGCATAGAACCTGTGTACAATATTTCAGATCTGTATGTATAGCGGTTACGGCTCGGCGTTGATGAATCAGTCAGTCAGTCAGTCAGGACATGCCCTTTTATATATTTAGATAGCCAACTAAAGTGTTACCATTTTCTTTAAAAGTAAATTAGAAAGAGTAAGACTGCGCTTTGAATCTTTCCAAAGTTCTGGTTTGTGATAAGCTTAACCAAATACATACTAATACTCGTAGTAATAAAAATCATTTATTCACTTACACAGTACAAAACAAATTACTATTACGAGTCTAAATTGTAAATTTATTTTTGTGGAGTACTGTGGGAGCGAAAAGGTTGCCTGGCTCAGCATGGACCGCAGTGCCAGGTCCTCAACGAGCTAAATGTGTTAAACACAGCTGCACATTTCAATATCAATATATCAAGTATTCTGCATAATTTTTACCTACTTCTTAATACACGCGCCCTCGTAAAAACATCACCTACCTTTTAGCTTAATCGTAGTCGGTTATATCAGTACTTAAGTATCGAGTGACATCCTTATTGTTGTCTCAAAATTCATTTAAGGCCAACGCATACAGCGTATAAAACAGACGATTGTGTCGTAAAATACGTTCTTCTCTTCCCCTCTCTCAACTTTTGGGATTACGAATGAATTATTAATGTGAACATTCACATAAAAGCCCCCTTTTGCCCCCCCTCTGCGGCCCCCTGGAGGCTTCTTTTATGTGGTTTGGTATTTTTTTAAATAAAGAGTTCGCACGAGTTGCATTTTCAGTTAAGTAGAAAATCGCAAAATTCACAACCACAGGTAGGATTCGAACCTGCTTCTTCTCCGTCACTACCGGAGACGCCTTAAGGTGATCTGTGACGGCCAGCTTAGCCCCGAACGCAACTAGATGGAGTCACTGCTGCAAATATAAGGTTTTATTTTTTAATTCAATAAGTACCAACTATATATGTGCAAAAAGTTTATTCGCGAAAATTTCATCGTGCGTCTTCAACGCCTAACAACAATTTCGATAAGAAAAATATCTCCATATGTCCACTAAAGTCAATTACTCTCGTCAGTCCGTGTTTACATGAGTACGATCACTCACACATGCACACAAAGCACAACCGTACAGTTTTGACCGCACGCCCACAATCGTATTATTGAACCAAAAATTGCTAATAAAAATAGTACTTTCCGTACATTAACTGTATTTTTGTATTAATTAGCGAAAAATTTAACTAAAAATAGCAGTATTCGTTCGTTTTTCAACAGAATTTTATGTCCCGCGTAAGAATGCAAGTCATTTGAATTTTTGTATGGAAAACGGATCACCTTAACTGAAACCCTTTGAGTCTGTCACCGTTTGTGTAATTAAAACATTTTTTTTTCCAATGTTAGGTTACAAGTAAAACAGGATGAAATAATAGTTTAGCTGTTACACAGAGTGTAAAAAAATTCGATGATTTTTTTTTTCGCCATCAATAATTGTAAAAAATATATTAATTTTTTTTTGTTTGTTGGTGATCATGAAATTTAATTGTTCTTTGAATTGCCGGCATAAAAATAGTAATACATAAATCACTTCTTTGAATAGGTATTTACTAATGACTGGATATTATCACAAAAATAATATTCACTTGCGGCACAACTTCTTGAGTCAAAACTTCTTTTTTTTAAGAAAAATATTTTTTATGCAACAATTATGTAAAATCCCCCTTAAAAGGATCAGCGTGCTTTTTAAACGCCCTGTATATTCTGTGATTATGCAGCGGCATGCACCGATTTCCAATTAAAGTATTAAATAACATAATGTAGCATACGCACACACTCCAAGGCTCGATTGGTCCGATTGATATTTGCTAACCCAATTTATATGTTTTAACCGTAACAAGGTCATATTTAACAGTTACATTGTTATTTTAATAGGTTTCATTTACATCTATTATTTTATCATAATGTATTTTTACTGAAATTGCGTCGTCAAATAAATCCATTTAAGCGATGGCTTGACTATAATATTCTATTAGCCAAAAATACTCAGTAAAATACAGGTGTAAATCGAATATTTATTACGCGCCTATTGTTTTTCCGAAAGAATTCTGAACCTCCCTCTCCCCATCCCCCTCCCCCCCTCTCTCTCCCCCTCCCTCTCCCTCTCTGGTATTTCACGTCCACCATTTTGGATTTCAAAATTGTTGTAGTTTTCGTAATTAACGACCCGATAAACCATACAAACGACACCCATATTGATTTTTAGACATTTCAAACCTATCGCACCCCAACCCCGTCCCCAGGGGATGATGGTATTTCACGTCCACCACGTTGGATTTCAAAATTGTTTTAGTTTTCGTAATCAGCAACCCGATATAGAAACGATACCCGTATTGGTTTTTAGACTTTTTACCCCATTTCCCTCTTTATGGGGTTGAATTTGGGGTGGAATTTCAATAAAAGTGATGTACGTTCCACAGAATTACAACCTTGATGCCTAAATAATAAATTTAGTGGATTTTAATTTGTAAATGAAGGATTTTCAACTTCTCCCCCTTTTAACCCCTTAAGGTGTTGAATTTCCAAAAACCCTGATACACATAAAACTTTATTTTTAGTCCTTAGTCTAAATACAAATTTTGAAGATCCTAACTTCAAAACTGACGGACTTTCATACTAACTTTCATCCCTTATTTCACCCCCTTAGCGGATGAATATTAAAAAATTCTTAGACACGTCCTTTTTTATTTTTTACCAAGAGCTCAAAAACAAATTATAATTCTACCTTTAAAAATGAAAGACTTATAGACCACCATAAGGAAAAAAATAATCCCTCTTTTCACCCCATTTAAGGGAGATTTGTAAGAAATGCTTAAACACTTGTTTCTTTATTTTTTACCAAAAGTTTGAATTCAAAGTTATGCGAATCTAGCTCAAGAAACAAAGGACTTTCATACAAACTTTCATGAAGGGATGAAAGTTTGTATGAAAGTACCTACCTTATTTCACCCCCTTGGAAGATGAATTTTCCAAAATCCTTTCTTAGTGGGTGGTTTTAACGTGCAGAGAACCTGTGTACAAAATTTCAGATCTGTATCTATAGCGGTTACGGCTCGGCGTTGATGAATCAGTCAGTCAGTCAGGACAAGCAATTTTATATATTTAGATTGTGTTTTTGCGTAGGTAGAAAACTAACTATTGAACTGAAGATGTACATATGAAAAAAAAACCGGCCAAGTGCGAGTCGGACTCGCGCACTGAGGGTTCCGTACAAACCTGTACGTATATAAGTAGAAGTTATGGTATTTGTATTGCTAAAAAACTTCATTATGTGATGTAAGTAACTAAAATTTATATTTGAGTTGATTGAATGAAACGTAAATTGCGGTTTACGATTTATGACGTATTAAAAAAAACTACTTACTAGATCTCGTTCAAACCAATTTTAGTTAGAAGTTTGCATGGTAATGTACATCATATATATTTTTTTTATGAGTCTCTTATTTTAGAAGTTACAGGGGGGGACACACATTTTACCACTTTGGAAGTGTCTCTCGCGCAAACTATTCAGTTTAGAAAAAAATGATATTAGAAACCTCAATATCATTTTTGAAGACCTATCCATAGATACCCCACACGTATGGGTTTGATAAAAAAAATTAATTTTTGAGTGTCAGTTCTAAGTATGGGGTACCCTAAAATTTATATATTTTTTTCTATTTTTTTGTGAAAATCTTAATGCGGTTCACAGAATACATCTACTTACCAAGTTTCAACAGTATAGCTCTTATAGTTTCAGAAAAAAGTGGCTGTGACATACGGACGGACAGACAGAAAGACAGACATGTCGAATCTATAAGGGTTCCGTTTTTTGCCATTTGGCTACGGAACCCTAAAAACGGTTGAGGTAATTGTACAATTATTTTATTTATGGTATCTAATTAAAATGCAACTTTTGACTGAAGACAGCGCCTTAAAATCCCTTGGTCTCCTTTTACACGCCAACGGATAGAGACATAAATATTCCTTCAGACGTATGAAATAGTATTTTTCACTTTACAACAGTAACGCACAATCGCGAACCGTACTTTATCATAGGCAACCCCATCACACGATCACACGTCATCGCTCCAAACATATTTCGATCCCTCAGTAATCTAATCCGGGCAGGGTCCAACGAAATTATCACGTCGACGAAAGGGACTTTGTACCTCTTCCATTATAATGTTCTTCGAGAAATAAAAATGGGCTTGGGAATTGATTTCCTCGAAAAGATCTCATATATCTTATTTTTTTCTCGTGGGTTTAGGAAGTACGCTGACCGTAAATATATTTCAGGAATGATTTAAAATGAGGACTGGTTGTAGTTGATACTTTTTGGAATTCTAATGCTTTATAATATAAGCTAAGTAGTCCTATCATGAGGTGCCATCTTTTGTTTCTTAAACATATCTTTATTTTGGATTAGTATTTTTCCCTGATTATATTATTCATAGAACCTAATCCATATCGTATATTTCTTGTTATAGCTCTAAGTTTGTTATAGCTTTTTAACTCTACCCTCTCTTTCTTTGTGACCACTTCGTTTCCTTTGTTTCCCATTTAGACCATGAGAGCGCTGCAAGTTATCCTGCGTCATCGAGTACAAGAAATTATTTTGCAACTTTGAGAGCAGTGACCTATTAGATATAACGTTGGTCTGCCAATGCGCACTCTGGCAGGTTCAACCACATTTGTGGTCCGACTAGCGAAACTTCCAAGAGGATGTAAAGCAGACCAGACCTGTTGTTTTGTACTTACGTCATAGGTACATTCTATCTCTACGAACAGGTTTCATTCGTGTACTGTATAATGTAACCACATTTCTCTCCGACTGTACCGAACCTGCCAGGTTGCGCATTGGCAGACCAACATATTGTGGAGCAAATAGGCTACACCTCTCTCAACAAAGTTACAAATTACGCGTACTCGATGACGTAGGATAAGTTGCAGCGCCCTCAGAGTCTAATCGAACTGCCTGTTATTACGTGCCTGACCATGTAATATGTAAATGACGTAACGTCACTTGAATTAAGTCGTAGGAAGTGCTGCTGTATAGGGGTTCCGAAGCCCTACCTACCAAGTCGCACATTGTTGATGGGGTGCCTTTTGCTGCGAGCAACAGTCCACTCAAACTGGACCCCTCTTTATTACGAATATACATACTTGAAACGGGAGCTCACCTTAAATGGTTATAATTTGTTGTGAGAAAAGATGTAATATTAATTTGTTTAGACTTATTCCTTTGGTTGTGCTACGAGCCTAGCTCTTTGCAGAATAGCATGATTCCGATGATTCCTTTACCTGTTCGTGAGAAAAAGGGTCTTACAGACAGACGGACAACAAGTGATCTCATAAGGGTTCCGTTTTTTTTCCGGTTGAGGTACGGAACCTTAAAAACGGAAAAAACTATATTTCCCATGCATGAGACCAAGCTAGGTCGATTTTTCATGCTAGAGTAATTTTCATCGAAATCGTTAGAGCCGTTTTCGAGAAACCAAGAAAACAAGAATATTGCTCCTTTAAAGCAAGAATAGGAAAAACACTTTTAAAATCTAGTCATATTTGAAGATTTAACAAAATATAAATTATTCAGACGTGCCACGTTGTAAAGGCCTTATAAAACTTTACCACAACCAACCACGAAACGTCAAAATTGAAAAGATAAATCGTACCGCATTCAGTATTTGAATAAGGAATGGTTGGCGTGAGGTCAGCGTCATTTGGTGGGGGTTTTAAAACTGCTACCATTTTATTGAGACCCGGAGTCTTTAGTACTTTAACTCCTTTCAGGGAGATTTTGGTTGATGGAAGAGGAGGAGGGGGTTCTAATTATGTTGGGTGAGTTGGAACGACCGCTCGGCATGCGCCACTGGGAAATGCTTGGAATGGTTTTGTGCATAGCTGGAATGCCGTTTGCTATACCGAATTAGTACGTGTTAAAAGGCTTTTATACTGACTCATAATATATTACTAGGAGCTCGCGAAGCTCTTGACTAATTTGGCTGTTCTTGTAAGGGTGGGATAAAAAGTTTTTAAGCTTTGGTTATGTTACTTTTCTAAGTTGCCACCAGTTTTTTTAAATAAATAACTGTATCAAGTGTTCTAGTTAGCCATTTGGTTAGCCATTGTACAGAAAAACTAAGTAAAGATTTTCAAACTCTGCGCGACCGATAAAGTCGTCTACATAAACTACCTGCCGTAAGGTTTCCGGTTTAAGAATTAGAACTCCCTTTTCATTTCTGTGGATGTAGAAAGAGTCAACTAGTCGGTAGTAATAAGTGTGGCCGCCCAGCTTAGAATAGGACGACTCAATCCAACACAAACGTAGACTGAGGCTATAGTTTTATTAAGGCTATACCAAAACTAAAAGGAAAACGAATGTGTAGTATATGGTAAGAGACGGATAATTACCACACTTTTTGTTATCAGTACAAAAAGCTAAATATTTTATTTGCCTACCCCGACGAGAACAGGGCGTGATGTTATGTATGTATGTATGTAAAACTGATTAGTACTTAGGTATTTTATTCAACAGTTTTTGTTAGCTTGGACTTTCCCACTGTAAGGCAAAGGCCTCTTCTTTTTCTTTCCAATCGTAACGATTTTTAAAAAGTAAAAAAAAAAACCATTATCTTTAATCGCATTTTGTCTTCCCAATATTCCCATGCAATTGGGGACATACGACACGGTCAACTTAGTGGTAGTTGGAAACTCTTTCGATAGATTAATAAAATTGCATGCGATTCATCCGCTAAACTACAGTGATTACAATCAGGGACACTATATCTCTGGGGCATCTAGTTTTAGCCTATGTATAATTAAACTGCTTTTGAATTTGGCAAGCCTCTTTCTACAACACGTCACGTCATCGTCGTCGGCGTAACAGCAGAAATTACAAGAGATTCATCCAAAAGTTTATATTACAATTTGATAGCATGCATATCTCTCCCTTCACATAATTATGGTACCGACATCAAAGCCAGAAGTTTTGGCTTAAAGCCTTAAACTAACAAGCAACCTCCATCTCTTAGGCCAATTATATTCATAGATGGCTGATCACGAAAGCCCACGACATATTTAAGGAGTTCTTCAACTTCAACGTTTAATTTGGTCGGGTTGAGAGAATTAGGCTGTGCTTTGTTAGAAAATGATGTTTTTCTTCAATCAGCATATTTGCTCTTTACATCTTTTGTTGGAAAGTCTAAATATAAATCACAGATAAATTACAAATATCTATAGACGATTTACCAATTGAAGGCAAATTTTAATAAATACAAAAAAAACGAGTCAAATGCTATTACATCTGAGCTTTAGAAATTTATATTTCGTTACAGGAAAATCTGTCTGTTTGATGTCATTGTGACTGTAAATCAATTTTTTATTCTGTTAATGTAATGTGGAATAAAAAAATATAATACCTAATAAGACGTTTTTCGTTCTTATTGATTCTTTTAATGATAAAAGATTTCCATTCTGACTTCCAACTTTTGTTTTAACTTGGCCAAAGATTTAATGAATGTCGTCGGAGTTGTCTGCTTTTATCCGTAATTTGGCTTTTATTATTCGATTATGGTTGTAAGGAGTTTCTGTACAAGATCTAGATAAGAGCTCCTTTGTTGTATTGTTCTAAACTTCGAAATTATTCGAACATTCAGAGATAAAACTGCGCTAGTCTTGTTTTTCATTTTGGAGGGAAATTTATTGTTTGAAATTGTTTCAGATGAAAATTTACCAAAGTAGTAATGTGGAATAAGCACGCAGACCTTTGAATTGAAAAAATAACAAAAACTGCAAGAGATTTCCTTGATTTTCTGAGATTTAAAACTGATCCTTTTCTATTGTTATATTACCTTCCTAAAGCATAAATAGGAATTATAACAACAACGTCAGCAAATAAAACGTAAAAACAGGTAATTACCCTTAGGCCGGAGGCTGCAGCAAGCGAAAGCGTAAATTTATATTAGCCTAATTTGAGATAATTAATTTTCAAAATTATTGCAACCCGGCGCGTTCCGCACGGCTGTTGGAATTTTATGTTTTTTAATTTTGAATAAATATATTTGTCTCTCTTTTAATGTGCGCAATGGAGACCTACCTTCCAAAACCACGCGTTTTTACTGGAGTGATGGAGGGGGGAGCTCGCTGTCCAGCTGTGAAATTTTCATGGGATCTTATAATGAATACTTACTCAGTAAACAAACATCAACTATGTTCTACTATCTACTCTAAGACCTTGTTATAACTTTGTTAAGTTCAGTCCCTAAACAATAGAATGGGCAAGCATCCGTATGTAATTTTATTAGTATAAAATCTACACATAACTGGCCCATATTTTGTCTTAATTGACGTTTCAAATTGTTGTTAGATTTGTTATTTGTTTGTTAGGACTTAAAATTTACAGCAAACAACACAATCTTATGGAGACAGTCTACAGAATCGAAGCGCTTGAAAGTTCACGGCCGCACATCAGTAGAAACACTTTTGGACCTTATGGCGTGGTAATAGAGTTGAAAAAGTTTCTACCGACAAGCGGTTGACCGTACTATCAACATTTGCATAAAGCATCTATAAATTTAAAGCCCAAAAAAGTGACGGTGTGGCGGTGGCGGTGTGTGAAGAGAACGGTGTAGCGTAAAAGAAGACGTAGTGACCAAAATCGAGAAAGGGATGCTGAGATGGTTTGGTCATGTAGAGAGGATGAATGAACGAAGACTGACGAAAGAGATCTACCAGGCGAGAGTGAATGGAAACGTTGGAAGGGGAAGGCCTAGGCGAACGTACCAGAACCAAATTCAGGACGTTCTGAATAAAGGCCAGGTTAAAAGTACCCTAAACCTACGAGCATGTATGAAAGGATTGATGAAAGTACAGGAAGCAAGGGAAGTATGTCAAGATCGTAGCAGGTGGAGGACTGTGGTCTCTGCCTACCCCAACGGGAAAGAGGCGTGTTGTTATGTATGTATGTATGTAAAAAAGTGACAGCAATAGATTTAAAGGAGCTTTAACTTTAAAAACAACAACTTTAAGCAACTGATGATCAAGAGAGATAGTGACAGCATTTTCAAAACAAGTAGCTTAGAAGTTAATAGGAATGAGTCTGAAAACTAGTTTTTTAATATTTTCAATTTACCATGAAGATTGAAAAGAACTACGAGTATATCTACTCAAAATGTAGGCCAAATGACGCTATAAGGTGACGACACTGGTACGGTCAACCGCAAGTCGGTAGAAACTTTTTCAACTCTATTACCACGCCATAAGGTCCAAAAATGTTTCTACTGACGTGCTGTTGAGTGTACTGAAAGTAAACACATCACCGCCCACCACTAAACTGATCGATCGAGCGATACATACGTAAAATATCGTAAGACCTATCCAAACATTGGTCGTTTTGTAATATTGCGAATAACACGTTTCGGCCTCCATAGGAATACCCTCATAAAAACATAATAAAAATTTATTTACATTAAGACATTGGGTATTTTATACACGCTTGGCGAGAAAGTTTGATGCTAGTTGATCGTACATTGCTGATTTTGAAGGAAATTGTTGCGATACACTTAGTTGTAAGAAAGCTATAAATAAAATATTGATCTAATAGTAGAGTACTAGGTTTGGTTATTCAAATTTTAAACTAAACAAAAGGATAGATTAGGAAAGATTATTGAAAATTTAATTATAATTACCTAAAGATTAAATAGAACTCATAACAAGTTATTAAGTACACAACTAATATTATGAGAGTAATTCGAACTTTGTTAAATTTTATCAGGAGCTTACTACTAAGCTATGGATTTATGCTTTATGCAAGTATCTTTATTGATTTAAGCTGCTATCACACACACTTTCCTTAACTCAGAAATTAATTCGGCATACATTGTTCGTTGAAGTAAGGATATTGGTATTAACTAAACCAAGCCTCCCAGCAATGTATGCACAATCAGTCTTTGAATTTAAGAAGGTGTGATTGCGGCTTTATTTTATCGTAGTTTGCAAAATCTGTTTCATATGATAGTAGACAGACAACGCATAGCCTAACAGGTATTTGGACTCAAATGTTTCACTAGACAAAGAATTAACTTGCTTATAAATTCACTTAGGATAAATTCATTTTAGAAGTTTTGGTACACGGTTGGAACATTAAAGACAAACCCTGTGTGGGTTGTTTTTAAACAACCTTTATATATTATGAAATGTGATACACAAAACAAAAAGATCTTCAATGACGCGACTGCTCTTGTTCATAAGGGCTCGTTCACAATAGTTCCCATTGAGTGAAACAGATGGCGTTGTGCAGATAACAACTTGTATGCGGGTGCACTTGACGAGTGACAGGGGTCTTTCGTAATGAACCTAACATGTGGGACGTGCTTCTAGTATGCTCGGGAACTTTGAGATATCCTTCTAATTATGTAATGTGAGAACCAACGCAGTTCATACTCTATGCTGGCTTATTTTTATCGTAGCAAAAATTTTACTAAACTTGGACTTCAAATCTGAAAAACATTTCGGAAGAGGAGAAAAAAACATTGACGATGAAAGCAAAAACGTTTTCTTGTTTTTCGGAAGTTCAGTTCGGTTTCGAAAGTGGTTCAGTTTTATAGTCTTTATAAAGATTAATTAGTTTACATGGTTTATTGTGGGATATTTATTTATATAAGTATTTTATTTATACAATTTTATTATTAATTTACGCAAAATTTTATATTTGTTAGTGGTCACTTCATCTGTAACGGCTCTAACAATTTTTCATGTCAGAGCTAGATTCGCCTAGATAACTACATTCGGACGCACGTTGTTGGTGGCAACACTTACGACCTTAAGTGAGTCTCTGGTTTCTTGTAATTGTAGGGTAGACACACTCCGGACAATACATATATCGAGCGCGAATTTGAAATTGGGAACGCGCGTAACAAAAGACAAAACAAAAGACCCTCAGGAGCACCACGTGAATCGCGCGGGTGGGTGCGCGCGGGGGTGTGGGGTGGATTGCAAGGAAGGCGGAGAGTGTACGTTCTGTATGAATTACTTTAGAGCCACCGCGCACTAGCGATTTTTTAGTTGGCCGACAGTTTAGTCGCAATCGTTCTCCATAGACAAATCGCCAACTTTAAATCGACAAGTGCGCGCACTACCATAGGGGTCCATAGTGATTCCGAGACCGATCAAACTATCGGCCAACTAAAAAAACGCTAGTGCGCGGTGGCTCTTATTCTGTGGCGTAGAGCTGCTTCTGGTTAAACTGGGTTTGTTGCTAAGTGCGTACTACTCTACTACATTATTTCAGTGGGAACTTTAATTAGTAAACTCAACTTTAAGTAGAGTTATGTTATGTGGTAAGTTGAAATAATTTACTTGTAAACTTACAAGGTAGGTAAACAAATAAATCTGCTCTATCAAAGAATTCAATAAGGCATAACTCGAAACCCGTTACCGGGAAAATCTTATCGAGGATATGTATAAAGACAGGAAGCAAAATATGAATCAATTTCGTTATTCCGCGAAGATGTTTTGAACTAGACGAAAATTGAGTTAGTAGGTACATTATATTAAGTTTGTGCGACATTCCTCCATCTCCCTTGATTTGATTTTGATCGATCGCTTTTCTTCCGAAAGTGCCTTAACAAGGACTTGAAGCGTGTGGCTTTCTTTTGTTTCAGCGTTTGTTTGTGATTTGTAAGCGTGTGAGAGGGATAGTGATACTTAAATACTGAGCTTTTATTTAGTCAGATAAATTAGGTTTCCGCATGCTTTAACTTATATCTCGGCTTTGGCCGTTAATGGACAGAACTCAAACAATGAATAGCGGGGGTGAGCGTGGCCAAGTGTGGAGTGTCCTAGCTGAGAGTGGTATATCTCATAGCTTCCCGAAGGCGTCGTATAAGGAGGCTAAAGTTAACTAAAGATACTTAGTATCGTGCTTCAGAAACCGCTGCTTATGGCAAATCCTGCTGTCCACACCTCCCTTTGTTCACAGTCGAAGAGGGCCTACTATAAATTACGCGCTAGGTCTTTGTTTATTCGAATCGATTGTAACGACATATTTCAGTGCCGCTACACGAACATCATAGTTGAGGTGCTTATATTAGTAGATGGAGGGACATCCAACCAGGCAAGACAAAAGGTGGGGTATGTTTGGGGAGAGAAGGTATCTAAACATGTAGAATCCCCGCGGAAACTCCGCTTGCATGTAGGTATTCCTTGCTCCGGCCACAGAATATATAATAGTAAACAAGTTTACAGAAGTCGCACTTCTTTGATCTTGGAAAAAGCCGTCTTTTTATATACCTAAACATAGCGCGTCAAAGCTAAATTGCACCTTAACTCCACGCGAAGCCGCTGGATGCTATAGCAGCGCAGGACCGGTCGTTATGGAGATCTTTAGGGGAGGCCTATGTCCAGCAGTGGACGTCTTTCGGCTGATATGATGATGATGATGACTCAAGATGGATAATTTGTATGTGCATAGTACATCTTGAAAGCAACCTCATACTTAAGAGGGATTTATCGACACAACCTAACACAGCATTCTTTGTGGTGTCCAGTGAGCAGTCACTTGGATACGAGTGGACATACTAACTTAACAAGCTACATAGGATAAGTTCTTAAGATAAACATAAAATCCTATTTCAGTTGGGAAGAGCATTATGGCTCGTGACGTCGCGTCTCCTCTTAGTTTCATACATAAATATTAGCTTGGTTAGTTAACTAGGAAGTTAGTTGGCTCGTACATTATTCATTAGATATGGTGATGGTCCTGGCGTTGGTGCTAGGAAATATGACACAATGTCATTTATAAGAAGATAGACGTTTAGACTTACCACTGGTATATTAAAAGTCAACACATAAGCAGAGCTAGTATTACTTTAAATGGTACTAGTGAGTGACCCTAAACTGTGTCACTTGTACCATCAATGGTACAAATTAATGGTACTTCTGACACTAAGTCTTTTTGTTAAATCAAAACAACACTAAGATAACAGCGAGAGTTAAAACCCTTTGGTACAGAAGACTCAAATGGACATAATTTTTAAATTCCAAAGGAAAATGTCACTTAGCACTTTGTGTGTTTTTTTTTTCTTTTAGTGTTTCCACGGACGTGCGGCCGTGTGTACTAAGATACTCCCTGTAAAATACTGTATTAGTGCGTTGAATTCGCCATTTTGAATCTGAACATGTTAAAATTGCAAAAATGATGCAGTATTCGTTAAAAATTGATTTTTTTTTGAAAAATATGGTATTCTAATTTTTTTTTTCATTCAGAAGTAAACTAAAATTACTGCTCCTGTGACATGCGCCTTAAGTCGCTATCATACCTTTCTAAATTAAAAGACTGATTCGGCATACGTTGCTGGGAGGCTTGGTTCTGTTAATTCCAATATATTTACTTCACAGAGGAATGTATGCCGAATTAGTCTGAATTTAAGATGGTGTGGTGACGGCTTTAGGCAGTCCTTATTAGCGTGGACACAACAATCAAGGAAGTTAGTCCGCCCAATTCATTAGTCCCCTACAACTTTAAACGAGTTAATGTTTATATGTTGACACTTCGCGTTAGAAGTTCCCTTTGCGTTAACTGGTGGAGAAATTAGGCCGATTGTAGGCGCGGGGTTGGGACCTTGCGAATTCAGTAGTTGTGGAATATTATGTAACTAATGTAAGCTTATATATCTTGTAAGTATAAGAAGGTGGTTAAGGTGCTAAAATCATTAAACTAAACACAAAGCGATCACACTCAAGCCCGTCACTTATTATTTATCTTACTATCTTAGAAAGAGAGGTTACTCAACATGATATCCTGGACAGGGAGCTATCTCCAGAATTCCACAACGAATATTATTAATGCGAAAATAACCCTGCCTGTCTGTCTGCTGTTACGCTTTCACGGCTGAACTGATTTAGATGTAATTTGGTATGAAGGTAGTTTGAAATGAAGAAGCTAGGCTGTATATTTTAAAGGGGACGTACCTTAGTCACTACGTTAGTGTTGCGGCTGGCAAGCACGATTGACCGTGAAGGTTGGTGACCGCAGATGGTGGTGGACTATTTACGCTCAAGGAGGCTACTGCCCATCCTCGAGATCCCTTAGTCGGCACCAAACTATACACCATGTTCCTGAGGATATGTATTAGTTTTAAGAGCACGTTCAGTTAACGACACTGTACAACTTTCCCTAAGAAACGTAGGTTGAAATACGGAAAAAAAATTGCCGTCCTAAACAATAAAAAACTCGTATTGCAACCGTATGTTTCTTAGGGAAAGTTGTTCAGTTTTGTTAACTGAACGTGCTCTTGAAGTTCATGCATAATACAAAAAAAAAATATTTTTTGTATGGGAGGCAAATTTTCTTTTCGTATATCAACCTCTGTTTCTCAGGGAAAGTCGTACAGTGTGCTCTTAAAATTTATGCATATCCTCAAGCACACGGTGTACTATATACAGGGTATAAGTAAGAGACGGTGTACCGAAAACTGGACGGGCGTGCTCAGTCAACGAAACTGAATAATTTTCCCGAAGAAACATATTTGTGAAATGTAAGTGTCGGTACACCGTCCCTTACATCCTTTATGTAATAATATGCCACCCTTATTATAAAATTCTTGTAGCCTTAGGGCTCCCGCACACGACCGAGAATCGGTGGCCGATTTTTTGTCGGCATCCCGCTCTGACGTGTTATCACCTGGATCTTCCGTCCTTGTCCTGGGCGATAATCGGCCACCGATTCTCGGTCGTGTGCGGGAGCCCTTAGATCAGAACTGTATATCGACACCTACATAACTAGCATAACTCCAAAACCATTAGTAGCGGCGAAAGTGCTTAATTGGGAATAACTTATTCAAAGTATCTCAAACAATATAATTATACAAACGTCGAGGCGAAGCACTGTACCCTTAAAACCAGCCCTTCCAGTAACATAATGAAAACAAATTAAGTACGTCAGTCAGTTCAAAACAATTATTTAGAGTTCTTATTACAATAAGGTATTTCACTACAGTTTATTTTATTTTACACAAACAAGAATTTGAATTGAACACATCCTAGATACTACGATTTTAAATAAGTATGTAGGTCATAAAAGGCAGGTTCTACTAATGAGTCATGTCAGAGATCTTAAACGGCTCATTAACTCTGACACCAGGTTTTGTGAGATCGGCCATCGATCTAACAACACCATTTGATGATGATCTACCGAAGCATAACCCACAAGAATATCCATTCCTGATACCAACCATAAACCTGAAACAACTTTAAGCTTGCTGTAAACATCATTGTTTACAACAAACTTGAAAGTTGTTTCTTGATTTGTCCTTTCTTCGGAAGTGAGGGAAGACTAGTACTAAAGTACGTATATGGACAACTGCCGTCATAGTCTTGACCTAGCAGTAAACGTCTTCAAGCTGATGTGACAATAAAGCGCTTTAGTCGGTATATGAGTGACTTCTAGCACAGACATACCTTTTTCTAAAATGCGTATGTTATGATTTTTTTTTACTGTGAATGGGCTTACTCTTGACTTCGATTTAGCCCTGAGGACAGACCTTTCCCCAGCAGTAAACTTTCAAGCTAATATAATGTTGAACTTTCTCAGTGTAAGAAGTGATTTTTGGGGGGGTCGGGCCGTAGTCAACAAGAAACCCATTTTTCCACATCCGTCCGTCTGTCTGCCTGTCAGTCCGCAGCTTAGCTCACTGAGACTTAGTACTACAAAGCTGTAATTTGGAATGCGTATACATGTTAATCACGCCGACAAAGCTGTAAAACAGATATTTGGCAAAATTATTTTATTGGGTTTTCTCCCCTACACGTGAAGTGGGGATATTATTTGTGCCGTCTACCCCAAAGAGATTTGAACCTCGCTACGCTCCAGCGAGGTTAAAATCTCTTTGGTCTACCCCATAGTGTGGTGTATGGAGTCCTCCCTCACCCTCCTCTGTCAGCATGTACCTACCTAGTATCTTATTTAGAGTTTCTGTCCGTTTTTACTTCCCTAATCGCCCTACCATGTTTACCCTCGACATAATATGCATAATTAAATCGAGATCGGGCAAATACCCTATTTTAGGTTCACATTACAATTCTGCCCATGTTAATTGAGGATCGAATGTTTAGCATAAGAACGGTTCAATGTAATGAAAACGGTCGTCAAATAAAGTTGACCCTTGTCACGGCGATTTAAGTTGCCATTGTAATGAAGCAGCCATTGTTTTTGAAGGCAGAAGGTTCTACAAGGTATAGGTTCTCCAAATAGGAAAGGACCTTGTTGCAGTGAGTTTATGTAGGTTCTATTGTGTGGTCTGGTCTACGATTTCCTCAGTTTATTGTTGGAATTGGTTTGAACATTCAGAGATAGTGTAAAAATAGTTAAAGTAAGTTTTTAGTAGTAGGCAAAAAAGGTACTACGATGTGATCGAATGTCGTAAAAGGCGACTAAGGTATTTTGGGTATCATACGTATACTAAATACTTACTGCGGTCTCCAACAAAGGCGGTTCATGATGCCAGCCGCAACGCTAACAAGCTTGGTGACTATGGTATTTCTTCGGAATATACCATTTCTGCAGAAAAATTCTTGAAGTAGGTCTCTGTCAATAGTAAAGAAAATTCTACAACACACGTTTTTGCGACCCGAGTGGAAGCTAAAGGAGTGATCATACCTAGCTGAATTCAAAGACTAATTCGGCATACATTGTTCGTTTAAGTAAGGATATTGAAATTAACATAACCAAGCCTCCCAGCAATGTATGCCGAATTAGTCTTTGAATTCAGCTAGGTGTGATCACTCCTTAAGGGTGGCAAAAGCGTGACCTGAGCGAGCAATTTTTACCCACTTTTCTCCGACGAAAATCAAATTTTACGGATTTGTCATCTTGATTGAGGCAAGCCAAGTAGCTATGTAAATATTAAATTCTTATCGCAATTTCTCTAAATACGGTTTGTTGTGTATTTATTAAGCCTCAAAAAAAAGAAAAAAGTAAATAAACAGTCTTACTACGTCAAAGAAATCGTCAGTTTTCCTCAAAATTTCCTTCCTAAAAGCTTCATAATTTGATGTTCAGTGGTGCATTCAAATCCAGTTGAGCTGGATGAGTTATCTAAAAGGCAAATTTGAGGGTAGGGAGACGCGAACTTCACTTCCATTTTGCTTATACACTCGGAAAGTATCTTGGAGTTATTGAAGCGATATTGGCGATAAGTAAATCTCTTCTAAGATATTAACATTACTTATTATTGTTTATTTCCTGTTCGTAGAGTTAAAACAGTCTAATTTATCTTCAGCATTTGTACAGGTCAAGCTTGACACTCGCAGTGCGACTCTAGCCCGTACGTCTATTGAAATAAGATTCAACATTGATGTCTCCTTGACTGTGCATATATACTAGTACAGTTAAGACCAAGTCAAGCTCGGCTCTCGCAGCGTAACTTTACCTTTTACAGCTATAGAGTGATGAAGTACAAAAATAAGCTAAGCGTTTCAGTATATCGAACTACACATTCAAAGTGAGCATAATAATCTGTACAAAACTATATTCAAATTATTTTTGGCTTCCTGTAAAAGACTGGATGCTCAAAAAATTGTCACTTTAAATGTTTGGCTCTATATGAATACTTGAAATATTTAGCTACTTTTGATGCTGATTGTACACAGTCCAATTTTTCAACAAGAGCAGGTTAAATTTCACACACGTGACTTTCTTTATTCTTTCTTTAAGTAAAACATTTACTGACTTTAGCTCCTTTGGCGGTTGAATTAAGAATGGTATAAAGTCCAATGCAGTGAGTCCAATGTGTCAAACTTGATGGGCTCTTGACTGCACCCACCTCTTCATTCTCCCTTTATTTGAGCTTGATTGTATTTCTGTTGCGACTTACAGTCAGCATCAAAAATAAGCGATCATAATAAATCTATGCAACGAAAGTTTTCAAATTGTTGTAAGGCCCTTTTGTTTTACAGGACGCCAATAATAATTTGAACATTAGTGTTAATTTTCATGCCAAATGTACAAACGAAACATCATCCATGCCTCTTTCCAGAAATACAAGGAAAGGCATCATGAACCACATTCCATTTCTATATAAAAGTTTTCTTATACAGTGTGTTTCGTAAATTAATAACAATTTCCGAACTGCCCGTTTGGGCTTTCAATCAATAAAGGGTGTTACCGAGTTGTTCCGTCTCGGTGTCAGATCAAAGCGCTCGTTCCGTTATACCTTGTTAATCTACGCTTTGTCGTACTCTGTGTTTCATAACAAAGTCATGCCTGTCCCTTAATCAGTTTTCGTCATAATAATTGAATCAAAATCGAACAAAATTTTGTCAAGGTACTTATTTTCATGAATTTCGACTTGCTCTTCTTCTGCATGTTTCTTTTCGTTCGTTAAAATTTATTCATTGTCTACTTTAAGATTATTTTTGATTATAATGAATATTTTTAAAATTTAATTTATTTTATTATTTTGACATGTTTTGATCTGTTGCCTCGGTGTTATATTATTTGAATTTAATTTAATAATTGTAATTGAAGTTGAAATTTGAATTGTTTTAATTGGATATGTATTTTCTAACATAGATTATAAGTTACTTACTAACAAAATATGGACAATTGTCTGAAATAAACTGATTTTTTTTTAATTTATTTTTTATTATCATAACATCCCATGAAACGTCCACTGCAGGTCAGAGAGCTACCTCTAGAATTCCAGCTTTTGCTATAACAATGGAGAGGGGAGGTGCCATAGTCACTACGCTTGTTTGCATTGCGACTGGAACCAAGGACCGCGGTTGTTGGTAACCGTAGTATGTGATACGATACGCAGAAGGACGTTGCTGCCCATTCTCTAGTTCATAATAACTTAGTCGCCGCTTACGACACCCACGGGTAGAGATGACCGGCACCACACGGGTGTCCTTAAATTAAAAATATTTTTGCAAAACGTAAATAAAGGGTAAACAAAGAATTCGCAAGAAATTATTAGTTTTGACGTGAATCGCTCAGACATTAAGTCGTAAATCATAAACGTTTTCAACAATAATTTTTCAAAAGAATATTAAACCGTGAATCAATTTGTCCGTTAATTTGCACGGAGGCACTCGGTTAATGAAATCGTTCCGAATTTGAAATGGTTACGTTTGATAATGTAATGAATGAATCAAATTCGATTAGATCCTTTCTTTGTATTTCATTCGCTTCCTTTTCAGTCAACCTGTATATTGAAGTACTGTTCTATTCTGGAATTTTAAAAGTACAATCATGTACAAAAGTCGTGCAACAAATAAAATATTATCAGACATATTATGTTCTCCTGTTATTTCTTGTTTCTCTTTAATAAATACAAGAACGTAACTTCACGTCGACAGGTTACACAATCGACTCTATCTTATAAACGTATTCAAGCTTACCCTTTCTACGACTCGATAACATTTACAACTCTCCACACAATTTTTTATACGAGTAAGCAGCCCAAAAGCCTACAAGACAAGCCTATATCCTCTTTCCCAAAACCCGCCGAATCACGTCCTGGCCGTTGCTACCTGCTTGATAATTCTTTTTTTTTTGTCCAAGGCCAACGGTCGCCTATTATACAGCCAACGGCTTAAACGTGCCCTGCTGCTTTTCAAATGGATAACGTATTCTATGAGTTATTTTATCGGCTCAACCGTTAAATAATATGATTCAAAAGATATGGCCTTAAATTGCTCTATTTGTTAGCTTTGTTACTTGAATGACGTAAAATTTTTGATTAGTGACTGCTTACTACTACGTTTTTTTGGGCGTGAAAGAATAGAAAATATCAAATCTACCACTTTTTTATGCGTCTTTAAAGTCAAAGCTCCTTTAAATCTAATGATGTAATTTGTGCTTGGTTGACGAAGTAAGTGTCAATGGTAGATTTAAGAGCATGCACTTTACTAAATAAAAATTATTTTTAAATTCTTGTTTTGTAAAAAAGTCACGTATTTATATATTTGTTATTGGTTGTTTCAGATTGTTCTGTGCTTGAAAAACGAGTCAAGCTGGACGCCGAACATGCATTAGATATCGCTCAAACGATATCGAAACGTAAGTATTGCATCTTTTTACTTGCTCAATATCGCTAGGTAGAAATCGTTTTGGAACTTAAGTTTTTAATACACTGAAGGTCTACCTTCCTTAATTCAATAACTAATTCGGCATACATTGCTCGTTGAAGTAAGGATGTTGGAATAAATAGAACCAAGCCTCCCAGCAATATATACCAGATTAGTGTTTAAATTTAGAAAGGTGTGATTGCGGCTTTACAGCTATGCTCACGTTTTTTACTCGAGGAATTTTCGCTGAACCCTTCTTTCGCTAGCACGGGGCCTAAAGAGCAATACCCACTCTGGTCTAAACCCTTACATCGGTTATGTTCAATAGCAAATATCTGTCAAAATGAATATTACTTTTCTTATTACGGGCATAGACCAAGGGCAAGTAGTGATCTGATAACTTATGTCCGTGCTAGCGAAATGTCTCTGAATGCCACTTTAAAGCCGCTATCACACCTTCCTTCATTCAGAAACTAATTCGGCATACATTGCTTGTTGACGTAAGTATATTGGAATTCTTTTTTTTAATAAATAAATTAAAAATTTACATAACCAAACCTCCCAGCAATATATACCAAATCAGTCCTTGAATTAAGGAAGGTGTAATTGTGGCTTTAGTGTGCGTACCTCATCTTAGGAACCTTTTTGAAGGATTTCAGGTTACTTTTGGTTGTGCGTTTGTTGATATTTTAAATTCTCAATCAGTCAAATAAGATTACAACTACAAACCATTAAGGTTATAAGTACCTTCCCTAAAATTTGCAGCTACACGCTCGTCAATGTTACTTTCGACCTCATTTACACGTCAATAACGTTCACATAAGCGTGCTTTGCTCGTGGCTGTTACGACCAACGGTGACCCCGAAATTCACAAAAATGAGAGTAAAGTATTTTTCTATGTTATTTCAAAAATGTAAAACGACCACATCATTAAATATTGTTTTTCATATATTTTTGATAAAAACTTTGCAGTAAAATGGTTACAAATAGGAAAAAAAACCGGTCAAGTGCGAGTCGGACTCGCGCGCCGAGGGTTCCGATATACCTATAGTATTTTTGGAAGCAATAAAGTCCATTTTCAGGACCGCAAAACTAAATTTGTTTGTAAAGGTTTTTTGCAGATTTCTGAAAAACTGTGCAACTTAGAAAGATCGTTTTATTTTTGCTGTAAAGTTTATATAAACTTCTGTCAACTGTAATTAATTCAGATTTTTCCTTACTCAAACTTCGGAGATAAGGGGGGGGGAATGGTATTTTTCTTGACATTTTTCATCATAACTTTAAAACTAAGAAATTTAAAAAAATACAAAAATATATTTTAAAATGTACAAGTAAAGCCCTTTCATATGATACCCCACTCGACCTAGTAGCGACAATTTGAAATTTGGCCCCCCCTATTTTGGCCCACTTTATATTAATAATCATACTTTTTTCAAAATTTTTTCTTGTGCAATTAAGTTGGGCAACTATATTCTAAAACTATTCCAAATTTCAGGTTGATAGCATAGGTGGTTGCTGAGATATAGAGGTGTGACAGACAGACGGACAGACAGACAGAGCGGCACCATAAGGGTTCCTTTTTTTTACCATTTTGGTATCGGAACCCTAAAAAGGACAAAATAAGGGTAATTTTAGATTTTTTTTTCTTCAGTTATACAAATTAAATGAAAATTCTATCTCGACCACATCACTTCTCATATTTTGTATGTTACTTCTCTCAAGAAGCTACTTTTCCTGCATACTTATTTAAATGTACCATAGATAATAATTAACTACACAGAAGTGTCAGACCATACGAGTAGAGAAAGAGTGACAAATATGAAACTGTAATGGCCCTAGCATGATTTATAGATAGTTTTTCTTACATTCGGGGTAAGTGAGCATACTTCCGTAATGTATATTGTGAATTGTATACGATAATGTTTTTGGTAGTGAGGAAATGGGAATATTTGTAGTACTGGTCCTCTGACCATTCGTTCAGAACAAAACATGAATGTTTTTTGTTGTTTACTTAGTTCATCTTCCGCTTCCATTAGAAGACGCCTCTTTTATATTTCGTATCGCTAGCTGGGGCTGCTGCTGGACTTTGTAGCAAAGAAATACATTTATGTTCATATTAATTGCGTGTATGTGGATTTATGCTGTAATTTGAATTACGAATACTTTCTATGGTATTCTCTCATGTTTTGTTTAAAGCTTTCCGAATGTCTACGTTAAATTGCACGCACAAAGCCTTTTCTTTAAACTCACCATAATCAAATTACATGAAAACTTTGAAAACTCTTCATAGCAAGCTTTATCCACCACCCTATGTAGCGAAATTTCACCAAACTCTCACGGCATGGTAATGAAGATTCACCTCACGGCGTGAATTTATTATAAATCCGACGAACTTCAACAGTTTGCTACATAAATGTGTTATAGTTTACAACTCCGGGGATTAATTTTTAATAACGTATTTTCAACGAGCGTCATTTGGGTACAATTAAACTCTGTCGTATCTGCGCTATTGCGTCTTTGACTGTAGATAGAAGTGGTTTATGCCATCATAATATGATTTTATTATGGTATATTAATTAATAACGACTTGCTTAGAGCTGTATAAAGTAATTAATTTTCTTAAGGTCATGTGTAATTGCAGAAGTTAAACAGAACTATTCTCATTTGTCTTGTATAAGTGCCTATCCAGCTGAGAAGCGCTGAATGTAAATAATGTAAACTTTGTTGACTCGTGCAAGTTACGAGTTTCGTGGTAGTCAAGTCTTTCATTTTCTAGAACGGAATTAAAACGTTGAGCTGTAATTGCGTTTTGAAACATGTTCAAATCTGACAAGAAAAGTGTATTTTTGTCAGACACTGTTTTTGCAATTTTGTTGCTACACGATAATGCCAGATTTTACAGAAAATATCGTCACATCTTATCGTCCATCATACAAGTTTGTGTTCTCTAGAATTTTCATTTTCGTCTTTGATTTCAATATTATTTCGTAACTAAATATACTGCTCTTACGGAGAATTGGCAGTTGCAAATTCGACAAGTATAGTGGTGATCATAAATGTTGGCACGCGACTCGCGGGCCCCGCTTCCGTCGGAAACGTGCGGATTTATTTCCGCCACCCAATTTCTCTCGATATTACCTGTATTCTGGTATTGCTATACTTACTGAAATTTTAATACTGAAACTTACTTTATGTAGTAAATATTCTGTATTTTTGTTTATATTTTTTTTAGATTTCCATTAAGTAACTTGGCATTTCTATTGTTTTTAATTTATACTTGTGTTTTTAAACACTCTCGTGTGAGAATTATTTTATTTTGTAATTTTATTTCGCCATTTAGCTACAAAAACAACATGAAGTCGAGTAGACAAATCAACAAAGTGTAATTAAATCACCAAACTCGCGGAATTTAAACTCATATTAGCTAAACCAACGTACAACTCGAGCGTCAATATTTCGAGTAACCTGGTTATATCAGTTGTACTCGGTTTTACATCCGCCTTAATTACGGCGTCGAATTGAATAATATTTGCTCGAAATTCGACGTCGAACAAGAGTTAATTTTCTCTTAAGGCACCGAGTGCAAGGTTCGTCGGGGGAATATTCCAGGTTTACGTTCAGAAAAGTCATTTGGGACTCAAATTCGAGAGTTATTTGAAGAGATAGGAGTTGGAGATGCCGTCTTTAGAGGTCGTTAAGAGTTGCCCTCACATTTTAAATAAGATTTTGAAACAAAATTGTAGAAGGTTGCTAATTCCGTAACGACTTAAGGCAAAACAACAATGTCGTCATCTGTGCCCTAGCCTTGTCAAGTATCTACAGAGCCGGCTTCCTAAACCAAATAATATTATATTACGAGATTTGACAAAGCCACCGATTTTTTCCGGGTGGACATGTTTTTTAGGGTTCCGATACCAAAATGGTAAAAAAAAGGAACCCTTATGGTGCCGCTCTGTCTGTCTGTCTGTCTGTCTGTCCGTCTGTCTGTCACACCTCTATATCTCAGCAACCACTTATGCTATCAACCTGAAATTTGGAATAGTTTTAGAATATAGTTGCCCAACTTAATTGCACAAGAAAAAATTATGAAAAAAGTATGATTATTAATATAAAGGGGGCCAAAATAGGGGGGGCCAAATTTCAAATTGTCGCTACTAGGTCGAGTGGGGTATCATATGAAAGGGCTTTACTTGTACATTTTAAAATATATTTTTGTATTTTTTTAAATTTCTTAGTTTTAAAGTTATGATGAAAAATGTCAAGAAAAATACCATTCCCCCCCCCTTATCTCCGAAGTTTGAGTAAGGAAAAATCTGAATTAATTACAGTTGACAGAAGTTTATATAAACTTTACAGCAAAAATAAAACGATCTTTCTAAGTTGCACAGTTTTTCAGAAATCTGCAAAAAACCTTTACAAACAAATTTAGTTTTGCGGTCCTGAAAATGGACTTTATTGCTTCCAAAAATACTATAGGTATATCGGAACCCTCGGCGCGCGAGTCCGACTCGCACTTGACCGGTTTTTTTTTAATGGACTTACTCTTGACCTCGATCTTGTTCCGGCTGATTTGTAACCCCGAGCGATGTAAGTGAAATATATCTATGTTGAACATGTTTTGGCGCTGTTGGTGAGACTGCACTCCTTTTAAAAGCTAAGCCAAAAGCCCTCGTTTTGGGCTTTTCTATAGTCGAGTAAAGAGTCACATTTACCTTGCGGTCTAATTTGTAAAAGCTAATTAAGCAGTTAATGGAAATGAGAGCGCAGTCGAACGATTCATTTTAAAATCTACTTAGCCAAACACTTCTTAAGTTACTTTTGAAAATCTAACAAAATACTCATTTTCACCCGTGTAGTAAAGATATTAATTTCCGGAAAATAATCATTTTTGTTACAGTTTTTATCTAGCTAGCGTATTTTTCACGAGGCAAAAACATTTTGCAACGTTTGCTTGGACAATAGCGTTTCAAATAACACCTCTTTCTAGCACTCAGCGAAGATAAGATTGTTACTGAAAAAAAAACGCTTAAAACGTAGCTAAGACTTCCGAATAAAATTTTGTTCATTTAAGCTTCAGAAAATTGATTTTACTATATCTTTTATTTTGTACCTACCCTTCTCACTGCCACTTTATCCCATTTTTAGATTTGAATTTTTCGTGATTGAACCTCAATGGCGCGTGTATTCCGAATGGTTTACGCTCGCATGAATTTTAATACCGGAATTTCATCCATTATCGAGTAATTAACGTTTAATTTCGTTCAGAAACAGCCCACTTATAGCGATTGCGGTCGCATTGAATCGCGGCTCTGGGAATGACGTTCGGTTTTTCGGTATTCAATTTCCGAACGTGAATTCATTTATAATATTCCCACCTCGAAGGGTTTTCAATCGTTTTAAAAGAATTAATTTGGTTTTAATTCTGTTTTATTTCAAATAAACTTACCAAATTTTCTTAAAATTCGGTAAGGCAAAAAAAACCGTATTTGAATATATTTAGACAAAAACCATCCAGGGTGACTTAAAATGATTAATTGAACCCGTTTGTACAGTTTTAAAAAATTTTGTTTGTTTGTGTGACAAAGCATCACGCAAAAACTACTGAACGGATTTTCACGTTTATGTCCCAGAGAAACATTGTTTACAGAAAAAACGGTCGAGAAATAGTAAACCACAAAACAAAAACTAACTAAATAAACTTTTAAAACTTTTAAAACAAAAAAAGATAATTCATTTTTCAGTTTATTAATTGTCATGTTTGGGCTACTAGTACACGCGGACGAATTCGCGGGTATTAAATGTAGTTCATTTTAGCATTCAAAATTTGAGTTTATTATTATTGGACTGAATTCAGATTGGCAGTTTTCTGAGAACCCGGATGGTTAATAATTTTTCATCATGACTTTAAAACTAAGATTAATTAAAAATGCACAAAGCTAAAGCACATTTTAAAATGTGCAAGCAAAGACTTTTCATATAATTGACCTATTAGCGATACTTTAAAATTATGCCCCTCTGTTCACGCCATATTTATTCATATCAAATTAGTTTTTGTCCTAGTCATTTATTTTTATAATTATTCTAGGATGGTTTAGTTTATATTAGCAATACATTTTTTTTTATTGTTTATTTGGGTTAACAAACAGTGATCACAATGTGTTCTTATCTAATGTATACATTAAGTAATATAATTAATTGCGCCACCAGCACCGTTAACCACAGATTACACATTATGCATGTACACTTCAAAATGTAGATTCAAGCTAACACGAAATCTTCTTTTAATCATTCCAACGCCTCTAGGCTAAAATATTATTTCACTAAAAGTAAATTTGGTTTGCATAAGAATTAAAAGCACTGTGTGTATCCCCAGGGAAATAAGTTTCCATCGCGAGTGTGTAATATGCTGTTGTTATTTCATAATATCATGACGACGCTTTGCCCCGACTTGCGGCTAATAATTTGGTTTGCAATTGAATTTTTTATGTTTCAACTTCTGATATATTTATTAGAAGTTTATATACCAAAGCTACTCCGACAAAATATTGTTGTGTGAGAGAGCTTGTTCGTACTTTTTAGTGCTTTGAACTAGATGACGCTACGTTAATTTTTAACGTTTTTCTGTGACGTCATTGGTACATTCACGTCCACTGCTGATCTTGTAAGCTCTCTAGCTTCCCCCAGAGTTTATGTAGGTACCGTGCTTGAAATAGCGTTACGGCTGGCACAAAGGACCGCGGTGGTACTGACGGCAGTATCGTGATGGTACGATACGCATATGGACGTTAGTCGCCTTTTACGACACCCACGGAAAGTTATAGGGTGGTACTATTTTTAACCGAAACTATACGAACGTGATCGGGTTATGCATTAGGTAACAATTTCATTGTTATCAGTAAGATATCGCTCACTTTTAAGGATTTACCCTTCACACATCTCTTGATAGTGTTTTAGTAAGAGATCCCTTAGTTGCCTTTTACGACATCCAAGGATGATGGGGTGGTAGCATTTTTAGCCGGCACCACATGGGCGTGATCAGGCCTATGCATCACCAGTTCTAATCAATAAGATATCGTTCCCCGTTAAGCACCTACTTTTCAACCATCTCGAACGGGGGGGTAAGGAAAGCTATTGTTGGCAACAATGGCCTTTGTTCCCATTTAAATTTAAATTGTTATCCCTTGTTTCAATTTTCTTTTGTCAAATGGTATTTTGTGTTTCTGTTATATTTTTCCTGTTAATAATGCCAATTGCTTTTTGTTTGTTAAAGGTTAGTGGTGTGGCAAATAACGTGGGAGTACTTTTGATCTTCCTGTTGTTTTAGTTAGTATCGGATGCCTTGCCTAAATTTTTGAGGTAAAATAAACCCTCAAGGATTGTGAAGCCTCAGAAAACACTCTTTTCATAGTTTTTATACCTCCTTTTTCGTAGTGCAAATATACTAAGAACCATCCAAAGCGGTCTAAAATCTCTCAGCTTGGCCACGCACTTGCCACTACGGCCTAAGCGAATTTTAAATTCACCTGCGTGTGTGCGTAGTGTTGGGACTCACTCAACGTTGAGTGTATCGATAAAGTGGATAAACCGCGAGTCGCTTAGACCGTAGCTGCAAGGTCATGCACAAGCCATACTCCCGGTTATCATATCATAGTTGGTTGTCGATTTCAAATAAATAATGTACTCTAGCTGCTTTACCATGAAAAATAGACATCAAAAAACATCCAGTGAGGAATAACGTTATTTTCCAAAGACGTCGACAATTTCCGGAGAAATTCGTCAAAATTCGCCGCGTGAACGATTTCCTTTTCTAAATCCTGCGCAATTGATTGGCTGTTAAAATACGATGGCCCATAAATATGCATTAAATACTCGAATTTCAAACGCATCTACAATGGCGCGTCACGATCACAACGTAAAGCCGTAGCCCGTAGCAGTGACAATGGCTGGTCTAGCCATTATTAATAAATTAGTAAATATAGAGGGACAATTTCACACAAAGTCATATGATCCCAAACGAGGAAAAACCTGTACTAAACAGTACCACAGGCTTAACATTGCTGGTAGGCTTGGTTCTGTTAGTACCAATATCCTTATTTCAACCAGCAATGTATACAGAATTAGTCTCTGAATTAAGGAAGGTGTAATAGAGGTTTTAGTAATTGGGTAATATATGCTTGTCATGAGAAAAATTATCGATGTCAGATAGGTTCTTTTGTTAGCAACGTTAAATCTTACAGCACTCTACGCCCTAATTAAAACCTTTAACGAATTTAATAGCAACAACATACAGTAGAACACAGGTAGAATTCAGAATCAATTCCAACCGTTACGTTTGCCAACTAATTGAAGCTAGGCTAGCCACAGTAACGCGCTTCATCGGGCAGCGCCCCGCAACTTTGGGCTAGGGTTACCATGCGTTCGTTCGGATTTAGTTCTTAGATTTTTTTACTTCTGTTATTTGTGCAGAGGACACAAAAATCATAAAAAGTAATCAATCAATCGTATTATTCAATAGAGTTTATCCGGATACCTACTAAACTTTGATCAATTAATTATTTCCTTTAACAGGCTTACACACAAATATGACTTTGTTTTTTTTAAGGATGTGGGATCGATCGAAAGAACAGTTTTTTGTTGATTAGTAGTATGTACATAAGTGCAAGCCATTCACACGCTCCCCCATATTGATATGGTAACCCTACCCACTAGGGAGAAAAGGGGGGTGGAAAGGGATGAGGAGGAGGGGGTAGGAAGTGACGAAATCTCCCGGCGCGTTGCCATGGCGACCGCCGTGTTTACCGCGCCGCATCGATCGCCGGTTGCGCTCCCCTGTTTACGTCCGCTTGCAAGGTCTGATGCATAAGCTGAATGTTATTGTTTAGTTTAGGTATTGTTACAACGCATTGCAACGTGGAAATGTAGATTTTGACAGGTTGTAATGTGTCCTACGGTGAGATCCTGCACCTATCTCTTTATTGATCGAGTGGTTAACGTGTAAGTTTACGGTTTCATCCCGTTTAAGAAGCATTGCAACCTATAGATTTAAGAGTGTGAACTTACGTTTTTCTTGTTCTTTTTGGGCTCTCTTGGTCATTTTCCTGTGCTACTTCAGGTACCTAACAAAATTGCCTTCCAATGGGATCTTAGGATAAAATGAGGGTATTTCGATTTATTCTGTTTAAAAGCAGAAACATTCTTAACTGACCGTTGAAGAAATACAGGAAGACAGTTTAGGGGATGATGTGTACCTATGTCACAGGATTTTAAAAATGCAATGTCTCTCTGTTCTTTACATCGATCCTAGTTCAGGTTATCGCACGTCAGTGTTAACACTTTGACCTTAATCGGGTCTCTGGTTTCGGGCGTTTGTAGCGTAAGCCCTGGTTCAGCTTATACTGGTTTTTTTACCACTTTCTTGCCTTGGTGCGTACATAACATACACCAGTTAATCGGTGTGGTAACTATATGTGTCTTCCTAAATATTTAGGTACCCGACCAATTCATGGCCGTGACTGGAAATGGCAAATTAACCAACAAGTAGGTTTTTCTTTCACACATTAAGGGCCCTGTCACAGAATATATAATAGTAAACAAGTTTAGCCCTGTCAAGTCCAGGGACCCCATTTAAGGCCAGTATTATGATTGATAGGTACCCAATTAACAGTGTAAGCGATGCGGGCTGTTTTGTTTTAATCTCTTAATATTATAGGCGGGTTTATTTTTGTAGGTATAACCGAACTCTACCATGTTCATGATCATCATATCAGCCAAAAGACGTCCACTGCTGGACTTAGGCTTCCCTTGAACAATAGATTTGTTTGGTAATTTACGTTTCCATGTAAAAACTACTTAAATTGTTTGATCAAACCGTTAATACGTTCCTTTTATTAAAAAAGACCATTTCTTGCTACATTTCTTTCACCTGTGTTCTTGCCGACACGAAAGAAGAAGAAGAAGACTCAAAATGTCCTGCCAGCATCTCCCTTCGTAAGATCTGCCTTTTGAGGATTCGAAAAGTGGTTACAGTTTATTTGAGGCCCTGCCTTTTCTTTGTTTGTTAGTGTAATTGTTACATAACAGTACATTACTCAGTTTCCTTTACAACACCATTATTTTTCTTAAAAATCCCGGCCGACACAGCTCGTTCCCAATTCTGTATTCCGCCCAACATACGTGTCGCCCATCGTTTTTAATTTAAGTAATTGTTTTGTCAATCGAAAGAGATTTATACTGGCTCTTTGTTCGATTCGGTACGTTCGATTCAATTTCGCGAAAAACAGGAGGAAACGTTATGTAATTTAGGTGATAGGATGTGTTGTCGGGTGTTTTTCCCTTTTGTGTTTTGTTCTTTCTACGAGTATTGAATTGGGCAACGTAAAAATATTCTTACTCAACGATAGTAACAGTCGGCCGCACGTCATATCTATTTTGACCTTGAGCGGGTCTATGGTTTTTGGAGTTTTTAGCGTACTGCTGGTTCAGCTAATACTGGTTTTGTTACCACTTACTTGCTACCGAGCATACCCAAATAAGACAGCAGCAAATTATCTTTCATCAGTTGTATTAAGTTACGTCTAAAGCGTACGTATTGTGCCTTTCTTTCTTTGTAGCTGACTTTCTTCAAAAAGTTTCTTGAAAACAAACTAGACACTAGTTCTTCTCTTTCTTTGCTATCTTTCTGCTAAGAGAGATCTTATGTGATGGAGACCGCCCACAGCTTTGCCTTTTATCAAGGCGACGAATCTTACGCGTTTTGATTCCATTTGATCCAGTATGAGAAAGTTCTTCAGACTGTGCTTGAAGCACTGCTTAATATCCATACTGATTTTGCAAAGATAAAGATGATTTTAAACCTAAGTCGGTCGCTAGTTACCAAGGTAGATTTAACCCACGTTTTAATTCGCTATAATGTAATCTGTGTCAAAATGTCGGGGAGAAACAGGTGTCTACTCTGAATTTTGGATATATCAATACGATACTATTCGAAACATGCAAATTCATAACTTCTTACCTTGACAATAGAGTAGGATATTGGTTGGATGCTAATTACTGCCAATTTTACAATTCAACCAACCAATATTTCACTCTATTGTAAGTGGACGAAGTTATACTTAAATTCCACTGTATCGAAGTAAAATTGAGAGTAGACAAGTCACCCAGGTACGGATCGCCCGATCAACAGAAAATCCGACGAACTAATTGAAACAAGACCTATCATTCAAAATATCGCAAGTTTAAGCTTATAGGTAAGTCCCCACTAGAACATCTTTAAAATAACAACTTTCGAGTTCGATACGATTTCTCAGATTCGTACAAGTGATATCAAACAGACTGATTTGCGTCCTTGAGGCACTGAATATACCGGGTGTATCTGTACAGTTAGTTAAAGCGTTTCCAGCCCGACTAACTAACAAAGAACGCAAGGTCTAATCCTGACAAAGCATTTTTTTATTTATTAAAATATCCAAACACGCATCTTAAAATAAAATCTTATTCCACAAAACGGCTAAAGGACTGTATCAAAACCTGCAAGGGCAGGCTCATTTAGGAAAATCACAGATCAAATTTTAATATTAGTGCGAAATCTAGTAACTTTCTACCTGTCCTAGATTTGTATACAAAATTAATTTTATGACTAGTCCGATAAACCGATTGTGATATAAACTTGGTACGAAGATAGTTTGAACCATGGGAAAAGTCATTAGCTACTTTTTCTGGAACCCACGCGGACGGAGTCGCGGGCAACAGCTAGTATATAATATAGGTAGTAATAATTTTCAACAAGATCATATATAACCTCTGCATCTTGACAAAAACATTCAAATGAAGTTTGTTAGTTATTCGTTTTTCATCGCTATGACAGTTTTCAAAATGGTTCTGGGGTATCAAAGGTTATGGATTGTTTTGTTTACTTTCTGTAACCTTTACATCCAGTATTAAGTATTGAGTAGGAATCCCTTCCGTCCCCTCAAGCCTTTAAGGTCGCGCCATTCCTGACAATCACATCCTTTTCACTCGGGATATGGCTGCTTTACTCAATTAGCCTGATTGGCCAATTCAAACCTTTTTTGGACGTTTGTTCGGTTTTGAAAGGGGCTTAGGAGAAAAATGTGGGAGGATACATTTTGATTTGTAGGAACGAGAATATAAAACTTTCACAAAAAGGTTACCAAAGCTTCAGGATTTATTTCAAGTAACTCATAAAATTTTGAAAATTAGAAACGAATATATTGCAGTAGACAAAATATTGATTTAAGGTAGATATAATATTTGGCTTATATTTCTCTATTAATGTGCACGTTATTGGAAACACTGAGTTGGAGGTCGCCTTTATTACGTTGTAGGAGAGGTGATATTTGAATCAACAGTTTCTACTGATGTTTGCTTGGCTGTACGTATCGTAGCGTGAACCTTTGCCGTCGTTATTTTTCGGGTTGCGTGATTGTTTTCGTAATTTTTCCAAAAACAATTGTGTTTGTTCCGTTTTCGTAAATTTACTTAGAAGAAGGAAGTAAATAAGTACAGAAATCGGAACTGAATTACGTTTATTTGCGGTTGATTGTAAAGGAACAAATTACATTTTGTCATGGACGTAAACAGATTTTTGTTTGCCTGCTCGATGTAATAATATTCTGTAATGAAATTGTGTTCCGCCGCTTGGCATATGTGGAGAACAAATACAATTTTTAAAACAAAGTGTGTTTCGGTACTTTCCCTTTTAGTGATGTATCCTGTTTCATTTCGATCGAGTTTTTGTACTTTTTAGTCGAATAGACTTAATACCAGAAAGCCTGAGGGTTCGTCGATATGTGGTTGCACTACTCGGTTGGATAGCTCTGAGTTCTGACAGAACAGGGAGAGACGCAGACAATCGATTATTTTAATTAAAGTAACAGATAAAATATGTTATAATACTAGTTAGTCATAATAATAGTTCTCCTAGGCATCTAATATAAAAATACTTATATACTATGTAGAGACTCCGATTCCGCAGACAAACTGCTGATCAGTTTTGCGGGACTTTTGATAGATTATTAGTTACCTATGTAATTTTGTAATAAATAAATAATAATGATAATGTTTTGATCAATTAAAACACTTATGTGTAACGGTCTCCTAATAAGTTTCTTCGTCAGTTACCCACTTTTGTATTTTGCATTTGAAGCGAATTTTAAATGTGGACTAGAGTAGGAAACTGTAAACGTGGAAACGGTCTCACGCTAGACAGCGTCATCAAATCTAGAACACTAGTAGTTAGCCTCGACGTCCTATAGCACCTGCAATCGATACAAGCTTCTCGGATTACCGATATCGATATAGTGCGGTGTAGTGCAACCCTAGCCGAAACGGAAGGACTCACCAACCACTAGGCTTTTTTACATAATTTTATTTTGCAATATTTATCTCTTTGTGGTGAAAATTGGCATGTTTTTAGTGCATGAAGTAATGGAATAACAACATATAATAAAAACCGGTCAAGTGCGTGTCGGACTCATTAAATAATACACTTCTGAGTGACTGCGCTTCCATATCTAAATCTCTATTTTTACTTTAGTGGTACGAAACTCTCGTTGCGCGAGTCCGACTCGCACTTGGCCGGTTTTTTTTCAGTATTTTTTTTTACAAAACCAAGCCTCCCAGCAATGTATACCGAATTAGTCTTTGTATTTAGGAAGGTGTGATTGTGCCTTTATTCAAATTTTCGCGTAGAACCACATCTGCTCAAACGGAAACCGTTAGCTAGTTTGAGCTAGGAAACGGAAGTGCCGGTTCGAATTCAGGTGGGAAACACAGAATATTAGGCAGGGTTGGAGGGTACTTATTGAAATGTGGGTCTGATCACCTGCTTCCCTTTGGGGTGACTAATGAGGTACAGGTGGGAAGGAGAAAATAGTTGTTTCGAGTAATTTTATTGATTTTGTAACACACTTTTCTGTTAGTTAACTTGAAAAGTGCAGTTAGGATCGATTTTCAGCCATTTACCGTGGTCTATGACTTATTACAGAAAAGAAAATAAGTTACTTATGATCCATTTATTTCGTTTATTCCAACGCTTACCAACACATTTTGCAGCTATGTCAAAAGCAATCGGCTATGTCAGAAGTGGCAACCGCCAAGTAACAGACGGCGTCGAGGCCGACCACGGCGCAGATGGCGCGATGAACTCGACGCTTTCTGTAAAGACTGGCAACAAGAGGCTCAGAGTAGAGACCAGTGGAAGGGACGAAGAGTGGCCTTTGCCCAGCAGTGGGACAGAAATGGCTAATTAGATAAGAAGAAGCGTTGGAATAAACGAAAAAAATGAATCATAGTTGTTTTTAGGACGAATACATTTCGCCAAAATAAATAACATTGTCAAATGATAGAAATTCATCATCATCATAACATCCCATGAGACGTCCACTATAGGAAGGAGAGGTCCCTCAGAGAGCACAGATACAACAATGTGGAGGGGACGTACCAACGTCACCACGCCTAGTAGCATTGCGGCTGGCACCATGAACCGCGGTTGTTGGTAACTGCAGTACGAAAGATGGTACATACGATCACAGAAGGATGCTGCTGCTCATCCTCCGGTCCCATCTCTACCCGTAGTTGTCGTAAGAGGCGACTAAGGGATTATGAATTCTGATTTGATTAGGTACTCATTATTACTTTAAACCAATCTGGAATTAAAATTGATGAAAGTAAGATGTAAGATAAAATAAAAATTGCATGAAAAGAGCCTACTAGTGTTTATAAAATAGGAAACAAATAAAGAATGTGAATGACTGTTACAAGTTAAATAAACAGGACATCTACGAGAAGATCCTTTTAATGTGTGTGTCTTGGATCACATCTATCTATTATAGATAGTTGTCTACCTCTACAAGACGTTGATCTAAAACTCATTTCAGCGGTGCACCGTCTGAACTCTGAACGCTATTTCCTTGGCAATATCGGGAAAATGTTCGAATTTCCAGGATACCTAATACCCCGTCAATGGGTCGAGTGCTAAAGTGGTTTCACGTATAAACTCCATCTGTTCTCAAGTGGTCTTGTCTCGACTTGTGATGCCGTAAATGCCATTCCGGTGTTGTCTTGCAATTGAAGAGCCAGACGCTTTTGATGATGAATGAAGTGTTCTTTCCTTAATTTTACAGTCGAATTCATGTAGCTTGATTATAAGGAGTGATGACACCAAGCTGAATTCAAAGACTAATTCGGCATACATTGCTGGGAGGCTTGGTTATGTTGTAACAGTTATTCACATTCTTTATTTGTTTGCTTTTAAGATATGTTGGCTCGGAGATTTGCTTGCTGTACAGTGGAGGTAAAAGTAACACTTTTTAAAGCCTACTGTCAAAGTCTTTACACGAACAGTCTCTGGGTCAATTACACAAAGAAAACCTACAACGCACTTCGAGTCACCTATAACAATGCCTTTAGGTTGCTATTGGGGCTCCCACGTCACTGTAGTGCCTCTAATATGTTTGCAGAAGCGCGAACCAATGATTTTTTCACGATAAGACGTAAGAGCGTAACATCCTTGCTACAGAGAGTACGTGCGAGCTCAAACAGCATCTTGATTGTGCTCAGGGACAGGTGGGAGTGCCCCATACTAAGACATTGGAATCTTATCATGGTGGGGTTGAACGACAGCACAAGATGAAAATGAAAAAATGTGAAATTCTTTTATTAAATTTAATCTTAATAATATGAATGATAATAATAAATTGTGATAATGATAATAATATAATATGACAGATTTGTTGACTTTAGTTACTAACATAGTTAACTAAGTTTTTTTACTAACAATGGACTGTATGTTGTCTGATAATAAATCAATTTGAATTTGAATTTTAATTGCAATATCCTTGCTTCAACGAGCAATGTATGCCGAATTAGTCTTTGAATTCAGCTAGGTGTGATTTACTCCTTTAACGACAGCACGACAGAGCTATGCGAGAGAATAGGATGATGCGATACGTGTGTTTCGCTTTAAAAAGTAGAGAAAGAAGGAAACAGAGCGCTGCAAGGCTGGGTATCTTTCGTTTCACACGCTCCAAAAAGAAAGAAAAATGGTTTGTTTGAGACAAAAGATTGGCAATTTTTGTCCCTTCTGTCTGCCTGCCGTTTTTTTGGTATGAATGCGCACCGTGAGTATACGTGTTTCAAGGTAAAACTACCTTATTTTATGGTCCTTTTGGTGACATGCTCGGGCTATCTGTATTTTCTCTTCACTAAGCTCCAAATCTCACGCATCGCCACAGATTAAATAATAGTAAATCGCGCTGTTACTCTGTTGTCATTTTATTCAAGCTACATTTTTTCGACTTTGGTTTACACTTCGGTCTTTGATTGTATCTCAAATCGAAGATAAAATATGTTTATGTTTGTCTAGTCTCAGTAGTTACGTTGTTTTGTCCGGGACCGAACTACTGAGCCTTCAGTCTCGTTGACTATTTTAACCATCATAGGTAGTCATCTAGGCAGTCAGTTGAGTAAAAACTGCTTTCGATTTCGTCACAAAAGCATTCCTACCGTACCGATATTACAGCTGCACTGCACTTGAACAAAAGACTGGTCTCTCTATAATCGGTTAACACTTATACATTTATACAGGATGTGATGAAACTAAAAGGCTGTGTATTAACGTGCCACCAAATTTAAGTAAATTTTTAACCTATTCACCAAATTTTGTCTACTAAAATGGATGAATGTACACCAAATTTGCTTCTGGCACTCCGCCGGCTGCTGCCGCGGCACGCTTGCTCCGCTCGCTCGGCTCGTGTGTTGTGGTCGCAAGATAACCTAACATAACCTAACCGAACCGGTTACCCAAATTTGGTGTACGTTCAGCCAATTTGGTGTATACGACGCACAAAATAACTGTGGCCCTGTCATTGATGCGCAGAAGTCAAAAATGTGCAAAAATGGGCAATTTTTTTCTGCTGTGCATCAATGACAGGGCCACAGTTATTTTGTGCGTCGTATACATTCATCCATTTTGTCTGAAGTGTATTGGGGTATAAAAAAATATTTTGGGAATCATTTAATTTAATGCCGAAACTAAATAACTTTGCCCAAAGAAAATAGGTTGAAATACGATAAACAATTTCACTTTCCATGCAAATGAGTTGGTTACATAAGTTAAATAATCCTCCTGAGACCCAGACTATGTTTGACAGAGCTATTATGTACTTTATAATATAAATAGGTATAAGTTTGTTTTAATGTTAATCGATTTGCACGCCCCCGTTTCACGAAGTTATAGTAAAGGAAGTGAAAAAAATCGTACATATATCGACCTATGTTCCTTCGAGAAATTTGTTAATTTTAGAACATGTGTTTTCAAGCAGTACTTTGCAGTTTTTTTCAACACCTTTATATCCTACTGAAATAGTGATTAGAATTTTGGGTCGAAATACCAATAAAAAAAATTACCTCCCATACCAAATGCGCTGTTAGCTGACGCAGTCTCCATGGGAAGTTAGAATTATATTTTCGTATTTTGAAGATTCTTGGAAAAATGTTTTTCAGTTTCATAGTCTGAGTAACTTGCTAAAATTATGTTCACAATTTCTCTAGGACCTTATATTTATGTATCCAGATCGCTACAACTTGCACGAGTCAGGAAGTGAGCGGCGACCTTCCATTAGTAGTTGCGTTTTAAATACACTACTCGTATAGCCTTACTTTACTATGTTGATAATAAGAAGTATGTAATTATTTTCATTGTATGTATGTATGTTAAGGCTTGTGAGGACAATGATCTGCTTTGAACTTGTTATTTATTTTGTTTTATACGATGTAATGATCCAATTTAAGTCGTGAACTTATCAGTTATGGAATATCTGTTGAAGAAGGTAAAACAAATAAGGAAAATATCCAAAATGGCGTCCTAACCTTACAATAAATACAATACATTATTATGTTACTGATTATGTTATAAAAGGTATGTAATTATAACTGTTTGTTATGCTTGTTTATTTTAAAAGGGCAATTATCTATTTTATTATTGTTTTCTACACAAAGAGGTAAATTTTGTTAGCATATGTAAAGTATGTTTGGACGTAGGGTGGACATTTAGAATGGACTTATTATGCTTTAACCGTGAAAAAATATCTCGATTGCACGAATTGGGAATTTTGTAATTGTGGAACTGCCGAACGATTGTCTTAATTCTATCCTCACTGTGAAAGAATATAAAATAAGGTAGTTAGAATATAAACTGTTTACGGTACACAAAGGACGCGAGAGAAAGAAATAAATTAAAACAACACACTGACAAACTGGCAATGATAGGAGTTATGTGAAATCGAAAATATGTTGTCAATGTCAGCGCATATATGGCGTATGCAAGTTCTAATAAAAAATACTTCAGTGAAGTCGACGAAATTTAAACACCATTTTTAGGGTTCCGATACCAAAATGGTAAAAAAAAGGAACCCTTATGGTGCCGCTCTGTCTGTCTGTCTGTCTGTCACACCTCTATATCTCAGCAACCACTCATGCTATCGACCTGAAATTTGGAATAGTTTTAGAATATAGTTGCCCAACTTAATTGCACATGAAAAAATTTTGAAAAAAGTATAATTATTAATATAAAGGGGGCCAAAATAGGGGGACCAAATTTCAAATTGTCGCTACTAGGTCGAGTGGGGTATCATATGAAAGGGCTTTACTTGTACATTTTAAGTGTCTTAGTTTTCAAGTTATGATGAAAAATTTCAAAAAAAATACCATTCCCCCCCCTTATCTCCGAAGGAAAAATCTGAATTAATAGCAGTTGACAGAGGTTTATGTAAACTTTACAGCAAAAATAAAACGATCTTTCTAAGTTGCACAGTTTTTCAGAAATCTGCAAAAAACCTTTACAAAAAAATTTAGTTTTTCGGTCCTGAAAATGAACTTTATTGCTTCCAAAAATACTATATCGGAACCCTCGGCGCGTGAGTCCTACTCGCACTTGACCGGTTTTTTTTAAACCATCTTCACACAAAGTAGCAACGATGAGTAAGTACAATATCACACATTCCATGAATCACACCGTACCGTAACAAAAACGCAGTAAGTCAAAAACTCGTAAAACGATGGCGTCGCCTGTAGGCCGTTGACCGGGGCGTCGACCCGTGCGATATTGAAACAGTTGGTACCTTAGCTTAGGTATTAATAGGTAATTGCGTTTGCGCATCCGGCCTACCTCAACATCGTGACAGAGTTTGTATGCGCCATGTGTGCAACTGTTGCGGCCGTTGTCCTGTCCTGTCATATAGGTTACATATACAGGGTGTAAAAAAGTACGATGATCCTTATAAGGGGTGATTCTACATCTCTTATAGATTGTAAAAAAAGGAAAAAAAAAATCGATTTAAATTATTAAATTAGATTTTTCTTCGAATTAATTTATTGAAATGGGTAGGTACTTCCTAGTGACTGGTTATTTAGCAAAAAAACGTCTTTCCACCCGGTATACCCGTGACCACGGCTGATGCAACTCAACCGAAACGCTTAGACCCGAAATAAAATAAACATTTATGAGAAGTGCGAAAGTTAAAAAAAAAATCTTTGCATCACAAGCTGATCATAGATAGAGGTAATTTAACCCCCCAGGCGCTTAACTTTTTCTTGAGCTAAAACTACTATTTTTTCAGTTTTTTTTTTATATTTTTTAAAAGTCTGTTAAATATGTAGGGTCACCGTTAGAAGGATCATCGTATTTTCTTTACACCCTGTATATGCTTAACTAGACAGGTACACGTACCCAGTACGTAAATATATATATACGGTTAACCGCACACCAGTGGAAACATTTGCAACTCTATCGCTAGCCATGCCATACCGTCCAAAGTGTTTGGAGTTTGGACTGACGTGCAGTTGGGTGTACTAATAGGTCTTTACCTATGAAATTGCCGAAATTTTCTTACAGATTAATGAGATCGTAATTCCAATAATTCTAATGCTATTTTTTTCATTTGTCTTATATTTGAAAGTTGACTTCAAGATTATCAATTTACGCATAAAATAAAGTTTTTATTTATAGTTTGATTTATAAAATTAAAGGTTTGAAAATTGTTTGTCTTAAATGTCGTCCGATTTCATCATTAGATTTGTTATATTTTTTTACAGATAATATTTTTCGGAAATTAAGTTTAAGTTTCTGTTAGCTTAATGTCTTCCCAATAATGCTTAAAAAAATTAAAAAAATTGGATTTATAATTCCTAAGAAAAAAGCAAGAATGTTAGTACTGAAAATTGAGTTTACCTAAAATTCTCCATACAAAACGGCAATTTCATAGGTAAAGACCTAATATATACAACGTGTAAAGGTGTGATAATAATAAAGGATGTGAATCTGCCCATTAAACTGAACAACTTTTCCCAGGTCAAAAATTCATGTTATTAATAAAGGATGTGAATCTGCCCATGAAACTGAACAACTTTTCCCAGGTCAAAAATTCATGTTATTAATAAAGGATGTGAATCTGCCCATGAAACTGAACAACTTTTCCCAGGTCAAAAATTCATGTTATTAATAAAGGATGTGAATCTGCCCATGAAACTGAACAACTTTTCCCAGGTCAAAAATTCATGTTATTAATAAAGGATGTGAATCTGCCCATGAAACTGAACAACTTTTCCCAGGTCAAAAATTCATGTTATTAATAAAGGATGTGAATCTGCCCATGAAACTGAACAACTTTTCCCAGGTCAAAAATTCATGTTATTAATAAAGGATGTGAATCTGCCCATGAAACTGAACAACTTTTCCCAAAGAACATAGGTCGAAATATGAACTTGAATTTTTGACCTTCCATAGAAACTGCATCACCTGATTGCGCATTTTGTTTTTGTTTCTAGTAAATGTTTATTATTTACATAGCTAATTAATTGATTATAGAGACCAGGGTCACCACTGATAAAACAAATTTTTGGGAAATTAAAAATTATTTTGACCTCCTTACAAACTGCTCACTCTGATCGAACAGTTTGTATGGAGTTTTGAAAATTGTTTTCATTACCCAAAAATTTTTCTTTTGGAAAGGTGTTCAGTTTCGTTGACTGAACATGTCCTTTCAGTTTTCGGTTCACACCCGTATATTATATGTAATAGGTACAGTCGAGAGCACATCAACATATCGACACATTGGACTTTGTACCCTTCTTATTTCAATAGACGTACGGGCTAGAGTCGTCAACCTGTCGTTGACCGTACCTACCAAATCCGTTACATACAAGCACATTATTAACCAAAAATAACACAAAATCTTTAAAAAATGTATGAAAAATATATTTCTCAAAACTTATCTATCCATTCGGCTAAAAGCCTCATTAAAGTTAATCCTCGTTTAAATCTATTGTTTAAACTTTCATTGTCGAAACAAAGGATAACACGAGACTTAGTGTCACATTAACATTAATGGTCTTTTCTGCTACTGACGGTTAAATTCTTCTTTTATACTCTATATCCTTTTGTCTCTTGAGTTTCTTAAAATATCGGATACACATGAAAAACAGTCCACCCGCATTAAATATTCAACACGTGGTTCTTTTTTGCACCGATCCCAGAAGTAGGTAGCTCCAAAAAGGAAACTGAACAAAAAATCCATTTCTTAAAACCAAAATCTGGTTTTACATTTCCGAATGAGTCATAAAAAGGTTAATCGACTTATAGTTTTTATTTTTACTATGTTACCATGCAACGCTTTTAAAAAAAATAACAAAATGTGTGCGTGAAGTACAATTAGAACACAACAATGGCATAAATTAACACTGCAACTCTTTACCAAAAGCATTTATAATAATATCCCGTTTTGTTGTACAAAAATCGATTTAATTCATACACCCCTGCATGTGTATGAATTACATACCACTTATATGCATGTGTAAGCGTGCCCTATTGTACGTTTGTATGTTTAATGTGCGTGTGTGCGTACGGCAGCTGCAGAACTTGATTCAGTTGCCTGCGGCCCCCAAACTTTTCAGACTATTCATTACGTTGTTGCCCTGACTTTGCTAGTTCACAAATTCGTATTTTCTTAAATAAAAGTTTTAATTAACTACGGTTTAAGCTACATAACTTTCTGGTAACTTATTTGCAACAAGATAGGTTATGTACAGGCAAGAGCACGTCAAGCTTGACACATTGGACTGGACTGCTTTTATCTTATTCAGTGTTGAGATGGAAATCGCACTGCAAGTGACAAGCTTGACCTGATTTTGACTGTACATGATACAATTACACTTTATCCAAAATATTGTACCCAATCTAAACACGTTTCTTTTAGTGGACCGTAAAGTAAAGTGTCTCTCTGCTGGGCAAAGGCCACCCCTCCATTTCGCTATTCATCTCTGTTGTAAACCTATGACGGCCAGTTGCCAGCCTCTTAAAAAAAACCGGCCAAGTGCGAGTCGGACTCGCGCACTGAGGGTTCCGTACCACCACATAAACATAATTGTATTAGTTGAAATTTCTGTAAGTTAATGTGCTAGATTTTTTGAGTCCGACACGCGCTTGACCAAATTTTATTATTTGTTGTTATTTTATAGCTTATTCACTATAAACATACCAATTTTACAGTTTGTAAGTGTTCCCGTTTTTAAATAGAACTAAAACAAAAATCGCCTCAGCGACCATCCAACTTGACCCCTCTCTTATATGAATGTTCTTGAAACGGGAGCTCACCACAATTGGTTACCATTAGTTGTGAGAAAAGTTGTAATATTTAATGATTTCAGACTTTTTCCATTATTTGTACTGTGAGACCTAGCTTCTTGCCAAATTTCATAATTTTAGGTCAACGGGAAGTACCCTGTAGGTTTTGCATTTTTGAATAAATGTATGGAGATGAGGACATAAAATGCCTTATCTTTTGATTGCGTCATTGTAAAAAATTTAAATTTTCAGATCTAGTGTGGTTCATGGATCTTAACATATGGTATTAATTTCAACCAGATACCTTTACCCGTTCGTGAGATAAAGGGTCTTGACAGACAGACAGACAGACAGACAGACAGACGGACAACAAAGTGATCCTATAAGGGTTCCGTTTTTTTCTTTTGAGGTACGGAACCCTAAAAAGATGTATAACTTACTTATTTTAAACCGTGTTTGCAGTAGGCTTTTGATGTACTAATATGCACATTTTATCCTGTCTTAAGTAGCCCATCCCATAATTACCATAGCTTTCCAAAGGCTTCCCTAAATAGTTTCTACGACTCTATAGATCAAGCTTCAACAAAAACGCACACAAAACTAATTTAGAAAGGCAAATAAGAACATATTATTATTTTTTTGTTATAAGGTATAAAAGTACTTATTTATTATATATTCAAGTCGCGAGTGATTAGGCTTCTTCTGGGCAAGCTCGTTCCTTCGTCGACCTCATCTCTGTCTTCAAGACTAGATCGAAATCAAGAGTAAGCCAACAAAAAAAATAAAAAACAATAAAAATAAAATTGCCAAAAAAATCACCATTTTCGGAAACTCTTATAATAGCAATTTAGTCATTCTACTTTTTGATCTACATATTCCAAAGGTCATACTTAGTATATTTGAAATATCAGACGCTATGACTCATAATAATATTTCCTATCTGGAGTCATTAAGACTGATTGGAGTAAAAATTATTAATTTGACACGCGTATAAATAACTTTTTTAGCTATTTTATTACTCCAAGTCGAGTACAATGAACGGAGCCGGATAACCTTGACAACTAGTGTCAAGATCTTTGTATAAAGAATACGATTAGCAACCGTTTTCTTTTATTACCTACTTCATATGGATTTGTAATCGATAATAACGACCATTACCGAACAAAGAAAATACTGTTACGAGAAAACCCGCATGTTCAAAAGGGCCAATTGCAACTTTGCATTCTCGTTTCTTGCATTGCAGTTAACATAATGCGTGCAGCAGGTAAAATATTGAGAACCGCATATTTCGGCCGATAATATTTAGGGTTCTTTTTTGTTGTAGCCGTCTCGGCTGTAACGTATGGGTGCTTTTGCCTTTTATTTTTTTTTCGAAAACTTGACCCTCTCTCTCGCTTGTCATGTCAGTCTTGCTGCAGCCGTCGTCGCGAGCGGTTGTGATCGCGTTCGCATTTCTAGTCATTGTGTCCAAAATTAAGTACAACATTGTGTTTGAAATTTTCGATAGCTAGTAAGAGTGTTCTTAGTTTTAATTTAGTAAGTTTTGTGTGTGTTTTTCCTTGATTCTGAAGTAGTTTGTTAAAGAAGATTGACTTTTTTAATGAACGGATTTGGTTTGCTTTGGTAAGTGTTATTGAACTTTGTGGAACTTGCCGGTGTTTGAACGTTAACTTTGTTAACTTTGAAACGTTTCCTTGAGTAAAATTTCTTGCCGATTACATTTTGTAGTCAGTAACGTACGTAGACGACCTCTTTCTGAAAATTCAAGTTTTGTAGACTGATAACGATCTCAAGGCCAAACAATGATATACCTAGCAACGTTCTTATTTAACCGAAGGTTCTTGTCAGTGGGTTTTTATAGCGTATTAAATATACCTACCTAACCTAGTTTAACATTAGATATTTGACTTATGTGCTTTGTTTTTGAGTCACCATCAGCAATTAATCACAGAACGAGTTTATTTTTTGTACCTGACATCCGTTTTCCTACTTATTATTGACTTCAAAAGCACTTTTGTCCTACGAAAAATGATCAAAAATTTTCAACTTTCTATACAAAATGTTTTAGTCAGTTATGTTACTATGTACCTACCAAGATATTTTTTTTGCGTGTTTGCTAAAGTCGTTGATCCGAATTTTAGCTTTTGTCCTAAAATATAAACCCTGTATGTTATGCTTGGTATTTGAACATATAGTTACTTATTTATGGCGTTTGTTTTTATCATTACTAAATCCGTTTTGGTTCTGTTGGGTTTTTGTGACTCACCATAGATTTTATATTAGTAAACATTGCGATATAAATTCTCGTCGGTGTGTCTGCTGTAGCTAGGTCCTCCATGTGAAATACGTCATAGCGGACGGAAAACGGGTACTTTCTGGCCGCTACGAGAACCGAAGCAATTTCTTTGTTTCCGCATTGAGCGGCATGTAAAATTACGCCCCGGCCAGATGTAAAGAATCCTCATACTCAAGTATGGATTTTTTTTACTTTTTCGCACTATAAAGATACGTAATGTGTTTTATTATTATTATTAATATTTCTATACAGGATGTTACAAAAAGTTTTGTGAATATTGAAGTTTGAAAATGAATATTGAAACTCTAACCATGAAATTGAATACCATTGCCCAAAACAAAGAAAAAAGATCTCAACTTCCCATACAGCTGTTTTTACATTACGTTAGTGTAGAAATTTCGTTAAATCGTTTTAGGGTTCCGTACCCTAAGGAAGGGCTATCTTTTAAACCGTTGTAGCTACATAATATGGTTAAAATTTTCACATAATATATGTTATTATGGCGGATTACCTAATAAATCATAAAAACAATGAAAATTTAAATATAAGTGGGGCTTTCCATACAATAAACATGCTTTTTTGGTGTTTTTTTTTTTTTGTTAATTTTTTTTAGCTCTAATGAAAATACTGAAACACTGACAAGCGTGAAAATTACATTCTGGGTAGAGCCTTCCGCTCCCCAACCGTCCGGTGAAGTTGTGACAGCCAATAGGGCTAACAACAGGAGTCCACTACAAAAAAAAAAGTGAAAATTACAGTGCATAAGCAATAGAATAACAACAAATTATAAAAACTGGCCAAGTGCGTGTCACACTCGCGCTCATTTAATACACTTCTGCGCGACTGCGCGTCCCTAAGACTAAATTTTAACCTTAGTGGTACGGAACCCTCGGTGCGCGAGTCTGACTCGCACTATGGCGGTTTTTTAACCTAAAGGATATCCTTTAGGGAAGGTTCAGTTTCATGGCTATAACTTGAAGTTTATAGGATCGCAACAACTCTGTAATTTACGTAAGTAATTATATTTTCACCGGCCTCACGTCGGTAGAAAACCAGAAACACTGGGACCTTGAGCGGGTCACTGGTTTCTGGTGTTTGTAGCGTAGCGCTGGTTCAGCTTATACTGGTTTAGTTTTTACCTGCTTGCTGCCATGCGTACCTTTGACACACAAAAATCCCGAATATTGAATCAGTACAGTCAAGAGCACATCAAGATTGACACATTGCACTTTGTACCGATCTTATTTCAATAGACGTACACACAGCCGCACATCGGTAGAAACACTTTTAGACCTTATGGCGTGGTAATAGAGCTGAAAAAGTTTCTACCGACAAGCGGTTGACCGTACGGGCTAGAGTCGCACTGCGAGTGTCAAGCTTGACCTGTCGTTGACTGTACCTGGGCGACCGAGCTTCATCATCGGGTGAGCAAACTATGCTACCCGCCAGTAGATGGCGTTGTAGGTTTTTGTCTAAAACGCGTTATTTAAAAAAAAAGCTTAGACAAGAGGAAATCGAGTTTTCCCAGACAGGAGACCCAGCTACATCGATTTTTCGCCCCAGAAAACCCATGTATGATAAATTTTATCGAAATCGTTAAAGCCGTTTTCGTAAAACTGATTACAAAAAATATACACAAATATTGTACGTTAAAAAAAATCTAAATATTCTTTATTCATTGTAGGATATTAAAATTCACATAAATATTCTTTATTCGTTTAATCGTACAGAAACTACAGAATAATAATCCTGCCGATTCCTTCTAGAATAACCTTCCACCTCAAATATGTGTTTCTTTTGTGTTTATGTCTTTAATTCGTACACCTGGCACTGATAATAGAGTGCGAACAAACACACACCAGTTTGACTGTTTGTAAGTAATCAATTACTCTATTAATGTTGTTTATCAGAAATGCTTCTTTTTCTGTATGAATGAACTATCACGCCATTACGTGTTATCGTTATTGGTGAATCACGAGTTCAAGAAAGACGCTGGGATTTTGTGAACAATATTATCATGACATCCCATAAAGCGTCCACTGCAGGACAGGGAGCTCCCTCCAGAACTCCAGCAAAAACGCGTGGTACTTTGGAGGGGGTTTATTGTAAGCGTTGCGGCTGGCGACTGCTGTTGTTGGTGACCGCAGTACGTAAGATGGTACGATACAGACAGATGGTGCTGCCCATCTTTCGGTTCGAAATGATAGTCTAAGCGTTTTTCTTTGTGTGTATTGTAGTTACAAACGTTTTTTAATAGAAGATAAATCTTTTCCTGAGTGCAAAATACTTGTGTTCAAAACGTCGAATAAATTATAGGTGAGTATAGTCGATCGCACGTCAGTGGTAACACTTTCATCTTGAGGTCTTGACCTTGGGTCTCTGGTTGCTACAGTTTGTAGCGTTGCACTGATTCAGCTTATACTGGCTCTGTTATCACTTATCTGCACTTTTAATCTGTGTTTACGGTGACGTGGTATCATTGTTTTTGTCGCGGAAAATATTGTTGACGATAAAACACAATAACATTTACTATTAAGCAGTTACGTCAGGGACCATTGACCGTAAGGCTAGTCCCCAAGGCTAATGTAACTGAAATTGATGTACCGCCAGTTGCTGAAAGCTGATTTAAAGCTTTACCTTCCTTTAACCTTTATCTGCCACTTTCTTCGTTAGCAAAAAAGTATTAGCAGGTAGATTGTGAGGTTTTATAACAATAAAAAGTCAACTGCTGGACCACCCGTCAACTAACTGCAGTCCCCACAGAACTTAAAAAAAAAAGTCGTGGCATATTTTGAAGAAGAACTATCATAATCACTACGCTTCTTAGCGAGTTTCTACGCGCGTCGGCGAGGTACTGGGTGTCAATATATTGCGTCCACAAGCATCGCGTGAATTTTCTCGGCTCGCGCGAGGCTCGCGCGAGTGGAGATACTAGGAGCACCTTGTTTGCGTCCAGATGAACGCGCGAAACACGCGCGAGTAAATCGCGGCGAATTCGCCCTTTCTGGACAGGGTCTAGGTTCTTCTCCAAAATATACCACTAGTGTGCACGCGCGTACACGCACATACCCTTAGCGTTGCAGCTGGCACCATGGACCGCCGATGTTGGTGACCAGAATGACGTTGCTGGCCATACTACTGTCTGTATCAAAATCTCTCAGTCGCCTTTTACGACCCCCATGGCTAGAGATTAATTAGGTGGTACTATTCAGCCGGCACTACACGGACGAACATAATCTTCAAACTAAATTGAACTTCAACCGTCCTCGGAACTATCCCACACCCAACTCCTAGGGATTTGCTATTCAGATTTCAGTTAGCCGCCCCGACTGATTTGATTAATAGCTTTGCTTGCCGAAACAAGGCGAACTTCGTTACGTCAGCTCTGTTTCGCTTAAAGCGAATGACCGAAGTACGGCCACTTTGATTTCGCGTAATAATTTAGCAGTCTCCGACTTGAGAAACTTTGAGGCACATTGAAGGTTAATAATGTTTTTGAATCAAATTGTTATAAATTAAGCTCAAACAAGAGTTTAATTTGTCCTATTTGTGAAAAGAATTTGAATTTTGTACTTTCCCATGATCAAACAAATCGTTTTCTTACAATCTGTCTAAACTTCAATTTAGTGCGAACAAAGTTAAAAATGCGATCCAAAATGTTAACGGGAAATCAGTTTGTCAAAGAAAAGTTCACAAGCAACTGCACATGAATCTTTGCTTTCTTCAAAGGACGTTTCAAAGGAATCTTTACCTGTTAATTTTGATGTGCCTTTGTTTGCACTGGCATTGCCGTGCTCCCAGAAAAGTATCAACAATTCCATACATTTATTTGAATGACTATTGTATTTAAGTAAGTTTTAAGTTCTTTTATTTACTTACCCATATAGAAAGCTGTTTTATGAATTGTAAATTTATTGTTCTAAAATATTGTATTGTAATCTGAGTTTTAAAAAGAATTTAGTTAAGTCGAAGACGGGACATCTTTATTTATTTACGCTAACATTCTTTTTTACCCCTACCACGTTTAATAATATGTACTAGTTGCGCCGCATGCCATTAAGGCCGCCTTTTGTAACCTACTGCAATAAAGTTTAAATAAACAACCGGTGACTTTCAAAAACATTTTAAAATATACCTTACCAAAAACGATTGAATTAATCACCATCGAATTACGACACAGCATTTGATGAAATCATTTCGAAGGGATTCCGGTTGCGTTTTAATTAAAAATTTAGCCAAAATTGTAACATATTTGCTCCTCCCACTCATTAGATCTAGACATATTAATTGAAACCAAACATTGGACTATGACCGAATCGACCCTCAAATTGTTCAAGATCGGACCAAAGACAATTACCTACGTAAAATTTTACAAGAAAAAAATATTGAAGAAAAATAACCAGTCAAGTGCGAGTTGGACTCGCGCATAAAGGGTTAAGTATACGTAGTGTTACGAAACCTTTGCGTGTGAGTCCGACCCGCACTTGACCAGTTCTTTTTCTTGTGGCATAAGATGCAATAATAGTAGTTTATGCCACTGTCAGGTAAAGATAGTCATTATAACATGAGTGCTTGTTTGTGACATGAGGCGCAGCCGAATGTCACAATAGACAGCACGAATGTTACAATGACTAGTTTGCAATCAGTGGCATACATTACTTTTTCTACGAGCATAAAAATCATTAAGAAAATAACGTACCTACCAAGTTTGTTTACTTTTGTCGTAGTAGTAGAGCACTAGAACACCTCCAATTTTTTAGCAATAAAGTCCTCTTGAGTTTCGTACGCTGCCTTAATTATTTCGGTCAGCGTGAATATTTTACTAACATTTACAAATGAATGGAAATCAAGATGTTTATCGTTCAATTAATTATAAATTAAAAGTTATTTTTCTGACAGATTAAATAAGTATGTACTACGTAAGTATCAGAACTTAAATCACTACGTTCATGTATTACAGTGTATATCTTTCTCTTTCTTTCACACTGCTGCATCTATGCTGCATTCCTCTCGGCCGGCCATCATATACTAATACTGTGTATGGGGAGGTTCAGTTCATAAGTGCATGATATTTTTTTTTGAAGTTGTCCTTTATGGCTTGGAAGCTAGCATATTAGCCGATGGCATCCAATACAACATAGTATTAAGCAAGGTAATTTTGTTGCCAAACCTAACAAAACGGAGAAAAAATTATATTAGCGTATTGTAGACAGTTGCATTTATAAATATTACGCAACTGTTGTCGGAATGGCAATGTTTTTGATACTGTTTCCGGTTTCGTATTTCGAACTTTAACAAATGGGAGTAGAAAAAGTAAATTTTAGGACCGCATAACTAATATAGTTTGTAAAATTTTAAAAGAATATTTTTGTACATTTTTCATAGTCATAAATGCACATCTCCACTATCAAGATACTACCCCCTCATCTCGGCTCCATTTTTTATTTTGGTCGGAATACTAGAAACAAGCGCTTAAAATATGTATTTATCAACGGAACGTCTTATCCGTTCAAATATTAGACGCAATATAAAGTATTTACTTTTAAATTCCTTAGCGTGTAACGATCTCTTAGCTGGCTATTCTAGGGCTAAAAAATATCTCACGTTTATAAATGAAGGGTGTAAGGTACAGTGTACCAAAACTGAAAGGGCGTGCTTAAATGACGAAACTGAACAACTTTCTCAAGAATGATTTTTGGGAAATGAAAAAGAAAATTACCTCTTCATACTAATTGCTCACTCTGATCGAACAGTTTGTATGGAAACTTTAAAAATTTATTTTATTTCCCAAAAATGTTTCTTTGGGAAAGTTGTTCAGTGTCGTTGACCGAGCACGCCCTTTTAGTTATCGGTACAACAGGTGTACTACACCGTCCCTTACACCTTGTATTTGTGTTCAAATTTTATTTGAAAATAAGATTTTTGAAGGCAAAAGTTTGGGGTACCAGAGCACCATTTACTCCACAGGAGATATTCCTGAACCTCTCAAAATTAATCATATTAATTACGATCATTTCGAAACGTAAGAGCATCCTGAAAATTGCTGTAGGAAGGGATAGGCTGAAGCGTTATTCACTAAAATCTAACCAGTAAAATTTTTTCAGTGTAACTAAAAAGTTTTCGCCAGATTGCAAAAATTTTTAAAAAGCTATTAATTTACTTTTTGCACTTAAATTATTATTCTACTTACGTGTAGACAGATACAAATTTCCGTCAAAAAAGATGATTTTGTTTTACCATTTTTAATATTTTATTTTTGAAACGCGTATGCTTACTAATTAGACCAATTACTTATTTCAAATTGCGCATCTGACATTAACTTTCTAGTAGACAAGTTAATCGCTTTGATCGTCTTTTACTGCAAGCCCAAGTCGACCAATACGTCAGGAACATTCAGATATGCATTCATAAACTTCGCAACATGCAAAAAACTAGCCATTTTCTTTTTGAAAATGATAAGATGATACGCACATTTTACCATACTGTACCAATAATAATGTATTTTACTAACGCAATTTGAACTATATTACGTTAGCGAGAAGGCCGGCCGGCAATATGCCTATAGTCAACTTAGTTAGTCGGTGATGTCACTAGACTAACCTGCTCAGATTAAATAGGCGCTCAGTAAACGAATTAAGCTGCTATTAGTCTCGTCATATACCTAGTATCTAGACTGGATAAAGAGATCAATATTTTTTTATTAAAACGTGTTTGTTGGTACCAACAACACATAAAGAAAGTCGAAAGTAACGTATTATATTATTATTATATTTTATCGAAAAATGTTTCATATTATTAAGTACTTTTTAAGGGATAATAATTTTTCTTCTTAAAACCAACGTATTATAATGATGGGAAAATGTTTTATATTTTTATTTTAAGTACAGTCAACGACAGATCAAGCTTGACACGCGCAGCGTGATTTTAGCCCGTTCATCTATTGAAATAAGAACGGTACATGGTTCAATGTGTCAAGCTTGACTGTACCTACTTTTCGTTTATATCTTTCAAGCCGTACTCAAAAAATTGCTGTCGCAAAATAATTTGAAATGTCTTTTCTGGTGTCAAAGAGAGAAATATGGTTATTGGTTATATTTAACAGTAAAAATTCCCATGAGTATATTCACAGCAACAAATTAGAATTCATCACAAAAAAATCTAACCGTAAAAACCATTAAATGCGTCTTTCTTTGTATTTTTACTATTTACATTAAGTCGAAGCAAGTTCAACGACATGGGGTCGACTCTTAACTGTGAGATTCTTAAACGACTGCGTCTATTAAATCCATACACACTATACCCTTAAGTAACCCCTGTACTATGAGACCCCTATTCTTAAAGCTGCCTTTTCTAGGATCTTTCGCACGGTCAGGTGAATTTTTTCTTCTATTTTCTGAACAACAATAGGCCAATACCTGACCCGTTCATGAATTTCGTCTCTCGTAACGGTTTTTAAGAAACTGTTGAAGTTTTATGACTTGGATGTGTTGACATGTAAATTTTTAAGTGTGGGAATAAGATAGATAAGAAACTTGTTTTTATTAAGACGTTTTAAAGAATACGTAATATAATAAGAAACTACGTTGATATTATGCTTATCTTATCACTAATCCATTGTTTTGTTCTTTTCAGGTAAGTATCCCGAAATTCCGGTACCCAAACTAGACAAAAGGCATTTAAAGGTATCAAATAGTGTATACGGCGTACAAAATAACTCGGGCTGTGAAGTCGAAAAATGAGGCGAGCGAATCATTCATTGGCTCTCCGCCTGTCACCCCATGCACAGAAATCAACCGTCATAGCCCGACTTATCCTAAACGCGCTATATAACGTTTTGTTTCTTTCCTGTTTATTATTTTCCTTAGAAATGGCGCGATAATTTTCCGCCTATGTGAGTGAAAGACCTAGATCCATTACCCGTGATTGAGTCACAAAGCTGATGATTGGAAGCCAAGGATTACTTTGATCAAAGGATATTAACTGCCTGTCTCTTTGGAGCAAGAAAGTTGGCGAGCGTCTAGATTTATAAGCGAAGCGATTGATTTAGAATTTTTTTTATCTTATTATTGTAACCGTATAGCTAGTGTTTAAATTTAGAGTCGTCATCATCGTCATATCAGTCGAAAGACGTCCACTGCTGGATATAGGCCTCCCCTAAAAATTTGAGTTATAGGCTGCAATTGTTAATATTGTTATGTTATCCGTTAATACTACGACAATCTTTATTTAGATGCGTTATTGATTGTCCTACAGAGCGACAAGGATTGATTGGCACGTACTCGTGGAAGACAGTGACAAGAGGGCTCTGCTGTCATACTCGTAAAGTGTCGAGTTTCCATGGCATCGGAGTTAGTTCCGATTTTATCCACCTGCAAACAGATTCTTGTTGCTCTCGGTCAAGTTACTTTATGAGCCTCACGTTAGGACCTTTTTAGGGTTCCGTAGCCAAATGGCAAAAAACGGAACCCTTATAGATTCGTCATGTCTGTCTGTCTGTCCGTCCGTATGTCACAGCCACTTTTTTCCGAAACTATAAGAGCTATACTGTTGAAACTTGGTAAGTAGATGTATTCTATGAACCGTATTAAGATTTTCACAAAAAAATAGAAAAAAAAACAATAAATTTTAGGGTTCCCCATATATAGAACTGAAACTCGAAAATAATTTTTTCATCAAACGCATACGTGTGGGGTATCTATGGATAGGTCTTCAAAAATGATGTTGAGGTTCCTAATATAATTTTTTTCTAAACTGAATAGTTTGCGCAAGTGACACTTCCAAAGTGGTAAAATGTGTGTGTGTGTCCCCTGTAACTTCTAAAATAAGAGAATGATAAAACTAAAAAAAATATATGAAGTACATTACCATGCAAACTTCTAACGAAAATTGGTTTGAACGAGATCTAGTAAGTAGTTTTTTTTAATACGTCATAAATCGTAAACCGCAATTTACTTTTCATTCAATCAACTCAAATATAAATTTTAGTTACTTACATCACATAATAAAGATTTTTAGCAATAAAAATACCATAACTTTTATTAATATACGTACAGGGTTGTACGGAACCCTCAGTGCGCGAGTCCGACTCGCACTTGGCCGGTTTTTTTTAATGTCAATGCTCACTCTTGACGTCAATCTAGTCTTGAGGACAGAGAAGAGGTCGACGATGGGACGAGCTTACCCAGATTAAGTCTATTCACTCGCGACTTGAATAGATTCGGGTTATATGAACTCGGGAACACACACAGGCAGAGAATTCCACTCTTCATGCGCATAATAAAAGATGTTTTAAAGCGCTTTCTGCGAATGTGTTGAATATTAACCAAGTGTGGGTGATATCCTGCGGTGCGTCTGCTACTTATTTTTTCTTGTTAGGACTGATTGTATTGCAATTAGCGTAAAATATTATCTTTCCCTTATCTTGTTTAGTAAACAGAAATCCGCTAACTTCTTGCCCGCAAACGAGAATCCTACTCATACATTATGTGTGGGTACCTTTGTCTGGCTCCAAGGAAGCGAGCTGACTCACGAATTATTTATGAGACACATGTATCTTATGTTAATCGATGCTCTATGTGACAAGACTTCCAAAGCTTTTGATACCTTTTGATGCTCACTCCTCGGTTCATTTGTCAGATCATTCATAACCTCAAAAGAAATAGAATATTCCAGAAAAAGAAACGACAAAAAGCTGGCTGGAAATACGGAAAATAAATCGGTTCTTTTTTCAAATTCAAATGACAGAAAAAGTGGTCTCGTTACGAAATGTTTTTGTTTAATCTCTTCGACGAGAAGTTTTGTATTTTCTTGTGACCTTTCGTGCTTTTTAAAGACTTAAAATTTCGTTTTGCGGCTAAAGTTTTGAGGTAAATATATAACTACGTTTAAGTTTATGATTTCATAAATTAGCTAAAACAATAAAGAGTTACGTAACCCTTTCCGGAATATTGCGGGAGTATTTCGTAGCTTTGAAATTTGAATAAAATTTTCAAAAAGTAGCAATGAGAAATTTTCGCTTCCGTATTTTACCAACTAGCACCTCATAGGCGGGTTTACTCAAACAAACCGAAATATTCTCAAGTTACGTGTTAAGAAGCTGTAAAATCAAGTTGACGAATTGGAGACTGTAAACGGGGCAACCAAACGAAATGCTAGTTGTAAAGGAGAGAGCTGTACCCAGTAGTACTTAAACTTTACCTACATTAAATTTTTGAGTCTGAACCATGACCATTCAAAGAGATCAAAGACTTTTTAGGGTTCCGTACCTCAAAAGAAAAAAGCGGAACCCTTATAGGATCACTTTGTTGTCCGTCTGTCTGTCTGTCTGTCTGTCTGTCAAGACCTTTTATCTCACGAACGAGTAAAGGTATCAAGTTGAAATTAATACCATATATTAAGGTCCATGAACCACACTAGATCTAAAAATTTCAATTTTTTACAACGACGCAATCAAAAGATATGGCAGTTAATGTCCTCATCTCCATACTTTTATGCAAAAATGCAAAACCTACGGGGTACTTCCCGTTCACCTAAAATTATGAAATTTGGCAAGAAGCTAGGTCTCACAGTACAAATAAAGGGAAAAGTCTGAAATCATTAAATATTACAACTTTCCTCACAACTAATGGTAACCAATTGTGGTGAGCTCCCGTTCAAGAACATTCATATAAGAGAGGGGTCAAGTTGGATGGTCGCGAAGGCGATTTTTGTTTTAGTTCTATTTTGAAAACGGGAACACTTACATACTTGAAAATTGGTATGTTTATAGTGCATAAGCTATAAAATAACAACAAATAATAAAATTTGGTCAATCGCGTGTCGGACTCAAAAAAATTAACACATTAACTTACTGAAATTTCAACTAATACAATTATGAGTATGTGTTGGTACGGAACCCTCGGTGCGCGAGTCCGACTCGCACTTGGCCGGTTTTTTCTAATATAATATTTGCGATTGTTTTTTATACAGGTAAATTTTTTAAAGATAGATTAGGTATTATAGTCTTACAGAATTTCAAAATCTCCTGAAGACGATAACATTTTTACCACATCGTAGATAAAATTTTTATGAAGATATAAAAGTATGTAATATTGTAAAAAGAAACGACTACGCCTCTAATATACAACAAAACACCTTTACTTTAATGGTCGAGCTTAACTCAAAACTTATATTTCATGAAATTGCTGTTAAAAATATACGAGGCGAAGTTATAATTCAGATTTTGTGAAAAATTACTTTCGGCTCCTGGTCTGCTATGAAAGTAATTTTAATCTAAATGTAGATGAATTTTCCCTAATTTAGGGGTAAATTGTGAGCTTATATCCGGGGTTGCAGGCGATTCTGCTCCCTTGTTTATATTTTAATTGCTCACGAGCCCGCGACCCTTGTCTTCAGCATTCCTCCCGCGTTTTGGATATAAAGCAGTAATAAAAAAAAAAATCGTAAATTGCCTCTGTTTGTCAGATGTAAGTGAGATGCCTTATTTAATAAGATAACAAGACTTTTTGAATTATTGCCTAATTCCTTTTTTTCCTTGAAGAAAAATTGGGAGTCTGTTATTAAGCTTATTAAGCTGTAACCTTTTGCACTTTGAATAGAAATTATGTGGAATATTTAAACTTAATTACTGGCATTACTGGAGTAAAGAGTTGCGTATTTGTAGTATGTATACAGGGTGTAATCGTTAAGTGTGTCCAGGCGATTATTATGTAACTATTACAGATATCAAAAAACTTCAAACTGATATCGAAAGTACGTTACCTAATGAGTAAAATGACATCAATAACTTTTTAAAAATATAACGCGAAATAACCAAAATTATGACATTAAACACTCCCATACATTAAGTATGAGATTAGTAGAAAGGTTTTAGTTTCCTTATTTTAAGTGATCTAGTACTCATTAGATTAGATTTATTTATTTCATATTATCAGATACAAAAGTACATATACATTGTTCAAATGTCAATGAATAATATGATCGTCAAAAATGTAACATAAAGATAATAAAACAAAATACAAACATGTCAAAAACTACAAAAAAGAAACGTAGTGATAATAATAATATTCTATGTCAAAATAAATGTAAATGTCATAGTAAACTAATAAATAATAAACAATACTAAAAACGTATTGAAATAATTAATTTTAAAATGGAAATGTCAAAATATAAATGTCAATAGAATTACAAAATTGCTTTGATTTTAACATTAAATATTTATGTCTTTCTATGTCAAAACTTATTTAATTAAACTAATATACTCTTTTACAGAGTAAAGTACTTTATCCAATAAAAAATCCTTCCTTCATTTTACCTTAATCATATTTCATGATTACGTATGATATGATAATGATGACTGTCAATTAGATACACGTGTAGATTAATTATCTTACCACTTCAGATTAATAATAAACCATGTTTCAATATTGTATTAATTTGAACTGCCTGAAAATCATTATACGAACGTGCGACGTACCTTTACCCTGTTCAAAAGCGGCAACGTCGCGGAGATTTTGTTCGCGATTTCACGTACAATGCCGCTTTGTTTAGCCGAGCAAGTGTTTAAATCGTTAACGACTAAGCAATGTACGACAAAACGCCGAAAAATCGCGCGTGCATCTGAACAGGGTGTTAGCCACCACGATTGTACGCTTGAACTGCAGTATGCGGGTTGGATTCGCAGAAGGACGCTGCCGCCCATACTCTGGATCCTAGCTGTTATACCTTCATTCATTTTGATATGCTTCTTCTGGGTAAGCTCGTTCCATCGTCATTTCTGCCCTCAAATCTAGATCGAGGTCAAGAGTAAGCCCATCAACCATAAAAAAAAGGGACGGGTTTCACTCCGGGAGTGCCGGCAGAAGTGAAAACTTGCATTTTTGAATATCATGCTTTTTGTAAGGGTCAATCGCGCCATTGCTCGCGTAGTTCTTTAAAGTCACTGAATAAAAACCCGTATTGTATTAACAATACGGTTGACAGTTCACGCTTTTTCGATCAGGCTTCGGCAAGGAGGTTTTACTATGCTTCGCCGTAGCGTGGGTTAAAACCTCCTTGGGCTACGGATCTGACGCGACATGTGATGCGAGTTTAACATTTTTTACCTATCTAAAAAAGTGTCAAGCGCCGCTAAAGTTTTCACTTCAAAAATATACATAGGTATAATGTATCTCCTAGGCATTAAATTAGCTATCTTTCACGGATAACAACTAAAGCTATTAACGAAGATAAACACAAGCGTAGAGGGCGCTGAGGGAAGTGATTAATTTAGCAGACCCATTTAGATCTAACTTGGTTCAAAAATAAAGTAATGGTTAAAAATAAATAACTGTCAAGACATGTCTTTTAGTCTTTTAACTTTGATAAGAAGCTTTGTTATCTTATCACGACCAAGATCAGGAAAACGCCGAAATTGAAAAGTGGAGAAATACTGAATTTGAGAGGTAGTTCAACTGGCCTGTTTGTACAGTTGGTAGTGAACCTGCCTTTTGCGCCTTAGGCCGCGGGTTTGACTTCCGCCCGGGATACACATTTTTGTGATGCTAATGAATATGTATTTGTTATGTGTCTGGCTGTTATTTTATCTATGTAGGTATCAGTCTCTTACACGCATAGTAGGCACGACCGCAAGTCGTTGGAAACTCTTTGGCCTTGAGCGGGTCTTTGGTTTCGGGCGTTTTTAGTGTAGCGCTGGTTCAGCTTATACTGGTTTTGTGACTACGTGCTCGCTGCCAAGCTTACCTACAGGCTTTACCTAGGTTAGAATCAGATAGCCTTTAGTATTCAATTGACCCTACATAATTTTATCATTATCGGTTCAGCCGTTGTTGGGACGTGAAATAGCTACAAACATCCAAGCATCACTACTATCTTTACTAGACACAAGACACGAGCCGTCTTACTACAAAAAAGTTAGACATCTGTTGAACATTTGATTACCAAATAACTCTATGTCATTGATGCGCAGAAGTCAAAAATCACTTATTTTCTTATGACTTGCCTTCTGCGCATCAACTGACATAGCCAGTTATTTTGTGCGCATTTTTTTAATCAAGTGTTCAACAGATGTCTAACTTTTTTGTAGTAAGACCCGAGGAGTTTTTGAAGTTGTGAAGCAGATAAACGTTGCTAGTGTGCACACGGCTTTACCTTTTGGATCTTTAAATCCGAGCATCAAAATAAACGTCCGAAGCCCAACGTATTTATTTAATACGCAATTCTCCTAACTGTCCCGGATATGGCTCAAACTTACACCATTAGCTGTGAAACGTTTTTAATTCAGTCGGAACCCTTGTAAAATTAATGGACTGTTACCGGCTGCTATCGGAACGCTAAAAATAACGTTATAACCTGTTATTTTGCTACCGTTTTCCTTTTCACGTCGGATGTGTTTCAGTAACTTAATTTCGGTTATGCTGGCTAGTATTTTATTATGGAGTTATTCATGCTTATGTTTGAAATGGCGGTATAAATAAATGAATGCTTAAATGTTGCTTGGGGATGTTAATATTATGTATTGTTATTCGTCACTTGCTCAGACTCAAGTAAAATAATGCTAGTTTCAAAATATTTTAACAAAGACGCAGGCGCTTGATTAAAGAATACAGGATGTAAAAAAACTAAGACGATCCTTTTGATGGGTGATTGTGCATCACCAAAAGATTATAAAGAAGTATTCTTCGTCTACACCACCAGTGTATATCATTGAACTCGCACACACTTCTGTCAACACTTCTTTTTTGAAGAAAAGGTATCTATTATTTAATTACCATCACCATTTATGAGTTTCATCATCCTTTTTTTAAACCTGGTATATTGAGATCAGTGCACCGCTTTCTATAAAGCTTTCTTCAGATAAATCAGTATAAAAAGACATTAATAACCATATTTTTCCAACTTTTCCCCAAAGATTACGTCATAACGTGACGTCCGTTCTAAACATTAAAAAAATCCTCCCCACTTGTGGAGTCAGCGGTTTTCTGATATCACTGATTTATGACTATGAGGGGTGGTTTACAAGCTAATGTTTTTAAAGCCAATTTTCACTCCCAAAAGGCTACTCTCAAAAATAAATGTCAATTTGGTAGAAGCTGGAATGTTGCACTAGAGACCTGAGTGGATCTGAAATTAGATTACACATCGCATTCTACTCGTAACTAGATGCATCTACGTATTTGTTATGGTGCTATAATAAATTAGGTAGTTTTATAATATAGTTTCTAGTTTACTTTTAGTGTAGGATGGCTTTCTATTTCAACTATACAAGTAAGCGTAGGGGTGAAAGAGGGAAAAAATTTACGTAGATATTGTCTCGTTCTTTTAATTAAGCTAAGAAAATTAAGCACTACTCTACCTCGCAATGCGCCTAGGGAACTTTGCTAAAATGTCTAGTGGCTTTACTTTAATTGTATTATTACAATACACATTTTTATTTTGATAGGGTTGATGAAAGTAGAAGAAACGAGGGAAGTAGATCGTTGCCGGCGGAGAGCTGTGGTCTCTGCCTACCCCATCGGGGAAGAGGCGTGATGTTATGTATGTAAATATACAAATTTTACAATACGAAAGTTCCAATATTTGCTATCGTCTGCTTTTCTCGAATTACTCGTCTTTCCCTTTTTTGATAATCTTTATTTCTTAGGAATATCATAACTTCAGGTAAACGTAACGTCCCTACTGGCGATTTCCCATTAAGTCTTCGCTGCGATAACAAATTTATTATGTTGAATGAAGTCAAAATTTGGTTAGAACCGATGTAATCTCGACCCCGGCGACTCGTAAACGAGATTGTCATCGAATCGCCCTGGAGTTTCTTAGGGCTGTCAAAAAAAATGCGTGTTCATCTATGCAATATTTTTATTTAATCTGTCCCACTGTAGGGCAAAAGCCTCCCTTTGCTCCCTCGATGCGTCCTAGTTATTTTATTTTGTTCATGCCAACGACAGGTTAAAAGTACCCTGAGCGTGTCAACGAAACTAAACAACTTTCCCGAAAAAACGAACATATTTGCGACTTGAAAAAAAAATGTTACCTTACAAATTTTGACCTCACAAATTGTGACCTCACTCTGACCGAACAGTTTGTATATTTTTGTTTCTTTGGGAAAGTTGTTCAGTTTCGTTAGCTGAGCCCGCCCTTTCAGTTTTCGGTACACCGTCCCTTACGCCCTGTATCTGTATACTTATAGACAAATTCAATATAAAATTTATATTCAAATTAGCGCACTATAATACTCCCAAATAAAGGCGTAGGTGTGACCTTAAAGCATTGTTTAGTACTTATTAAAAGCCTGCTTTAAATATTAAGAAATGTTATGAATTTTGAAAGATAAAATAAAATACAAATAGTAATTTGCGTGTTTCAAAAAAACGTATAAATCGTCTAACTAAAAGGGTAACAACCTTGTAGAATGTGATGTAAGTCTGCTTACGAAACTGAACAACTCCTATGGAAATAGGTCGAAACAAAAAAGTCACAACTTCCAATAATAAATAACTGCATCTAGCGCATTTTTTTAATTGCGTGACTACCCTTTCTGTTGCACCTTGTCAAGGACAAATATTGTCGTGGCATTGTTGTTGTTTAAAACATAAGTACATGGGCGACCGAGTTATGCTCTGTATGATTAAAATACCATCGGGTGAGCAAGTTACGCTACTCAACAACAGATGGCGCTGTAAGTTTCGTGAACGCACTAAAACGCGCTAAGAAATATTAAAAAAGACTGTGAAAACGAATTTTCCCAGACATGAGACCTAGCTAGATCGATTATTTGCCCCCAAAAACCCCTGTATACAAAATTCAGCATCTCCTCTTAAGACGGTCAGTGTCGAATTTTATAGAGCACAAGAAAACACGTACCAGTCTTAGGTATTTAGAAGGGAGGACTACGAACATCGTGAAGGAGACGACATATTAAATATTTTCCTATAAACTATGTATGGGAGCATCACTTGAGAACGGCTCTTCCGATTTTACGTAAAAAAAAAAATTATGCTATAATCTTAAGGACAATGTTTGTATGTAAAGAAACATTGGGAAGAGATCGGGAAGAACTGCTAGTGCTCTTTTCTATGAAATTTTTGTATGAACTTATAACCTAGCAACTACTAGCTACCCGTGCAAAGCCGGGGCGGGCCGCTTGTGTACAATAAAAAATAATATCTTCACTGCATTTTTATAAGAAGTTCATAATAGTAATACTTGGCAGATTTATAATGAACTTAATTCAAAAGGTCCCTGAATGAAAACCCTAGGGTCCACTTTACCATTTCGCTTCGAAAAAGAGTTATTCCAGCAATCTCTCTCGTTAGGTTTGATTACTTACTCAAAAGGCATGTAATGAAATGGAATTTAAGTAAAAAATACCCCCAATTTTACTGCTTTAGGTTCTTAGACAAATAAATGGTTACGGTTCAGCGAAAAATTTCAAATAAACTTTAAGAATTTTTCGTTTTCGTATGAATTAACTGATTGCTATCTGAATTAGACACGTTCGTAGGATTTTCATTTTTCAATTTAGTTGAAAGAATACGTTTGCTGAATTTTTTTAAATTGTATTTTTTTTTTACAAAAATTCGGAGATTTTTGACTTTCAAAATAATTAATACCTTTTAACATTCTACAGAAAGAAGTAGTAACTATAACACAGAAAATAGAACATAGGTATTGAAAATATTTCAATAGTACCAGCACACTTCTGAAACCCTTTTCAACTGAAAACACCAACCAGCTATCATCAACACCTTCCACAGTACGACAAACTTAGCTAACGAGTGTCATTATACGCTGGCGGTATTAAATGTACATTAGACAGTGGGTAGTACCTGAAAGGTTGTACAAAATTTATTGCCACATAGTTGTTAGTTTTGTATAAGTTAGACGTTTACACGTGCGTGGTTTGCGGGTAACTTACCGAGAGTAGGTAGGTATATGTACGTACTCACTTGCCCGAACCGAACAAGGGTCCTTATGGCTTGAAGGGTGGTTGGATAAATGAAACATTATGTACTTATGGGATAGTTTTAATTGAAATCAACCTTTTGCACGTTTTTCTTTTTCATTTCTATACTTGCATGAAATAATTAATTTGATGTTTGGACACTTTCAGACGGTTTCACCAGTCTTCTTTAATTTAAAGGTTGTGTTAAAACTAAATAGATTTAGAGGAGCTTTAACCGTATAATATAAGCGTTTTGTGCAACTGTGCACGTTTTAATTTCTACCGCGATGCTAAAAATAAGTCATGCTAGTCACTATTTTCATTGTTCCAGCTGTTGATTGAACAGGCAGGCAGGCAGGCACCTGTTTTAAAGGGCGCATAGGTACATATCAACAAATCGTTTACCATGTTTGTATGTAAATCAAAATATTCCAACTCGGACTCGTTGCCCATAAAGCGTTGCATATGAGCTAATAATAAAATAAGATTTGGGCGAACCCTGAGCGATTTGCGTCAAGCGTTTACCGCGCCGTCACGTAGACCGATGTTAGATAAAACATGGCGGCGGCATTTAAATCAGTGCTTGGTGTTTAGGACGCGAGTGCACGCGCCAGGGGCAAGATTTACGAACCATTGCGGGCTAAATAAGAATGTTTTTTGAAGGCTGTTAATAAGACACGCAATGGATATGAATTATCTTCACTTCCTCGCAATTAAAAATTCAAATTGCATCACAGTTTTGTTTGCAGGTAGACATGTCTGCATACTCACAGAATAGGCGTGTCGTGGTGAGAATATAATAATATCAGTACCTGGGCGACCGAGCTACGCTCTGAATGATTAAAATATCATCGGGTGAGCAAGCTATGCTACTCAACAACAGATGGCGCTGTAAGTTTCTTGAACGCACTAAAACGCGCTAAGAAATATTTAAAAAGACGGTGAAAACGAATTTTCCCAGACATGAGACCTAGCTAGATCGATTTTTCGACCCCGAAAACCCCCGGATACTAAATTTCATCAAAATCGTTAGAGCCGTTTTCGAGAAACAGATTACAAATATATATATACAAATATTGCTCGTTTAAAAGTATAGGATATAAAAGGGAAGTTTTGGTCGAAAGCACCATGTCAAAGAATGCAAGTTTATGGAGTTTTTTCCAACATCGATCTCGAGTCTGCCATAAAATAAAGTACGAGTAAGCAAGCCCTCATAAAAAAAAATTGCAAATACGTTACTAAAAAAATCTTTCTTTTTTAAAACTGATTCATCCTTAACTTGTTATGCTGAAATATTCCTTCGTCTTAGAATGTTCATGTGGCCACGCTATACTAAATGTAGTATCCATGTCGCAAGCAAATCGTATAATTCGCCGTTTACAAACTGCCCGAAAATAACTTTTGGCAAATTATAAAACAGCGTCGGGATATTGTAAACGGGGTTAGATCACTACTTGTGTATTTTAGGTTTGTTAGTTAAGGCAAAACCATCCCTTTCGGATTCGGTAAAGTTAATTTTCGAACACAACTACAAGTCGTTATGTAAAAAGCCGAAGCATCATGTAAAATTAAGAAATTAAAAATTTCTCGGCATTTTGTAAAATTCCAAGGCATTATGTGAAGCGGCGAATTATAAAATTTGCCTGCGACATCCATTCCATGAAAGAATATGATGTTTTTTTTTATTTAAAAAATACGCATATTGGCAGCTTGTGACCACAACACACACTAACACACAAAAAAAATGCTCAGACTGTCGTATAACATACAGCTAGTCAGAAATATCCACACTTTTATCACTTTCCACATTGAAAATTGAGGTTATTTTGTCAAATGTCGCTTTCTTTGGTGAAATGAATTATGAAATCAGTGGCATTTCCACGAGTTCAAAGCTCAAGTTATAATGGTTGTCTGCAAGCCTTAGAGAGTTCATTAATTACTTTTTTAAAGTTCTCCGTGCAAAGGCTTTCCGGCGGTCTGGTATGCGGGGGAAAGAAAAAATAAGTTTTTCTTGTTTGTTAAAGAAAAGTATGTTACTCAAGTATGTCGTACTTGAAACTGGAATGCAGGACAGGCTTAGATAAAGGAAACTAAGAAATTTCACAAAATTTTAGATGTACAGTCAGAGCACTTTGAGCTTGACACTTCGTACCAAAAAAAAGCTTTCTGAAACTGTTAATTCATACCGTAAAGAGCAGGTCAAGCTAGACACTGACACCACGATTGCAGTTCGTACGAACGTAAAGTACGAAGTAAGAACGGTTCAAAGTCCAATGTGTCAAGCTTGACGTGCTCTTAACTTTACCTAGGAATTGTAAATTTTTATGATTAGTAGATTCATAAGTGAGTAGTTGCTCAGATAACCAGGTGTGACAGACAGACGACTTCGCACCATATTGGTTCCGTTTATTCCATTTTGGTTTAAAACCCTCAGAACAGATTCATTCATTTAGTTTCATGGTTTGATAAAAAATTACTTTGTAATGTAATTAAAACTACATCATACCCAAGTTCTATATTACCCACACTTATTTATTTATTATATTATTTGTCAAAGAAAAATTTCAATGTTTTTTTATTGTCAATGGGCTTACTCTTGACCTCGAGGACAGAGATGAGGTCGACTATGGTAAGACGTTAAAATTAAATTCTCAATAACGTTTGAACTCATGAACCCTCACTTGTAATCCCTTCTAATTTTCGCAGAAAATGTTTTACAAACAGCTTCTGTAATTAACAATTGCTTTTTTAATTTCCCAAATAAAATCAACATTTTGCTTTGAAATTCGGTGAAATTACGCCAAACACTGTTATTTTTGTACTGGTTTTTGTGAAAACTTCTCGAAAGCTAACAATGTTGTTCGTTATTGTTGTTTAACTGTGATTACTCAATCAAAAGTTTGGACACCATATTTGCTTCGTATATAGCGAAATTGCCTTGTTTAATTATTAAATTAGTTTTCTGTTTCACTTTGTATACTTACGTAACTTAATATTGCTGATATTGAATTTGCGGCGAAAAGAAGATGTAGTGACAACAAGAAGATATAGTTTACAAGTTGAGTATGAATGGAAGATTTGGAAGTGGAAGGCCTAAGCGAACGTTCCAAGACCAATCAGAACGTTCTAAATAAAGGCCAGGTTACTAAACCGACGAGCTTGTATGAAGGGGTTGATGAAAGAAGAGGAAGCGACGGAATTGTCAAGAACCTAGGAGGTGGACGCTTTGGTCTCTGCGTACCCCGACGGGAAAGAGGCGCGATTTTATGTATGTATGTCATTTCAAACAGCATTACGGGATTGCACTTGAAGCCGACATTAACAAAAAATAGTGGTGTTTTATCTTGTTCTGACGTGGTGTTTTTGTTTTTGGCATGCTGTGTGGAATGAACTAGTTGTTAAGATCGTAGCAAGTAAAAGGATGTGGGTGGTGGTGGTAAGGTGGTTTTTTTTTTATGCAAATTTGAATTTTGATATATTGTTCGTTCGTCTTATGTCATAACAAGTCAAAACGAAAACGCCTTTTAACAACCTATATTATCATTGTGGCCTTTTAAAACATCTAAGAGAAGAAATAGATTATGGATAAGAAAATTGTTGTCTCTGTCAATACCAAACCATCACAAATACTAATTAAGTAAATTTAATTTAATTTTATTAGGTAATTTAAGAAACCAGTGATGCGGCATGATCTTCGAAAATCTAAAACCATTAATATAACATTATTACATAATCCTGAATACCCTCACACTGAGCAAATTAAAGAGAAATCCAATATATTATAAACTCAAGCCGTTTTCCAATCCATTTCACCGAGTTCAATCGAGTAAGCTTCGATTTTAATTTGCAAAGTAGTCAAATCGATTCAGAGTTGAATGTGTTGCCATCGCCTCATTTTCGATTGCTATGTTTGCTGGGGATAATTGCCGATTTCTATGAAAAAGCTGTTTTTGGCTGCCCTAAGCATGCTCCTAAGCATGGTTTCTTTGCTACGGCAATTTTTTTTAATAAAACACGTCCGTTTACAATTCTTACAGTGTGGTCCTAAGTTCAAAAGCAAAATCTAAATCCCTCGTACTTTAATCGATGTATTCATATTTTCTTTTTGTATCACGATCACCTCAAAAGTTGCTTTCACACTTAAAATAATTAACTTCCTATCCTAAGTTATTCAAAAATAAGCAAAAGACCTTTGCAATGAATAAAATATCTTGAGTTTGAACGCTGATTTGCTGCCATAATTTAAGAGTCGAAACGGTTAAGGAAAATCTACCCCTAAAATTTCGGCCAATGACCGTAGCATGGCAACACAGTCGAATCCCGAGCGTATTCGGAATCACCCAGTGTTGATGCACGCTTCGCTCGATTCTCGCTCGCTTGGATGCTTTTCTAGGATTCTGAAAGCAAACTATATTACTCTTGGCAAATAAAGTCGCTAAAGTTTGAAGGCTATATATGCGTCTGGTTGTGACACTGAAGCTCTAGAATTTTTTCGACGTGGATACATCTATGCTTTCGTTTGGGGGTAATTTCGAGCTAAGTGGATATAGGCCATCTTGCGGCAATAATCGGCACTACATCGAGCTTTGGATGAGTCAGAGGGTGAGGGGGGGGATACGGAGAGGGGCGCAGAGGGGGGGGAACGTAGGTGGGAGCTTGTATCAAGAATATAGCCATCCAGCAATTTTTAAACTTCATAGATTTATATGGAAGATATTACAGAATTTAGAAAAGCTTTCAAACATCATTATCATTAAAATGGCTTTTTATATTTTTAATGTTTAATAACGAACGTACCAGAGCCGAATTCAAGACGTTCTAAATAAAGGCCTGGTTAAAAGTACCTTAAACCGACGAGCATGTATGAAAGGATTGAGTTCAGGAAGCAAGGCAAGTATGTCAAGATCATACAGTGGTCTCTGCCTACTCTGAAGGGAAAGAGGCGTGATATTATGTATATGTATGTATGTATGTTTGTTCAATTTATAAGACTAAATAAAAATTGTTTTACATTGCAGAACATAAAATCCACAACAACTACTAGACGGGTAAATCTGATTATAACTTCGAAAGTTTTATAAGAAGCTAAAGTTGCTTCAAAGTTTGCGATTATTCTCTTAGAAATGATAAGTAAGTAAGCTTTTCGTAGTAAATTCTCTTATAATATTTAAGTCGCAAGTGAATTGGCTTCTTCTGGGCAAGCTCGTTCCATCGTCGACCTCATCTCTGTCCTCAGGGCGGGATCAAGGTCGAGAGTAAACCCATACAGAGTAAAAAAAATAATTTCTAAAGTTATAAAGATACTTAATTTACTCTAAAAACTTGATCCGTATAAAACAAGCCCCACTGCATGTTAAAGGATGGGAAATTTTAGCAGTGTGCTTCCTTCGTTCTTTATTTGATGATGGCGCGTTAAATTCTACGCTTTCTGTAAAACTGGCAACAGGAACAGAAAAATAAAAGAGGGAACCTATACCTATCCGCCTGTCATAAAAGCATCGTTAAAGTTAAACCCACCTTTAATCTATTTGTCAACAAATCTGTGCTGTGTCATCAATGACTCAAGCCACTCAAGGGCAGGGACGGTTAACTTCTTTGTGCAACTATCCGTTACCGATAACACATACAACTGGCCATCAACAGGTCCGTAGTAAAATTAAGCTGTACATACACTGGCCGATCGGGTGGAGCTAAAAATAGTGTCCCCGTAGCAACAGCAACAAGTTGCTCCGTTGTCAAGGTAGGCGCGCCACCATTAGTGTATTGGCTTATTACTCGCAATTGGGTTATTACTGTTATATTTACCCCCTCTAAGGTATGGCAGAGTTTATGATGGCAGGTAAAAGCGTATTTGCTTCGAAGTAAAAAGGACCTGCGTGAAAATTACATTCCAGAAACTGAACCTACTTCTTTGTGGATAAGTATAGGTTATATCAGAAAAATGTGACAGATTATAGAAATGTGACATATTATCTGTAAAAAAATCTCATATTTCTGGGATAACTAACTAATGCCACATATTAGTATCCAAGTTGTCGCATAATGGGTAAATTAAAAATTCGATTAATGTAGACAATAAGAGTAGTCAGCAATTACTTAAATCTACAAAAGAACATAGAAAAATCAATCCACGAACAATTTTAAAAATAAAAACCCATTAAAACAGGCGAACTTATTGTACATACTTTTTTTGCAATTCAGTTAAAAACGCAGTATTTACATGAATTTGCATCATTCGTCCGCACAATGGAATTCACCAAACACAGGTGTCGATCAAATTGAATTCGGAATGAAATGAAGTCTCGCGTCGCGTATCGGATGCAAATAGGTTTGCTTCTGTACGAGTATGTCCGCGCACAATCGACCGGACCCGTGAAATTTATTTGAAACAATTTAGATATCAAAGTAAGAGTAGTTTCTTATTTGAACCATCTATGTATAAATAAATCAGTAAATTTTAAACGGCAAAGACTTCTACTCTAAAGAGGATTCCAACTCCTTAATAATAAACATGGTTTTGTTAATAATGGCGGAATTTGTACAAATATGTGGCAACAAAACCAGTCTTGGCGGAACTAGCGCTACACTACAGACCCTAGAAACTCGCTTATTTATGGTGATCTGTGACGGCCATCTTAGACCCGAACGCAACTAGATAGAGCCACTGCTGCAAATATAAGGTTTTATTTTTTAATGCAATAAGTACCAACTATATATGTCCAAAAAGTTGATTCTCGTAAATTTCATCGTGCAACTTCAACGCCTAACAACAATTTCGATAAGAAAAATATCTCCATATGTCCACTAAAGTCAATTACTCTCGTCAGTCCGTGTTTACATGTGTACGATCACTCACACATGCACACAAAGCACAACCGTACAGTTTTGACCGCACGCCCACAATCGTAATATTGAACCAAAAATTGCTAACAAAAATAGTACTTTCAGTACATTAACTGTGTTTTTGTATTAATTAGCGAAAAATTTAACTAAAAATAGCAGTATTCGTTCGTTTTTCAACAGAATTTTATGTCCCGCATAAGAATGCAAGTCATTTGAATTTTTGTATGGAAAACGGATCACCTTAAGTTGACTATTCTGTGGTATTAATGCACATTTTTCACAAAATATGTGTTATTATGACGGTGATATCCTAACTAATAATAACGACAATTACAAGTTTAAATATAAGTGAATCCCCATGCAAGAGCCGTGTTTTTGGCACATACATACGTGAATAAGGTTGTAAAGAATAAGCTGTAGCTTACCTAGTATATTTATGAGATCTTTAAAATTGGCTGAAATTAAAATCCGACCAAGTGCGTGTCAAGCCACGCGCAGTATAGGGTTCCGTAGTTTTTTTTTATAGGATTTTTTAACGCAAAGCGGGTTTTGAGTAAGTATTTCACAACGTTTATAACATAAAATTTTTGACCTCCTTACGCGCAGCGAGGTTCTAGCGCCTGATTGCTATTGCTATTTTATATTATTTTAGTTTTTCGGTTATAGCTCATTAACCTGTGGAGCCGCTGTATATGCTGATACTGTGAATTTTTTCACATTACCAACAAAAAATCACACTTTGATCTTGAAAAATGATCTTTGCAAACTTACATTATTTTTAAAAGACCTATCCAACGACACCCCACACTATGGGGTAGACAAGAAAACAAAATTCAAAAGCGTTTCGAACTTCTCGTGGTCATAACTTCGGTTATGATGTACGCAAAATAATCTCGTTTAATATGTATGTATAAATCGTAACCGATTAAGGTGAGGTGAGGTGTATGTATATAGATTTCGTTGCAATACTCTGACCTATTAAAAACTGCTCAAGTGCTACTCGAAACCATCAAAGTTTTAAGCAGTAGTTTCGAACTTATACTACAATCTCGTTTATAAAAAATGTATTGTGTGCTGAGTCCGACTTATACTTGGCCAGTCTTTTTAAGGATTGACAGTGTCTTCCCCGCGAATCGAACCTAGAACCTCTGGATCGAGAGCCGAGTGCTGTAACCACTAGGCCGCGGTGGCCGTTAACTATTTCAGCCGTAAAAATGGTTGGCTATTGATTACGCTGTAACGATCCTTTTAACTACAGTTCTACCTTTCAGTTACCAAAACCAGTAATTACATCCCTATATTTTTACCAAGATTATGATGATTTATTAAGTCTTAATTACCTGATAGCGTGCTAATTGCTCTAAAATTTGGGAAATGTTCTAATAGCGGAACCGTGTTTTTGGACAGTTCATGATAAGATAATAAAGGTTCTTCTTCTATTTCCATTTTTTGTCCTTTTATACAACGGATAGGTGTGATAATACTAAAGGGTGTAGATCAGCCCATCAAACTGAACAACTTTTCCCACGGAACATAGGTCTACGAGTAACAATATCATATTTGACCTCCCATAGAAACTGCATCAGCTGATAGCGCATTTTGTATGGGAGGTCTTGGGTTTTTCGTATTTCGACCTATATTCCTTGGGAAAAGTTGCTCATTTTCATGGGCAGATTCCAGGATATCACAGTATTATCACACCCTTCCATTACATGTTGTAATAAGTTAACGTAATCCATATAAATTAACTTGCGGTAGTGTAATGATATACCAATGTCGCTTCCTTAGTTCAACTGCAAGTCATAATATTCCAGCAATCTTATCCTTGCTTTCACAAAAAATCGTTGCTCAACAACATAAAAATAATTTGAATTGAGTTAGGACTAAGGTATTGTCGATAGTGACCTCTTTCTATTCTCTCCTTTAAGCGTGACTGAACGTATCAAGCTTTATACGTCGATGATTTTCTGCTACCCTATTCAGATGAGGAATCACATCGGCGCGTGAAGCCGTTAAACCTATTCTTTTTTCAATATCCCACGGATGTTTGTCGACAAGGCCCGAATGTTGACAAGCTACCCTTCTTATATTGGTTCGGATTCAAATACGTCTCGGAAGGGTTTGAGACACTCCTGAATGATCGGTTTCGTGACTTCAATGTGGCAGTGTTTGTAATCTCGAGGAAGATTTTTTAGAGCATTCGTTTTTAAGCTATGTAAAAAATCTGTCTTGTTTGTTTCATTGCTAGCAGCCATTCGGTCTTAACGCTTCTGGTCTGGAATTTTTATATTCACGAGTATACCAGCATCGAAACAAAAATTCACATGTAGCAACGTTTAAACACTTACTTTTTTCAATCGCAACCGTTTTCAATAACCCATCAACCTGTACAAGTTACCTCCATGTTTCATTGTTAGCTTAAGTGCTAGATTCAATGTAACGGATTCTATTTTGTACGAGTTTTACAAAGTGATTGAAAAGGACCGTGTATATGGCAATAGGGGAATTCGCCCGGCATGTTCTACCTTTTTCTTTTAACTGCGAAGGAATAGGCAAACGACGTTAGTGAAGGGACATGCTGTTATCGATAAGCACTTATACTTGATGGCGGATAAAGGTAAACTTTGCTCAGTACCGTCGTCGCAAAGTCGTAGACAAGTAGTAACAAAATTAGTATAAGTATAACCGACGCTACGTACACAAGAAACCAGAGACCCGCTTAAGGTCATATAACCACTGTCGTACTAGCGACTGTACTAAAAAAAAGCTACATGAGTATAAAAACATCTTGTCTTTTAAACGGAAATCAACTTACTCAGAATAGTTTGTAAAGTCCCACCTTCTTACTAAATTTTGTCACATGTAACGAGGTATTGTTTCAATATGGTATTCATTGAAATTCTAACGACGTGATATTGACGTTTATTTCTTACATGTTAGTTAATTTTCGTCTGCGATGTAATTTAGGCATCATCGGGCCAGTGGATAGCCAAAATAAGACAGTTGCCACAGCTTTCACCCTCTAAAAGCTTCAAATATGGGTTAACGAAACAAGATATTTGCCGCAGCAGAAAAACTTTCTAGTTTTTATGCCACTAGCGGTCACCCACGCTGGTGCTGACCACGGCTAAAGTTGCTTAACTTTCTGGAACGCACAGTAAGTGTAGGTAATCACCACAGGGCCACGACTGCATCGATATCGATGAAATCTGGTTTATTAATCACTAACAACACTAGTTGGCCCGCTGCCAGACTAAGACTTTCTCACCATTTAATACGAATTTTCTCGAAATTTCCTGCAACTTTTTTGTTTCCGATAACGGCGACTACATAAGGCTTTTAGGTTTAGTAGCGGTCCACTTAAAAATTCTTATCGGGAAATTTGACCAGTAATTTAGAAAAAAAATATTGCTACAAAACAATTTATATTTTCATCAGCTTTTTCCTTGCAGCCATTATGGCTTCGATAATCTAATTTCTATTCTCAATAGGTACTCTTTTCTTTTTCAAGTAAAACAATGCTTTTGATGTATATTTTTAAATGTTTTTTTTTCTTTTTCAGGTAAGTACCTAAACAACTGAGACGACATTTTGGCTGCCAGATAGCTGAAATCGTATCGTACAAAATTATTTTTCTAACAAAAGGAGCGGGTAAAATTTGCGTATCATATAGAAAGTAATGAAAAAAATTCTAAACGTAAGCAAATTGCTTTCCAATTTGCTTGAGGCATCCAATTAGGAGATTTTTTTCTCATCGGGGTTCCGATTATTTTAAGTCGAAATTTCGTTGACTTTGGGATTTTGTAAAAAATATCTCAAATCTGAAATTATTGAGGCCATTATTGAGTTTTACTTTTTAAATAGTTTAATTTTGTGGGAATCACATACCGTATTAGTTTCTTGTCCTGTTGTACTATAGAGCGAGTAATAGAAAACGGCTCCAACAGCTAAGATGAACTTTACAATAACGTAAAAAAAAAAGATCTAGGTAGGTCTCGTCTCTCTGTAAATTTGTTTTTTCTTTGATTTCAAGCACAGCTTAACAATTACGCTAGCGTGTTATAGCGCCATCTATTGTCTTGCATTGCTATTAGACTATTTCAAGATTGTCTTTTTTTCTCGTAGCTTTTTTTTCCCACGTGGCGCCACTTTGTAAAGCGATGTAGTTTAATTGACTTATATCACTTCTTAGAATAGCTATAATCCATTTTTTCGTCAATTCCTTACCAACATATTTGCAGCTATGTCAAAAACAAACGGCTCAAGCTGTCAGAAAAAACAAGTTTGTAAAACAATTTTTTTTTCTTTCCGCAAAATAGATTGGTAAGCGTTGGAATTAACGATAAAAATGGATCATACCTTTAGTATGTCAACAATGCCTTTACAATAACTTTCTATAATTTTTCTAGAGATCCTTATATCAATTTCCTACCAGAGGCATCTAAAAGAGCGTTTTTATTTCCACATTTGAGTGCGACGTTGAGGAACTTATTAATCTTTCTTTGAGACTCTTTGAGTAACATTTTGCAAGAAATTGGACTGAAACAGTTTCTTTTTATTGTACTTCCATTCAGTTGAACTCGTCGTGGAAGTCGTTAAAACCCTCCCTTGGTTGTAAAAGTCCTTTAGTTACTGATTTTACTTTGTAAGTAAGTAGTCACCAATTTCTTTGAGTTTTTTTTTTTAAAGCATCTATTGGGCCACTGCTTGGGCTTGCCGATTCTGTTCAATAGCGTCCAATTCGTCACGCTAACGCTTTCTTGACCTATCTCTATCGCGTCGAAGCAGTTGTATTGGATTTTTCTTGTAGCTTTTATGTCCCACATGAATCCACTTTGTTTGTGAAGCGATGTTATTTAACTGACTTCACAAAGTGATATATGATGATCCTAATATGAATACATTTTTGACCTAGTCATTGGCGATTATTTAATGTATTTTCTGTATTTTCTCTAAAAGTAAGCCTACCTACCCACTGTATATGCTTAGTTATCGAGTAGGAATCGTTAGGCTAGTAGCAAGCTTAACTTAACGTGCCTTTCGAGCACGGAAACGCTGTTATGTCGCTTGTAAAATTTATGTAACTTACTAGGATCTGAAGAGGTAACTTTGACCCTTCGTGTCTAGAACAGCCTCCGTGGTCTAGGGAAATGAGCGATTCGGCTTTCGACCTAAGTTTTTTGGGTTCGAGTCCAGTTTGACACCCTTTTAGGAGACTGTCTGCAGTTTGGGTAGTTGAATCACCTGATGGCCCCAAAAGTAATTCCGTGCTTCGGAAGGCTCGTTAAACCCGTCTTCCCGTTCGGCTACGATCTACGGAAAGTAATCGTAAGATTTAGCGAATCAATAGCTCTGACATCAGGATTATTGATGTCTCTTCGACCTGACAACCCACACTTAAGAAATTAAAAAGAATTAATCTTATCATTTCCACCACAAACGCATCGTTCGCTAGCTTCGCTTCTTATTTTATTATTTCTGTCAAATAAACAACAACTTTTCAAACTCGCGAAATAAAAAGCCATTATGAATTCCAGAAAACGCTGTATTCACAATAATAAAGTTTCCACTTTGTAATGAGATAAAAGCACTCGCTCCCTCACTTTCCTCTAGCGATTGCATTATATTATATTATGTACTCGTACTGTAGGTACATTATATTTGTAATACATTAGGGTCGCTCCCTACTCTTGGGCGTAGATAGCACGTGACCTGATGCTGATTAAACGTAATCATCGATCTTCACGCTCCAACCGGTGTGGGGTGGCCAATATTCAGTTTAAAAAGTAATATATTATGGTACTTTTGAATTAATGGAATTGTATATTGTTATATTTCTAATTTTGGTTTAAAACCCGCTTCGTGCGACACAAATAGCAGCGGTTCCTAAACTTTTAAGAGTACGAAACATTCAACACATGCTTACCGATGATTTTAGGTTGGTTATATGTAGTAAGGCCATCGTAATAGGTCGTTTCTGACAGCTGTCAAACGTATGCAAAATTATAACCTGCAAAGAAAAATGAACCCTGTGTGTTGGTGTTAAGGAAACGTCAAAACGGACTTCTTACGTTGGCCCTACTTTGGAATGACATCAGTGTGAGAGTGGAGCGGTGCGTTCTGTTGCGACAGAGACACGTATCGCTCCATCCTGCTCTTACGCATAGCTCTGTCTTGCTGTCATTCTAATCAAGTTACATTATTACGACTGTAGGAAAGAACTGAAACAAAGTCAAAGTGCACTTTAATGAGCAATTCTTATTGCAGGACAGTTCTAATTAAAGGACTTCTATTGTTCAATGGATCTGCTGTTTGTGTTACAAAATTGGGCCTAAATTCTGGACGACAGTATGGGTTATTGTCATTACTTGATCCATTTTTTTTTTTCATTTATTCCAACTCTTTTTGTAGCTATGTCAAAAGCAGTCGGCTAAAACTGTCAGAAATAACAAGTATGTAAAACAATGTTATTCTTTCCGTCAAATATACTCTGGAAAATAAAATGGATTATAAAAATATGATTAGTTTCGTAAAATTTCAAATAGACTATTGATTCCTGACACCCTTGTGCTCCACCATTTTACGGAACCCGTTCTAGGAATTGCTGCCCTATAGTACGATCAATGTCATTGTCTCATTTCGTCCAGTAATAAACTACTGCATGTATACCCACCCATTTCGCCGAGGTATTATCCTCTACGCCACGCCACGTGTCACTAAATCCCCCTCTGATTGTGAGGGGAAACCAATTTACCCTTTGTGCTTCTGTAAACCACTATAACGCTATCCTACTCGCACTTATGACGGCACACGTATAGAGAAAAGATCAGAAGATACTCATAGTACGTTATCCATTTTGCGAATGCTGAAATGGAGAGTAAAATGTTTTGTGAAGTGAATTTTTGTTGTTTTGTTGGAACTTGAAACAAAAATAGTTTCGAGTCCAAATTAAAAGTTATAAGCTTTGGTGTGGAATTCCCTGGGTAAATGTTTGTATTCCCAAGTTCACATTACCCGAATATATTAAGACGCGAGTGAATAGGATTTTTCTGAATGAGCTTGTATCATCGTCGACCTTATCCTTTACCTCAAGAAGCGTTCGAGATTTAAATAAAACAATACAAAACTTATACATTTATATGTATTTAGAACTGAATAAATGAAAGAAACCAGTTTGGTTGTCGGTTTGAATCTTAAATTGGTTGCATTGTAGATTTACAACGTGTTAACGGAATAAGCGAAACTGAGTTTGTTCAGAATCAAGAGTAGAATCAATTTCATTCAGAGTAATTTAGTTATTTTTATTATTTAATTTTTTACCGCATCTAAATATTTCTATGGCTACGCGTCCGGACGGCGCGCGGTACATGAGCGGCGAGGAGGGAAGGGAAGTGGGCGTGGCGTGCGCATACACCATTATGCACTAATGAGCTTAAAAGTCTACTAGAACAACGATTAAACTTTTTGTATTATTAGTATGTAGCCTCTAATGTGTCCCACTGCTCGACAACGGCTTTCCCTTTTTTTCGCCAGTTATCGGGGTCTTGTGTCTCTGTTCTCCAGTCTGATATAAAAGCATCCAAGTCGTCGCGCCATCTTCTTCTAGGACTTCTGGGATCCAGTCCGTAGCTAACTAAAACTGTAAAATAAGAATTTCTAGAGAAAAACTTTTTAAAGATTTTTTTTATTGGATTTGATTTATTTTAATAAAAATCAGTTGGGGTGTATGACGGTTTCGCTTATTTCATAAACACGTTGTATATTTTCATTTTCCTATTAATACCTTGTGACCTTAAACTTGAAACAAATTTCTAAATTAATAATTTGAACAAATATTTTCTGTGAGCGTTTAATCAGTCTGGCAAGTTTAAATGAATTCAACTAAACTTGAGCTGTAGATTATAATCTGTGGCCCAACTTGGCTACCGGTAGCTGTAACTATTTATCGGAGCAACCGATCTGCAGCCGATAAGTAAGTGTAGTTTGTAACTATTTAGTATTTACCTCGCTCAGCGTTAACTATTAAGCGGTTTAGATGTGACAATTTATAGGGTTCAATTTATTTATTTCTCGTGAAGGACGTTTTGCTTTGCATTATTTCTTTTTTTGCGCCACTTATTTCGATGCCACCTAATCCACCTAGCCCAAAACAGAAACACATGGATAGCCCTAACCCGTAGGGCTACTATTGGTGGTCACGACCCTCAGCCATGAGGAAGCGACGAAGAAGAAGATTTCGATGCCGTGTACAACATCATAATTGCATCCCATAAAACGTCCACTACAGGACAGGGAGCTCCCTCCAGAATTCCAGCTTTTGCTGGAACAATATGTAGACTATAGTCACAACGCTTGTCAGCGTTACGGGTGGCGCCACGGACCGCGGTTGTTGGTGACCCGAATTAGATGGTACACACGGCCGCACATCAGTAGAAACACTTTTGGAGCTTATGGCGTAGTAATAGAGTTGAAAAAGTTTCTACCGACAAGCGGTTGACCGTACGATACACAGAAAGACATTGCTGCCCATCCTCCGGTTTATAACCTCTTAGTCGTCTCTTACGACACCCACGGGTAGAGATAGGTTGGTACTACTATTCTTTGCCGATACCGCAGGCACAGTACAGGTCATTGAAGATAATAATGGTATAATGTTTATATATATAGGCAAAGGTGACAACAGCCTTATTAAGTAAAGTAGGTAATACAGTCAACAGCTCATTAGTGTCAACACCGCCTACAAATATCAGCACTACAGCGACGTAATAGAGGTGGTCACGTCGTGCGGTAGGTAGAATAGAAAATGAATCTTTCAGACTGCTAAATTGTTTCTTTAACTGGCAGTTAAAAAATGATTTACCTACCTACTTTATGTTGCTAAAAAGTATAAGAAATATTCCTTTTCGTGTTATTCCTTAATAATTGTTTTTAAAAATGTGGTAAGTATTACATAAATAAGGGCTATCGTATTTTTTCCTACTACCATGCATGTCATGCTAACATATTGTACATATTTATCATACTTGCACCTTCGTTCAATAACTATCGCCGCTTTTATCACTTTGGCCTCAATATAGAGCTTTTCTATGTTACGTTAGTTGACACGTTTGTCACCTGTTCTGAACTTTATACAAATAATGATAAAACATTTTTCCTTTAATCTCGCAATAACTAACTATTGAAAATTTGCTCGAATGAAATGGTTTTTGAGTAGAGAAATGGAAAAAGAAAAATATAAACAACTAAGAAAGACGCAGGCGGTTTTTTCCTTGCTGTGCCCTTCTAGGGCGTCACATGAAACTTTGAAATTTAATTTTTTTGTATTTGTTTTGTTGTATACAGGCTGTTTGTAAAAGTGCTGCAATCCTATGAAACACATGTTCTACCAATAATGAATCTGAATAAATTTGGACGTAGATCGAAATACGGAAAAACAATACTTTTCATACAAAATGTGTTCGTCACTATTAGTATAGCAAGTGAAAATATCTTTTTTGGTATGTAGACCGGAAAAAAATTTCAGTTGTATTGGTAGAACTGTTTCAAAAGATCGCAGCATTTTCTCTTACACCCTGTGTAATCGTTCTAGCGAAAAATCTTACGACTTTCCCTAGGGCGTCACAGTATTTTTAATGAAAAAAAAAAAAAAACTTAAAAAACAACTTGTTAAGACCCTGTATATAAAATAAAGCTTCCTCGTTATAGGTAGCTATTATCAGAGCACTCGTAATGTGTGACAAGCAAACAGTCGACACGCCCTGCGGTCGCATTTCAATCAATAGCTTTTAGAATAGACACTGCTAGCCATGTAGAAGAGACTATCGGATATCGTATAAAAGGGTTTTCACCTAATATTGTTACATACTTTTACTATTTTCTAACATGCCTATCTGTATGGTGAAGAAGAATGTATGGTGCACGAAAACGAAAATTCATAACCAAGATTATTATTGTTTGTGGAAAACAACGGTTTCATTTACAAAAGAAGCGAAAAAAGTACCCGTACTTGGTTGATATTCCATACATTTTCATAAAGCAGAAATTGTGTTGTGATTGTGAGTAACAAAGCCTAATAGTGAGATGCATTGAGGCTACCTAGATGATATAATCAAGTGTACACACAGCCCCATGTCATTGGTAGCGATTTAACCTTGAGTGGGTCTCTGGTTTCGGGCTATGGTAGCGGAGCGCTGTTGCAACTTATACCGGTTTTGTTTTACATACTTACTGTCGTGCGTACTCGTATAATCCATTTTTTCGTTTTTTCCAACTCTTCTTAAAACATTTTGCAGCTATGTCAAAAGCAATCGGCTAACAGCCAGTTGCACAAAGCAACTTTAAAGTTAAAGCTCCTTTAAATCTATTGCTGTCACTTTCTTTGTCAACAAAACAGAAAGAGTCAGCAATAGACTTAAAGGAGCTTTAAGTCTAAAGACGCTTTGTGAAACTGGCGGTAAAACTGTCAGAAAAAACAAGTTTGTAAAAAAAAATATTCTCTCTGTCAAATAAACTCTGGTTTTAGTGTAATGGCTGCAAAATGTGTTGGTAAGCGTTTAAATAAACTAAAAAAAAAAACGATCATGCAATAGTCAGGTCTACAATTTCTTTGACGTTCACACTCACACAAGATAAATGAAATAGGTCACAGTGAACATAAAATCTAATGCCATACTTTGTTATTAAAATTTAATACACAGTATAGGTCTAAACACTGCTTGTAACTTCAGCTTTTTTGCTTTTTTCAACGTTTTGATGAATTAACTCAAACAACTAGAATGGTGGACACGTCACGCGAGGTTGATAATCATGGTAATTTTTTCAGCCACGTCTACGTTTATAACGTTGAAATTCACGCGTGGCTGCGCGTGAAACGTGGTACACAGACTATCTTTAATACGTCAGTCTGACTGAATCCGTTTCAAATGAGAAATAATATTATGCACGTCAAAATTTATGATTGTGCATCAAAATTACCAACTGTGCATCAAAAATAATTATTATGCATCAAAAAGTTTTAGGTTCGATAGCCCAACCTAACCGATCCCGATAAGAGATCGGTTAGGTTGGGTTAGGTTGTCTTGCGACCACAAAGAAATTAGTGGCTAAGAAAGTTTTATTTAGTTGCACGTTGTTTGTGGCTGAGTTAGTAATTTTGAATGCAATAATGCTATTAAAAAGAAGTCTAATGGTATTAAAAAGAAGTCTGTTTAATTAACACCCGTTTCAAATGCCCTGCTAAAAGCTGCGTCTGGTTCACGTGTACAGACACAAGCATGTAAAGTTTGATACTTGCAGTGAAATTCTTGCCCCTATAGTAATTTAAATGAGAACGGTACAAAGCTCTATCTGTCAAGCTTTATGGGCTATAGACTGTACGAACTTGTCTAGGCAACGAAGCGGATCGTTGTATGAAGACCCCCGCGTTAAATCCTCAGTCGATGAAACTTTGCTGGGGTATTACACTACATGAGACAAACCTTCTATAAAAAAATCCAATAAAAATCGGTAGTTTTAATTTTTCCATACAAAAATTACAAAAAATGTATGGAAAAACTTTTTTGTAATATTTTTTTTTTGAAATTTTAAATTTACAGTTAATTGATGATTCTTTATCATCCTGTCAAATAAAATCTGTCTGAGAAATTTATGTTGGGGTCAACTGCTTCGTTGCCTACACTAGACCAGATAAGTCATAACAAAACCAGTATGTGCAGAACCAGCGCTACGCTTCACACCTTACAAATCATGATTGCGCTCAATATCTTACATTTGCGCTCAATATCTTACACCCTGAATTGACATTATAGATATTAGTTAGAGCGCAGGTATTTTTTGCATATAATTAATTTAAATTACGGCTGTAGAAGCGAACGAATCGTTGCATTCCTTTACATAGTCTTTTCATCCCGGTAAAGTTTATTCAAATGACGTCACGAACAGAAACCTATTTTCATATTTTTCCAACTACACGCTTCCGTAAATATGGATTCACTTGAGATTATCCACACAAACCTGCATGCGTTTTATTCTATGGTTTTATTTAAATAGTGCAAAATATATTGTGCAGTGTGCTATTTACTTTCTTGCATGATGCAAGAATAAATACTATCTTTGAGATGAAAAATCAAAAGTTGGACTTCTTACTCGAATAGGCCTCTTTGCATTTTGTTCTGATAAAGAAACCAGGCTTTATTATGGTTAGCTGGGCTGAAAATAGTTTATTCTGTGCGTCAGATCAGAAGGCAAGGTAAGGTTACTTTCGTCAAAAAATTTCATAGATGAATAAGGCGCCCGTGACGTGAAAATGTAAGTCATGCTACTGGACCTTTGATACTAACCTTCCCTTTTTAAAAGTGCACCATCTCATCCGTCTCAGCTAGCACCATATCAATGGAGTTCCAACCACGAAGCAACTATATTGAACAACGATTATGTAATGCGTAAGTAACTAGTTATTCAGACATAATGGTCGCAGAGTCCCTTCGTCCACTTTCGTCCCTGACGTCATTCGTTGGTAAAAATTTAATTCGTTTTTATGTACCGTCGTGGACAAACTTTTTTCCATTCTACCAAAGAACAAGACTTAAAACAATACAACTTCAATTTCCGATGTAAAATTTGTCGAAAATGTTAATATTTCTGACCAGTTGTATGTTAAACCATAGTCGAAATATTTTCCTGCACATGTATGGTAATTATAAACGTGCCTCAAGCAATTGAAGAAAAGTATCTTCTTAATTGAAACATGTCCTGTTCTTTTCTGTAATGGAATTCGCCTATAATGTAACCTATGACTCAATCGACATTATCGACAACAAAGAAAGCCATGTCCAAATTACCCCAGACCATTTTACGTGCAGACATAAATCCTACAGCAGATGGTTTAAAAGCCACGCCATAGCCGAGTGTAAAACCAAGGGCCCTGAATGATACATTAACTGATTAAATTGCAAAGAGGTTCAGACGAGGGTAGTGGAAGGAGCAGAGCACACGGAATATTTGCTTTCGAGAAAGGTTTTGCTCTTGAAAACTATTTTAGACGGGTTTTAGACTTACTCGAATTGATCGTGAATTCCATAACCCATCCATATTCTTCTACTTTATACCTTTACACTGATTGAAGATGACACACGCAACACATAGCCTAAAGCAGTGGGTCTAGAAACAAAGTGGGTCACAGAACAACATTTTTAGGTAGGTAGTTAAAAGGATTTTTTGAAAACGAGGGAATATCGTATAGCTAAACGCTTTTTCGGCTTCACGCATGTGTTTTACGTAAACCGGTTCTTTCCGAATTCATTTACGATTGTTAAGGCTAAAGAGTCGATCAATCATTTGCGTTCATCCATCAAAGCATTCAACAAGTAAAAACAAAACTGTTATCGGCCAGACCTGAAGCAACGTCACATAATAGAACACCCGAACAAGGTGGCGTATATGCGTGTGCGTGCAGACTTACTTTTGTGTGTGTTCGTGAACCGTGTAAATATAGGGGTGCGTTGTAGGGCTGAAGAAAATCGATACAGGTTATCGATCGTTTAAAGCAGTGAGTGATTGTACATAATTTGACATAGAAATATTTTTCATCATTAATTTAGGGCGATTATAAATTACTCTAAAACTTTTCTATACTTGTCGTATGTTACTCTCACTACAATATTACAACCTGTTGGCAATTTATGTGGTATCGTTCCAGTTGGACAGAAATAATTTTATTGACGCCATTAGAACATTTTAACGATGGCAGTCGGACGCATATAACAAAAGTTATCATGGAGGCATTGTACCAAACATTAATGCCCCCTTCATCACAGATGCATGTAATGCAACAGCCAATAAAATATTCTGCCATCAGCCCTACTCTTTCACGTGTGTGCGTGTCGGCAGCAGCAGATGCGTCGATCGCACGCAGCTGTCACCTCACCCCCCAAGTACAACTTCGTACGGCACGCGCGGGCTTTCACCGAATCATGCATTATTATTACCGAACACTGCTTTTTAAGCCCATTATTATTTTTGTTGCCCGCCAGTGATATATCGGGACTTCTTTTTTGTGTTGTTACGTGTATTCGAAATTCGAAAATGTTACCCATCGAATGATAAACAAATATAGTTGAATGAAGTCATACGAGTAATGAAGTGGTAAACACAGAGTGGTTGAATTTTATTATAATACAGTTTTTTTAAAAAGCTTTTATCTTTTAGACTAGATTTGTTACTTTGGTTGGTTTAAAACCGCCCACCCTTACCAGTAGTTTTTCTTCACTAAAGGCTACTCGAGATTTTGTCGCGTCTGAAATTTTGTTTATTTTTTCCCTATGATTTTTTTGTTTAATTTCCCCTTGAAACAGCTTAAATATGAATTATGAAATTGCGTATTAAAATAATAATTGGCTGGTGTTGCCACTGTTACTAGCCAGCAGCCAATTTCATTCAATGTAAGCCTGAGGTGATATGATTAATTAACTGCAAACGCTGAACTGTTTCATTAATTTATTGAAAATTGTATTGTTCCCGGCCATATCGTATTTTGTACTGTATTTTGTTCATTGGTTTATTCGGATCTTTTTTACTTTTTGACCAAAATTGTTCTTGTTGATATTTCTTACTTTTTTGGAAGCGATATGTGGTTGTTGATTTCCTATTAGTTTATTGATTGCTTACTAAGCCTTGTACCTTCTTTAATTGATCTTGCCAAAGGCTTCTCAGTCGTAATTTCAAGTTTATGTACCCAACTAAAATTAGAAAAAGTAAAAAATCGGCTGTGTGTACATAGCTTGACGCTTAAGGTTCCCCTGGAGCTGTGACTTCTCATACAATCTAAGTAAAAAGTAAAGTTAATTTGTATGGGAAGTAACAACTCCAGGGGACCCTTAAGATTATTTTATGGCCATAGTAAAATCACGTCGACTAAAAACAAAACAGCACTTGGTAAAAAAGGGACAAAGAAAAAAACCAAAATTATAACTTTTCTCGGAAAGTACTCCAAGAACTCATTTGCTTTACCTAATTGTAAATTACAAAAGGAAATCACATAACACTGGTTGACTGGGAGATTTAAGGCTCGAAGTGGTTTTATTTATTTCATTTTCATGTTGTGTGAGGAAGAAAATAAATATTGTTAATGTTTTCCTTCCATCTCTGAGTTCTCGTTATATCTCAGCGAATTAACGTTGTTAAGCCTCTAGACTATTTGGCGTATCAAAAGGTAGTCACGAGCTTTTGCCGTATAAAAACAATGCAATTTTTTTTATACATATAGGTACTTACAAATTTAACCGATAATAAATGAATTTCACTAGTAAAAGAAACTGAACAACTATTGAAATTAAAGAAAAATATTGAGACATGTAAACTGAATTAAGCATTTTGTGTATTTTCTAAGACATCTTTGGGGAAGTTGTTCAGTTTCGATAATTCAAAAAGCCCATAAAATTTCTCATCCTCAGGAAAATATAACAGCGTATGATGTATAGGCATATCAAAACTGACAGCCTTGAATAGTAAATAATAGAATAGAAACCTATGAAATTGCCGAAATTTTCTTACAGATTAATGAGATCATAATTCCTATAATTCTAAAGCTATTTTTTTCATTTGTCTTATATTTGAAAGTTGACTTCAAGGTTAACAATTTACGCATAAAATAAAGTTTTTATTTTTAGTTTGATACATAAAACTAAAGGTTCGAAAATTGATCGTCTTAAGTGTCGTCCGATTTCATCATTAGATTTGTTATATTTTTTTACAGATAATATTTTTCTAAAATTAAATTTAAGCTTCTGTTAGCTTAATGTCTTCCCAATCATGTTTAAAAAAATATTATTTAATTGCTAAAAAAAACGCAAAAATGTTAGTACTGAAAATTGAGTTTACCTAAAATTCGCCATACAAAAAGGCAATTTCATAGGTAAAAGACCTATTATTTCAAACAGACACTATGTTTTCCGAAGAAAAACGTAGTAATTCTTTTTGTGTGGCGCGAGCTTAATTTTAAGTAGCCTAAGGGTGTGAGAAATTACCCCATTCGGTGTACACAGAATCGCGCTAACTTTTATTAGAATGTATGTGGTACATTCATAAATTGCTACGCTTCGTGTAATGTAAGTGCTGATACGTGTATCACTATTGTTCCTATGATATTTCTTTGTGCTGCTCCTCTGTTTCATTTTTGATGGGAGCTTTTGGCTATTTAGATAAATTGTCTTTCTTATCCTTTACTTTTAGGAGGAAATAAAAGTGCTCTCCACGAAACAGGGATGTGTATAAATAATATGAAATATAATATACCTCATAGATTCCCATGCAAACAAATTTTTTTGTCGATACGCGTTCTTTAAAGCAAATCTTTAAGATTATTTTCATGGTCTAGAAGAACTTGTATGAAAAAAATAGGCAACTAGGTAACATTATAAATCGTCCCGATTATTTTGATCTTATTTTGATATATTCCACGTGGATTCCTAATGATAGATATGACGCGTTTGCTTTTATCTGCGGCCAAGCAGTACTAGTGTTACAAGTCAAAGTAGGACACAATTAAGATAGCAGGTGTTAATATTGTTATGGCTTGTGGTGACCTCTTCCCATGAGGTGGCCTATTTCTGCACGTCTGCTCACATTATGACATCTGTTACCTATTCTTTGGGACATCTATTCTATAAAATTACATGTAATTCGTCTTTTTGTCAAAAAGGCAATATTTTTTATCCGCAATAAGATATGATTCGACCAAAAAGCCAAGATAAAGCAATTTGGTAAGTGGCTTCGTTCGGCCGAATTTGTCCGAAGTTGTTGCGCGAAGTAGGGCCCGGACCCTTTGTAGAATTTCATTCGTTTTGTTGTAGAAGTTTTCTTTAAAAGAATTCTCTGTAACTTGTAACAATCAGCTAGTAGAGGATTCTGGGTCCCGGGTTCGGGTCAAGTGTTGTGTAGTATCTCTTTACTAAGTGTGGAACAGTCTTGAATTATAATGGGTCCAACTTTCTATTCTCGTGGCCTTTTGGCGATTGCTCTGTCTTTCCTATCACTAAAGTTAAGCGATGGTCTTAGTCGGTAGCCGTATGGATGTCCGCTATGGTCGTATAAAATATCGTTTATAGTGGCCATTTGACGGCTTGAAAACTCTTTGACAATAGGATTAGTTATTCAGACTTGTTGTTTCTGAAAAGTTGATAATGAGTTATTTATATAGGTGAAGAAATGTTAGATCTTTAGGTCAGTTGCATGTTTCCATATAGGAGCATGTTTCTCAAAGCTTTCCAAGTTACAGATACAACAGCGATGCCATGCCATAAATAACAACGTTAATTTGTGATCTTGTAGAGCTTTGACAAATACTTTTCAGGGCTCTGGTTTCTTGTTTCACAGCTGTCATCTATACAGCGTGAGTTTTTATTCGTTTTAAACCCGATAAAAAATTTTCACCTTCCCATACAAAATGAGTCGATCACGTGACCACTTTACTATGGGGAGAGCAAAAATTTTTTCGAGAAAATTTTTTTTTCTTCGGGAAAGTTGCTTGTTTTCATGAGTAGAATCACTGGGCTTCGGGTTTAAAACGAATCAAAATTCACGCTGTATACATAAGTATAATAAAATTGTGAACTTGCCGATCCTGTACATCGAAAATTATCCACGAAAAAAAAACCAATTCGGGTCATTTTTGGAACGTTGTTTTTGAGTTGATCCTGTGCGCAATACACTCACAAACCACTAAACCGATTAAAACAGGGATTTTGATATTGTATTTGGCTTATTTCCTTGCAACATATAAGCTTGGCTTCATTCCAATCGGTTCACTCAAACAGAAGCTACACGAGGCAAAGTATCAAGCGGCCTGTGCGCCAATAACTCACAAAATACTCCATGCTATTAAACAATGCTTTGAATCGGTCTAGTTGTTTGTGAACACTGTAACACTCTAAACTCCATGCGACCAAGTCGTGGGCACAGCTATACAGGGTGTAAATGCAAAACCGAGCAGCAGCTCAAGGGTGTGCTCACACCACGAAACTCAACAACTTTTCCAAAGAAACATGGGTCAAAAAGTGGAGATATTTTTTTGGCTTCTCCATACAAACCTTCAACAGTGAACAGTGCATTTTATATGGAGAAGCCATAAAAAAATCTCCGATTTCGACCCATGTTTCTTTGGAAAAGTTGTTCAGTGTCGTGGTCTGAGTAGACCCTTGAGCTGGCGCTCGTTTTTGCATTTACACCCTGTATTTAATATTTCACTCCTGTGAATATTTATTCTTATTTAAGAAGTCCAGTGTGTTTGCTAGCCTAAAATCTAGGTATTCGTCCTTTGGGAAATCATTGTAAAATCAAGGTTTGCGGTAGACAGAGAGTCTCAAAACCAAATGTTTACTATGTCTCTTAAGGTAACCTTTGTTTTTAAGGCATAAGGATTTCTTTATCCTTATTTGGATATATAGGTAAGAAGTCTGAGCAATTTTTCGAAGTAGGTAGTTAGTCATCGTAAGTAACCAAATTCGGACAGGGTTATTTTTAATAATACATAAATTTAAGAGTCCGTCTTAAACATGGTCTGTATGAGGTAGTAAAGTGTAAAACGTCTCCAAGTCGACTATGACTAGTCGGTCAAAAAACTCCGTTACGTTTTACAAATATAAAAAAAAAAAAATGGTTCATCCAAACTTTATTTGTGAAAGTGAAAATATATTATTTTTACCTGTGTGTTAATCATTAATAGTAAGAAAGGGAACATAAATGATTAGAATAGCCATTTTATGTGTGATTTTGAATTTTGTTCTTAAATAGTTTTTATTTTTACTTAAAAAACTGTAGATACAGGGTGTAAGGGACAGCCTTTCGAATACTGAAGGGGCATGATCAGTCAACGACACTGAAACACTCAGTACTACCACTACTCGTAGATTGAGTAACATACAAAAAAGATCGTATCAAAATTATTAAAATTTCGTTTATTTTAAGTGATTTTATCTTTTAGTGTTAGTGATAGAACAATTCTGTATTTGAATTTAATTGGAAAATGAATTTTTAAATGTTATAACGCTAGTGTAGCTCTGTTGAAAACGTTAATAACGTTATGCTGAAACCAGCGCTCGTTACGGTCTAGCTTGGAATCGTTTCAGCTTAAACTACACGCTTAAATTTATCTTGAGTGTTGCTTAACTTTTAGAGTTCCAAGTTATTTAATTATCACGTGATAGTCTAGTTAGTTAACTTTTTTTAATGAGATTCGTGATGATAATTTAAATCGGCGAAGTTTAATAATTTTCTTTTTATTTCCGCTATCTTTTGAATTTCCCAAAGACAGTGGCAATAATAAAAAAAGTTTTTATTGTAAACACACATTCATTATACATTGCGAAAGTTGCGAAAATTGCAAAGGCAAGCTTAACTACAGAATTGTTTTATCTACCTGTTGATCCGTTTTTCAAGACTGAGAGTCTGAGAGCTATAGGCAACGGGGCAAAAGTGTACAGCATGTTGTTTTTTTACAAAATTGTTAAGAGTACAATGTACTACGTCGTACTTTTGTGTTTTATACAATGCACGTATATCTCTCTCTTCTTAAAGCTACCAAATTTTATTTCGCGGCATAAACAATTTTTTAATATTTCAAATTCTTATCATATCAATATAAAGCGACGAAAGAGCAACACACTCATCCCGAAAAATGCAAAATAATCCTAATACAAAAAACAATGTGGGTACATCACAAAAACAAACATCGTATCAAAGAAAACCCCTATGATTTTTCACATGAACCCGCGTACATAATTTTCTGTACAAAATGTGACTCCGGTAACAGTATAAAACTCGGGCCCCTAATTTGCAACGGTCACAAAAACGGGGATCACGTAACGGTCGTTTGACCGTGGAATTAGTATGTGATTACGTTGACAGTTCATTAATAAAAAAAAATTGTTTAGGAAATGTGTGCTTCAGCTGTCGACGCAAATGCATGTGCGAAGTTTTGGACACCTACGGCGTAAAAGAAGATGTAGGGACTAAAATTGAGAAAGGAATGCTGAGGTGGTTTGATCATGTGGAGAAGATGAATGAACGAAGATTGACGAAAGAGATCCACCAGGCGAGAGTGAATAGAAACTTTAAAAGGGAAAGGCCACGGCAAAAGTTCCAAGACCAAATTTGGGACGTTGTCAATAAAGGCCAGGTTAAAAGTACCCTAAACCTTTTTAAAGTATCCTAAATCGATTCATGTAAGTAGAGGAAGCGAGGGAAGTATGTCAAGATCGTAGCAGGTGGAGGGATGTGGTCTCTGCCTACCCTGACGGGAAAAAGGCGTGATTATATGTAATGTATGTATGGTACAGTCAAGAGCAGGTACAGCTTGACACTTGCAGTGCGACTCTAGTCCCTATGTTATTGAAATAGGGATGATGCAAAGTCCAACTTGTCTACTTGCGACGCTTTAACCCAAACTCTGTGCCCAAACTGAGACATCTTATCATATGTCAAGAAAAACGTTAGTTACCTTGACATACTTATGTGTGGTAGGCACATTGTATTGAGTACCTTTTGAGCAAAATCTAGTTTGCCGAGCACTTTTGACGTGAGAAAGTTTCTGACGCAACTTAATGTTTTTATTTCGCGATCTTCTGATGTAACCCTTTCTGGAGCACCGTATTACGGAATACCTAACATGTTTTTCTTAATAACTTTGAATATTTTGCTTTGCCTCGTCATTAGAATACTAAAGAGATTATTAATTATGAATTCGTTTCATGTAGGAACATTTGGTATGCGCAAAGGTAGGCTCACAGTAACTTCGGATACAGTATTAGTATACCATAATTCTATTTGCCTTGTATAATTTATAAAAGAAATCTTAACCAATCCAATCTTCAAAGCTGAAATCCCAAAAGAGCAGTCTTCCCTCCACATGTTGGAACTATTAATAACTGTCGTTGCGAACGCTCTAAGCATTTATATACGTCAAATTTCCTCAATTCGGCCATCTGTGAAACTGATCCTCTTGGGCGCTATTATCCGTATATCGGCTGATTATGATAATAGATCGCTTGATATATTATTGCCCCTGTCCGATTGTGGGGAAGGTTTAGTGTTAGTGCAATGTGTTGCAAAATTTGTCAGAAGTTATTATGTGCGGCGATATAATTCCCGATCTGGGATTTTACTTCCATTCCATTCCACGAGAGAGCGCGACGTTTTGTAAACTAACGTTTTACATTTAAGAAAAGATATATCCTATACTATTAAACGAGCAATATTTGTATATTTGTAATCGGTTTCTCGAAATTTACCATACGGGGGTTTTCGGGGGCGAAAAATCGATCTAGCTAGGACTCATGTCTGTGAAAATTCGTGTTTTTAAGCATTTTACAAATATACCTACAAATATTGCTTGTTTAATAGTATAGGATTTATTAAGTTTGCTAATGATTTGGTTTTAAACAGTCTACATCCACACCTCACTGAAGGATATACACATGACGACTGAAGGCGATTATATACCTGCTTATATGTAAAAATAAATAAATAAATTGATTATTCTCTCACAAACAATATTAGAGTTAACATGCAAATTTTTAAATACACTAATTAATAGATAGTATAATAACTAAAATATGCCTAATACAAGCAAAAAATTTAGCTTGTGAGAACCTTAACTAGGTATTGCACCTATAACTTAGGTCTCCAGGAAGACTCTTGCGAAGATCGCTCTAGCAAAAAGTACTGATACAATTTTTGATGATACGAGTACTAACAAAATCAACTAGTGTAACAACTATGTATTTCAAGCGGTCGTCTCAAAGATGCAGCCGTTCTACCCACGTTCACGACTAAAGTTTTTCAAATGAGGCGGTAAAATTCTACCTGCTTTTTCAAGTGCTTTAAATGCAAAGGTTCACCAGATGGTAATCCACCTGCTCCTGTGGCCTCTTCACAAACTTTTAGTATTTTAGACACTTCTGAATCTCATTGAGTGTCTTAGGAACTTTGAACGACGCTTCTGAGTAAAGTTTTTGGGGTCCCGCATGCATTATGAACAGAATTCTTATAATACTAGTTAAAAGAATAGAGGTAGTTATTTATGTTTCTACAATTTTCGTGTGAGATTTGTCGGTAAAACATTTATCTTCTTAGTATACACTAGATTACCGGCTATCAAGTTGTATTCATTACGCATTTGTGTATCGGTGTAGAGTCCATGAAACTAAAATTACAGAATATACATACATACAGGGTGTAAAAAAGTACGTTACGTATAGATTGTATTAAAAAGTAAAGCACCTGGAGGATTAAATTACCTCTATGATAAGCTGGTGATGCGGACAAAGATGTTTTTTGTTATAATGTCCAGTAACTAGCAAATACCTATCCATTTCAATAATTTACTGTAATGTAAGAAAAATCAAATCCTACCAAAAACATTTTCATGTAAAATGTTGCCAAGACGAGACCATATAGCTCTCATTTTCAAAACGTTATCAGATCTCATGTAGAGCCAAGCTTCTAACTCTACACGCCTTAACTCTACACTACCTAACTTTAAAAAATCTACACCTAAGTCAAACTAAGTGGCTAGGCCGGATATCATATCCTGTAAATTTTGTTTATCTGGTATAATCCAAACCCAAGTTAAGAGGGTTAAAAAAAACGACGAAGCGCTTCGAGAAAAGGTAGGTAGTGCCCTTGCGCTTCGCTTGGCTCGTCTTGGCGGGGGCACTACCGTGCCCCCAGATTTATGATCACATTTTTATTTTACAATCTATTAGCAATAGTTCACTGAACACTAACTTATTAAATTTCATCATAAAATTTGCTGGCACTTGTGTAGAGGAAGCAAATCTAGTGTATTTACAACAACCTTATATTTTATAATGTCAAGTATTACTTTTGATTGAGTTTAACTTATTCTTGCATTTTGAACCCTTTATTAGCTATTTTATTGCATTTCTTGCTACTTATACTTTTGAATAGCAATATTATTAGTACTCAAGTTCTCCCACTAAACTATTGCAACTGTAACGAAGTTTACAGTACATTACGTGCTTCCAATCAATTTGTCTCTAGCTGTGGTATGTGGCGCAATGCGGCCCGCAATGCATTAGGGGTATTGCGTTCCTTTTCACGCCGCCGATTCAATTTGCTGAACCGATGTGCGGAGGACGTGAATGCGAGGCTTAAAGTGCAGCTTGTAAATGTAATGAGAGCTTTACGCGGTAGCGTTTTGATGCAGCTTTATAGTGGAATTCGCAGTCAAAAGGATTTGTCTGGGTCTCGGGTGAAATTGGTACAAATTATATAATAGGTCTTTACCTATGAAATTGCCGAAATTTTCTTACAGATTAATGAGATCATAATTTCTATAATTCTAATGCAAATTTTTTTATTTGATTTATATTTCAAAGTTGACTTCAAGGTTATCAATTTACGCATAAAATAAAGTTTTTATTTTTAGTTTGATATATAAAATTAAAGGTTTGAAAATTGTTCGTCTTAAATGTCGTCCGATTTCATCATTAGATTTGTTATATTTTTTTACAGATAATATTTTTCAAAAATTTAATTTAAGCTTCTGTTAGCTTAATGTCTTCCAAATAATGCTTAAAAAAAATAAAAAATGTTTGGATTTATAATTCCTGAGAAAAATGGAAAAATGTTAGTACTGAAAATTGAGTTTAACTAAAATTCGCCATACAAAACGGCAATTTCATAGGTAAAGACCTAATAGTTAGCATAGTAACGCTTTAGCTAAATCATTTTTGTCCTAGGCATTCCGTTTCTTCCATTAACACATTTTTTTTTATTGTCAATGGGCTTACTCTTGACCTCAATCTAGTCTTGAGGTCAGAGATGAGGTCGACGATGGAACGAGCCATTGGCTCTGGGTATTTTACATAGAACGAATGCCATATGTCATTTGCCTTCTAGGCTAACCAATCGATTGTTAGAGTTTTCAAGCCGTCAAAAGGTCTCCGACTTGGCTTGAAGGCTACTACTAGTGACAATAGTCTTCCTAACAAGTGCCTTAAGCACGGGAAACGCTTGAGTTGGAGCTAGCGTCACCCAACCAAGTTCGGAAAGCAAGAACAATGCCACTCGACAACGAGTTCTTCAACAAAAAGTATTAATTAAATAAAAAAATATATCAATATGGGAATGAAATTGTTACCTGTCTGTCTGTCACATACACGTTGCTAGGTTGATGAAGTTGTTCGATTAATTTGCAATTACGTCATGCAATTAAGTGGCACACATCGGTTAATATAATTCATGTTAACGTATGTAATATATAATCTTATTTATATGAAAACACTGACTAATGTGATGAAGCGAAAGGACACAACAGATACTGAACAACAATTTCTAGTAGACCTGGACCAGCTGTTCTGATTCAATCTTATGTAGACTGAAATTGAAAGATCGCTCTATCCAATTTTTTGTATCAAAAAATATGATAGACACTTACCGTCTTACTACAAAAAAGTTAGACATTTGTTGAAAACTTGATGAAAAAAATGCGCACAAAATAACTGGCTATGTCAGTTGATGCGCAGAAGTCAAGTCATAAGAAAATAAGTAATTTTTGACTTCTGCGCATCAATGACATAGAGTTATTTGGTACGATTTTTTTAATCAAGTGTTCAACAGATGTCTAACTTTTTTGTAGTAAGACGGACTATGATTGACTGGTTGTTAAAAATAAGTTCATTTGAAAAACACATTAGTGTGATCCATTTTTTGGGTATTCCAACGATTACCAACAGATTTTGCAGCTGTCAACAATCGGCTAAAGCTGTCAGAAAAAACAAATTTGTAAAACAATGTTATTCTTTCCGTCAAATATACTCTGGTTTTAGTGTCGTGGCTGCAAAATAGATTGGTAAGAGTTGGATGGAATAAAAGAAAAAAAAAAAAATTTAAGTAAGTACATACTTCTTGAAGTATATTGCTATTTCGGAAACGAGTATCAGGTACAAAAGTCAAGAGCAGGTTAAACTTGACTCTCACAGCACGACTTTGGCTTCTACTGCTATTGAATTAAGGTACAAATTCTAACGTCTCTAGCTCGAAGAGCTCTTGATTACACAACATCAACGAGAAATACGATTTCAACGTTAAGGGTAAGAAAGGGCGCAGGGCTGCACAGAATAGTATTTCTATCTCTCAGTTTTCTTCGTAATAAAGCGAGAGGAAAGACGCGTTCTGCCTTGCCCTGCGTCTTAGCTTACGCTCACCCTTATGTTCAAAATGGAATTCAGATAACATTTTATTACATTTCCAGTGTCGACATTAATTCAAATTTTTAATATACGAAATAGTAGTTTCAATGTAAAATTGTACATTTAATAGTAAAGATTTGCTTGTCAGTTTGTTGCACAAAAGTAATAACAGTTTCATGAATTCGTGTTTAGAACCGCCACTGACATCCATTATTTTTTAAATGGCTCATATGAAATTTAAATTACGAATGATAACTGTTTTAATAGTTTAACGGAGTATTTTAATTCAATCAATTGTAATTTATTTCCCGAATGACATTTAAATTACTTAATTAAATCTCCGTGCGTCTTATCTATACGTCGTCCAAAATAAATGTAAATTATTTCCCGCACCGAGGGTTCCGTACCACTAAGATAAAAATACCGACTTAGTGCGCGCGAGTTCATCATGCATTTGATCAGTTTTTTTAGTTCTCTCTGGCTGTTTTATAATGTAAAACGCTTAAATCAAAAAATCCGAGACTGTGATATCGTTTTAGTTCTCTTTCTACATAAAAGCTTGTTTTAAAAATTATTTTTTACCATTATTTTATTCATCAATATCTTTTCTCTTGGGTGTTTCTAAGCTCTATATTTTTCAAATTTGTCTAGAATTATTTAATATCTTTATTTAAGAACAAAAATAAAAAGTTAAATATTCTCAGTCGTAATCTAACAAAAAGGATAACTTAAGGATATCTTTGGGATATTTTTATATCGAGTAAAGCTCATTAGATCTTGTTACCGAATGCGAATTTGACTAGAATAGATTCTTAAGTAAGACATTTATTTTTTACGTCTCCAATGGTTTTAAAAATGTCAAAAACGCGCATAACCTAGCCTTAAAGCTGTTTTTATGGTTTCATCTTATTGAGGTAAGTTAGTTTGAACCCTGGGAAACGACATAATACTCTATATTTTTTTGAATTCCCCGCAAACGAAGTTGCAGTTAACAGCTAGATGAACGAAAGTTCTTAACTAACGTTAACTTCTTGAAAAGTTTTGATTCAAAAGGCTAATTAAAGATGTTGCTTATCAATAGACTTGAATGTTGTAAAGTTAAGCATCGTTACGCTTCCAAAACTCAATTCTATTCATCCAAGTCTACAAAACAAAGACCAATAAATTATCCTCAAATTTTCTTCCATTCATCTCAATTTTGCTGAAAAGCAATCGATTTATTGTGTAACAAAACCTTTGTTGTTCCATTAAATATTAAAACTTGTTAACTTTACAAACGGAACGGCAACTGTACTGTAAACCACTGTCAAAACTTTCCACTTAGAATCCCCTAGTCGTTCAGCCCCGGGTTTCCCCTGACGCCAAATTGATTCGTATTACGTCGGCTTAACTGCTAAAGTTGTTCGAATATTCCCAACCTGAAGCCGCAATAATCCTACTAACTTCAAACACTGCTAATGAAATAGGTTTCTGTATTACGCTCACTACTTTTGCGTTTAATCGAATGATAAATGTAGTAGAATAATGAGGAGTAATTTTAAATTCTCGATGAAATTATTTTATTTAAATTTCGAACCTGCATTAGGTTAGCGTGCCAGTGTTGGTTCCTAATTGCAACACGAGATCTGAAAAACAGGATTTAGTATTCAGGTAACCTAAAGGTTTGTTTCAAGTTAACAAACACGCGACGACATCGCGCGAAAAGTTGCAACATTTAAAATCCCTACAGTTAATATCACATTAGTTTTACTCTTGGATGTACTGGTTCTTATTTTAATACTGTAAGGACTAGAGTCGCAATGCAAATTTCAAGTTTGACTTGCTTTTGACCGTACAAGAAAATGAGCGAAAAGTTTATAATGCAACCTGAACAGGGAATAAATTCTTGAATATCTCCGCGTTTTTCCTTTAAATAGAGACGAATATTATTAGCTTTTTATAGTCTTTGATCGATACGATTTGCCTTTCAAGGATTTATCCGGCCTTGTTTTACTTTTTCGTCACTGTGATATTCAAGAATTTATACTCTTCTTTTTCTTTGTTGGTATTGACAGTCTCACGGGTGAAAATTAAAAGCCACAGAGTGTAAAGAGAGTGAGAGGAGACGCCTCTAACAGCCAATATCCTGTCGATCAGCTGTGCCGCCGGAAACAGCTGGCGGTTTGAGTGCGCCATTCACTCCCCGTTCTTTTTTCAAGTGACTAACGATTTTTTCGTCACTAACTAATTCGCAGCAATTTATTTTTTTCTATAATATTTCGGGGCGACGGACCGTTACAAAAATGTGCTGCAGTCTGTGACGGATGTTCTTTTTTGTTATAAAATGTAAAATTGTGCTGTAATTTTATTTTATATGACTTATTTTCAGTAATTTTTATCGTCAGCTTGGAACATTTAATAATTAAAATACAAAAGCTTACAAAGACAAATGATATTTACAACTTTTTGCTGAATGTTTCGTTATTTACTGTGTTTCGATATTTATTACCTCTAAGTGTTCTCTACTTTAGCCCAGTTTAGTAAGATCTTAATACTGATGGCTCACGTTTACACTTCATCATTATTAATTAAACGACCTCTCTTGGGATTCCCTTTGATGAATACGTTAATGCCTGCAATACAAAACACGTATCCCTTTATGACGTACAGCCAGCTATTACATAACTAATTTTAATTAAAACAATTTTGGCAGTATTAAAACAACAGAGGTTTGAAAATCGAACAGATAGAAGTTCCTAAGTTTTGAACAAAAGTAATCGTCGAACAACGGACGTTATACAATAGCGGTCCCTCAGCAAAGGTGCCTTCGATATTTGAAAATTCAAATGTTTGGATTTGGAATGTGTACTAATGAAAGCGTTGATTGGTGTTTGAAAATTAAGCGATTATTATCGTTTTGAGCGAGTCAATCTAGAGTGGTATTCATTCAGGTAATTCCAATCAAAGTAAGTTTTGTTTTACTTCGCAACTGATGTTCTATGATATAAGAATAATAATTTTCATAATTTCGAGGGATTGTGAAGGTAGATAAAAGATCAATTAAAGAATAATATTACAAAACAAATGATATTTTCTTATTCGGTCTGTTAGGTTTAATACTACAAAATTTATATTGCATCAAAATTTTCCTTCCAAAATGGTAGAGCTAAGTGCATCTTCTTAGCCCAAAACTTGAGAGATAAGTACTTGCAGAAGTCCACTTGAAGCCGAAGCAACTGATACTAACTAGGCATGCAGTCTAAAAGTTTTGAACTCACGGTAACTAGTACCGAACTTAGCCTTTGGACCTATTACAAGTACTACTACTTACGTTCATGTCATGGGTTCAAGTTAGCAGACTTAGAGAAGTTGTCACCTTATGTAGACGACGTTTTGGATGTATACTAGATTCTGCGTATAAAGAAGGTGTATCATTCTTAGAAGTATCGGTGGACTTTCGGTGAAAATGTTTTTGTATTATCTCGAATCTTCTGGGTTTATTCATTTTTAGGCCCTTTATCCATTTCTTCGGAAATAAGTACGTTCGAAAGAAACATTAGAAGGAATAACCTGCAAAAAAATACTTGTTGACGTTCTATTCATAAAAACAGACTCGTTTCGGATTTTCTTAGAATTTGTATTTTTTTAAAGTGACTTCCGGTTACCCTGAGCAAATATTATATTTCTAACGGCTAGGAAATCGAATGTACAGTCGATGAAACGCCAAACTGGACACATTGGACTTGGTACAAATCTTAGTTCAAGAGCCGTAGGAGTTTAAGTCGCGCTGCGTTGCAAATCTTGACCTGTTCTTGACTGTACCTAGTGGAATATTGAATGTATTTCAATGCTCAATCACGCTTGTATCTAAGGTTGATTGGACGTAAGGTAAATAAGCTCTCACTATTTCTGGCAGCCCCAAAGCGACAGAAGGCATCGAGGCCGACATAGGCGCCGATATGGCGCGATGAACTCGACGCCTTTTGCAAGAGTTGGCAACAGAAGGCTCTGGATAAGGACCAGTGGAGAAGAGGCCTTTGCCCAGCAGTGGGTCGCTATAGACTAAGTTAGATATTTATTATGATGATTACAAATTTCCCACCTACTAAAAAGGTAAGCGTCAAATTCTATGTAGGCAAACACCGAATTACTGCAATGGATCAAATACAACGTGCCACGTTAGATGTTAAATGGAATTTTCAGCTAAAATGGCCGCGTACGGTAAACTAGGCGATTTTAGCTCATTCTATATTACCTTTGCGGCTATTTAACTAAGCCAATGCTACATTTCTGTTTCAAATTCAACAATTAAGTTACGTGAATCAATTATTAATGTGGTTAGTGTTATCAAAATTTTGTGAAAAGGTTTCTGGCATTTTGATATTTTTGCTATAAACGCGAGCTCGCTTGTGCATTTTTCCTTTTCGATTTGATTTGAGTCTTATGCTTAAGGTATCAAAGTTAACTTTTCAATAATATCAGAAAATTATCTTTTGGTCTGAAGCGATACGCGATATATATGGTGTATCTTTCAAACGTGAAATCCGTTCTTAAGCTGGATATCTTTCCTGTAAGACGAGAATGCAAAAACAATTGAATAGTTAAGATTTGTATTCCACCCAAACTCAGAATCCCGTCAAGAAGACTTTAATGAAGAAACTCAATCTAACTAAAATCAAATTTCTTAAGGAAAACTCCCAAAAATCTGCTTAATTAAGCTATTTAGCTCATATTAAAGACGAAATTGTTTCGAACGCTTCAAGAATTTCGATTTGAATCATAACAACTTTCAAGATTTTTACCGAGTTCTTTTTGTTTAATTAATTTCAACGTCTTGACCTTGACTGGCAAAGTTGATGAAAAGAATTTGTAAACTTAAATTGGAAAATACAATTTATTATTACGTTATCAAATTTTCACGACGTTCGTCGTCTTATTAATTTATTCGGATCTTAAATAATCTTAAAGCCACAAAACGAAAAAGCAGGCATGATGAATTGATGACAAAAAAAACACAATACAAACACACACACGAAACTTGGAAACCAATAACACCCAAATCCATGAGCTTTCCATCCCATCCCTTCGGGAATCTAGACGCTCCACAAAATATCTCACACACACACTTGGTTAATACTCCACTCATTCGCACTAAGTGCTTCGCAATATCATTTAAAATGCGCACAGCTAAGGCGTGGAATTCTCTGCCTAGTCGCAAGTGAATAAGCTTCTTCTGGGCAAGCTCATTCCAATGTGGTCAAAAGCAAGCCCATTTACGATAAAAAAGTATCTGTCGTAAACACACACACTCACACACGCTTTGACATTATGTCTAACCTAACTACAAAGATGGTCGCATCATTCCAACTTTTTTTAACGGTCAATGGGCTTACTTTTGACCTCGATCTAGCCCTGAGGACAGAGATGAGGTCGACGGTGGGACGAGCTAGCCCAGAAAAAGCCTATTCACTCGCGACTTGAATAGATTAGGGTTATATGAACACGGGAACAGAATTGCTAGGATCTTGATCTACTTCCCCTTGCTTCTTCTACTATCATCAACCCTTTCATTCCTCTCGTCGGCTTATCGTGCTTCGTCCTTTTTCGCCTTCTCCATTCATCCACATTCATTCTCATCAATCTCTTCATTCATTCTCTTTGTCCATTCTTTCTTCTCTTTGTCCATTTATACCACGCCAAATGCAAACTCTCTTCTATGGTATGAAACCTAGTTTAGTCGTATAACTTATTTTGGTATTCAACCACTGAAATAAAGCCATATTTAACAACCTTTTTGCGACCAGGTTAAATAGGTACCTCTTAAGCAGTGTTTTACTACCGCCACAGACTTCGAGCTTTAAAATTGTCGTAAAAATAACGACCTAGTAATTTGAGCAACTTTATTTTGTAGTATTTTACTGCTGCATTTAAATAAACAGTTTTTATTTTGTTTTCAGGTAAGTATCGTGATATCGAAGAAACGAATTTTGGAAAATCCAGCGTTACACTGGATCAGGACATCTCCCCACTACTTAATTCCATCCCATTATTATGGTAAGATACAAAAATATTTATATATTTTTTTTTTGTGCAAGGTGTAACAACCCTAAATGTGTGAATCTGCGCGTATGAAACTGAACAACTTTTCCCTTGAATCATCCGTCGAATTAAGAAAAAAAATCCGGCCGTACAAAATGTATGTCTTATCAAGATAAGCTGATGAATGAGAAGTATTTCTTTTTTCGTTTTAAGTTGAAATATCAATAATAAAATTGTTCAGTTTTATGGTCAGATTTACAGGGCTGTTATGCGTGTAAACGGATTATGTTTCATACACACAAGACAAAGGCAATTTAAGGCTTTTATAAGAATACAATTAGTCAAATTATAACCATTATGGCTTTGATTAAGCTCCTAACAGTCAACAAATGCGTTGTAATTTTGTTTACAAATCTTGGAATATTCTCGAGAATTCGACGCTCTAAATGTTTGTTCGTCAATTAGTAGTATTTGGCTGGAGAATATTAAACTAAGGGATTCCTTATTTTCTTTGATTAGGGACTAGAGACACGCTTTGCCGCGTAAATTTTCAGACGAAGCGTGTTTATTGAAAGTTTATGTTAGGCTAAATTTGCATTGGGTAAGTTAAATCGTACATTGCATGCTACATTCACGTGTTTTCGTAAAGAGAATGTATTAAACAAGCAATGTATTTCTACTGACATCATTTTAGTGACTCCTTGTAAATCTAGCCTTAAACAAATGGAAGAATCATGTGAAGTGCTATCTAAATAATGGATGAAATATTTACGATTGACTTTTCAAAAATTCGATACGAAAAGTGAAGTGAGATTTTATGGCTGGATAGCTATTTTGACTCATAATGGCTTATACCACTGTTGTTCACCTAAGGTGTCAAACAAAAATCACTGTGTTAGACGTTGCAGGATGAATCACCTATGTCTGAAAAGCAAGATGATTCCGTGCTTCGGAAGGCACGTTTAGTTGTTGCTCCCGACTACTGTAATATACAGAAGTAGTCGTTAATGAGTCATGTCTGGCTGGAAGCAAAATCTGTTCAAGAACTCTGAAACCAGAGTTTGTGAGGTCGGTGATCGATCTTACAACGTGTATGCGTACACGTCGCACAAAATAACTTTGGCCCTGTCATTGATGCGCAGAAGTAAAAAATTCGCCATTTCTTTCTTCTGCGCATCAATGACAGGGCCAAAGTTATTTTGTACGTCGTATACCTACAGCATCAAAACACCTTATTTTTCTAGTAAGTAAAACTTTAAGCTTAAATAAAATTTCGGATCATTCTTTTCCATTACGAAGTCTCGATATTCCTTATTACGTAAACGAAGTTGCAAGATGAGTTTATTATTGAATCTAAACAAAGTACGAAAACTCCAATCAGAAGACGATTTATACGACGAATATAATCCAATTTATGCGACGATTACTTACTAACTACATTTGTGTATTCCAAATTCGATTTGCCAGCGCCGCCGGATTCATTACCTTCAATTTCAAATTTGGAATCGCCTCAGAATTTTGATGAAGGCAATTTATGATATCGCGTTGTGCGTAAGCGCCTTACTGCCGCCAAAATAATTGTCTTTAAGCTATAATTAATATTGCTTGGGAGAAATTGTTAATGAACGCGGGGCGGGACGTCACTCAAAGGCGCTTTGCTGGGTCTGTGAGCGTTGCGTTCGCGCGCTGAGTGGAGGATTCTCGCTCGTGATTTGCATTAACGTGACATGTTGCTTTTAGGAGGTATTAACATAGGTAAGAGTTATGAACTGTTTTCTCTCGCTAAGATGTAGCTTCGTTTAAAGCCACGTATTCAAATTTTCAGGCTTTTCTGTACAAGGTGCAGCAGAAAGGGTATAGCGTGCGCAGGATAAGTTTGGCTCTGACAGTTATTTTCTGCGCATGGGTGACAGGCGGAGAGCCACTGACCGATTCGCTCGCGTCACCCCACCTGTCGCGCTCACCCCCGCGATTAATTTTTTGAGTTCTGCGCATTAACGGTCATAGCCAGTTATTTTGTACGACGTATATAATAAATAACCCGTGTGGTGCCGGCAAAGAATAGTACCAACCCATACATACCCGTGGGTGTCGTAAGAGGCGACTAAGGGTTACTGGAGGATGGGCAGCAGCATCCTCCTTTGTGTCTTACATCTTACTTACTGCGGTCACCTACAACCGCGGTCCGGTGCCAGCCGTAACGCTAACAAGCGAGGTGACTATGGTACTTCCCCTCCACATTTTTCCAGCAAAGCTAGAATTCTGGAGGGACCTCCCTGTTCTGTAGTGGACGTTTCATGGGATGTTATGATGATATAATAACAAGTTTAAAGTACCCTAAACCGACGAGCGAATATTATAGAGGGTTGATGAAAGTAGAGGTAGCGAAGAAGTATGTCAAGATTGTGACAGGTGGAGGAATATGGTCACTGCCTACCCTGACGGAAAAGAGACGTGATTTTATGTATGTATGTATCTGCCAATGAAACACCTATTTTTGGGAACATAGTTCAAAAATGTGTTTTTTGACCTCCCGTACAAAATGCGCTGCTTTAAGCTGATGCATTTTCTAAGGGAAGATACTTATTTTGTATACAACGTGAATTTTTATTCGTTTTAAACCCGAAGCCCAGTGATTCTACTCATGAAAACAAGCAACTTTACCGAAGGTAAAAAAAAATTAAGGAAAAAAAATGTTTCACCTTCCCATACAAAATGAGTCGATCACGTGACCAATTTACTATGGGGAGACGAAAAAATGTTTTCGAGTGGAAAAGTTTTTTCTTCGGGAAAGTTGTTTGTTTTCATGAGTAGAATCACTGGGCTTCAGGTTTAAAACGAATGAAAATCCACGCTGTATAGACCTATGTTCCTTTTGAAAAGTTGTTCATTTTCAAGAGTAGATTCACATCCCTTTAGGTTGTTACACTCTTTCTTTACATGTTGCAGAAACTCCTAAAACTTGAGCTCTGCTGCAAGCTGTTTCGTTTAAATCCTGGAACGTATGACGCTCGCGTACGATTTTACACCGCCGTTCGTCAAACAGTGACGGTCGTTTTATTTTCACATAATAAAACCTTCTCATAAAAATATACTTCCGCTCTGCCAAATAAGGGAGACTCTTCATACATTATTTATTTACTGAGGACGAAGATTTGCATGTCTCCAGCTTTATTGAACAAGTTTCATATTTTGTCATTCAATATTAAAAGATTAGGACGGTGGGGGAATATTTTTAGCGTCTTTATAAGTATGAAATGCCGCCATGACGCCGCTCCTTATTCTTTATTTAAATACAAAACTTGAGAAAATTTATGGAGCCTTTTGTAAGCTTCATTTTCGGGGCACTAAAAACCTAATTCGAATCCGATACGGCCAAATATATTTCATGTGTTATAAAAGGTAGGTGTTCTATCTCTTTCACACTCACCCGGCGCTTTGGCCTCACTCACACGAACAAACAGTATGCGAACTGATTTCTTTAGTTAAAGTGTAGAGCGATCTTAAGTCCACTTCTAGGAAGTTTCTTGGGTGTGCCTTTAAAGAAACCTAAAGGTGAATTTATGACAAAACAGTGAGTTAAGTCATTGTGAGTCACAATAGCTTATACTCACTCACACTATTCTACACAATATCTCAAAAGATGTTTAAACAGTCCCTCGTAAAAATTAAGCATTCTTTACTCCACGCTCGGAATTATTCGTAAAAGTTTTCATTAAATGTAGATAATGTTCCTTCGTAATTTTGTCGCGACCAACTTTGGTAATAAGCCAACTATGGAGTCTTCTGAAGAAAATGAGCTTCTTACTTTGTTTTTTACTTTCTGCTTTTGCTCAAACATACTTACTTCGTGTATCACAAAGGGTACATGTAAGGAACAATTCTGATAGAAATCTGCCTAAAAACTGGATATTTTTTTTTTAGGGTTCCTCTCTCAAAGGGTGAAAAACAGGACCCCATTATGCCTCCGATGTCTGGCAGTCTGTCAGCGGGCTGTACGAGTATCTCAAGAACCGTAATAAGTAGACAGTTGAAATTTTTACAGATTATGACACTATAACAATAAATAATAAAAAAAATAAGGGGGGCTTCCATACCAAAAACGTGTTTTCAGGCAACTTTTGCTCGATTTTTTTGTTTTAGCTCTATCGTAAATACGAGAGCACTTGCAAGCGTGAAAATTGGTTGTTTATAGTGCATAAACTATACAAAATATAATAAAAACTGGTTACTGGCTTAGGAATTATATGCATTGATGAAAAGAAAGTCTGTAGAAGTAATAAATACGTTTGTATTAAGGTAAGATTAGGTTTTAAAGATTTTTATTCCGAAAAATCTAGAAGAATCATGAAAAATTCTTTATGGAGAACTATAAAACCCTGCCAAGCCCTTAACATGAGACATGTTCTGTTTATTTTAAAATAAGTCCTCCAACATTATCTTAATACGTGACGTCATAAACGCGGAGTTGCCAGCCGTGAAATATATGCGCCCTGTCCGGACATGGTTCTCATGAATTTTAACGTTTACAAGTGTAGGGTTTTGAATAATGTGCGCATAGTAATGGCGACACTGGGCGACCGATGTCATTTTGCGTTCAGAAAAAGTTCATGGTCCATTTTAAAATTCAACATAATCGGAAAGTACTAACATGACTACCGTTTACATACCTACTTCTTTAACTGAAACTTTCTCAAGAACACCTAGTAGAGGAACAGCGTAAAAATGCGCTGTTTTTTATAATAATAATGGAAAATAATTGAAATTAATTATTCAGAACGTAATGTTACAGTTACGAGTAAGTCTGTATACTAAAATTGTCTAATATGTTATTTTGTGTTATTGTTTTTTGTAAGTGTTATTGTGGTTATTGTCATGCTACCACGTAACTATTGTAAAAATAATTGTATTTTGAAATGTCGATTCCAAAAATTGCAGTGCCCTTCCAGGGTCCATATTGTGTTCTGTATAATTGTTATTTTCCATCTATGTACCATATGGAAGCAATAAATAATTGAAATTGAAATTGAAATTGACTTGCATTTAACCTCTAATGGTGCTTAGGACAGAGATGAGGTCAACAATGGAACGAGCTTGCCTAGAAGAAAAGCCTATTCACTCGCGATTTTTACTTCGACCATTTCCCAAACGTCAAAAAAACATTTATAATGATGTTAATTGTTTTCAGTCTTTTATGTACAATACAATCATAACATCCCATTGAACATTCACTGCTGGAGGTCTCTCCAGAATTTCACAGCAGAAATATGTGGTATATTTTGGAAGGGAAGTAACATAGTAACCACGCTTGGTAGCGTTACGGCTGGCACCATGGACCGCGGTGGTTGGTGACCCAGTATGTACCTATAAGATACAACGATTCGCAGAAGAACGCTCTGCCCATCCTCTTTCATTAGTCCGTCCTTAGTCGCCTTTTACTAAACCCACGGGTAGACATCGTTAAACAAACATACATACCTAACCCAAATTACGGGTATTAGTAGTTAATTCTCTCTGTAAAGGGGCAACCTTAAAATATGTTGTAAATTGTAGTAATTTAATAAACTTATTACACCAGCCAAACATAATTACGTTTAAGTGCCTGACCTCCACTGAAGCCTAAAATTAAAAGCTGTTTAGGTAATTACTTCAGAAAGTAAGTAAATAACTTGAAATAACAATTTCTAAAAGCATCAGAACGCCAAGACCAACAAGAACTAGAAGACGTTGGCTTAACGAAATGGACGCATATTCAAAAGGCTCGAATCAGAAACTAGAAGATCTGCAGAAAAACCAAAATAACCGACATAGTTCTGAGAATCACCTTGACTGGAACGTTGGTGTGGTGGGTAGTGTGTCTGCTTTCTACGCCGTGGTCCGCGAGTTCGGTCCCCGTTCAGGGCAAACATTTTGTGTGAACAACACGCACGAGCGTTTGTTCTGTGTGTTGGGCATTTTTTTTTTTTATGTACCCATAGTACAGGCTTTGCCTAGTTTAGGTTCAGATGACTTTGTGTGACTTGTCCCCCCAATATTTACTTATATATTTTTTTTATTTATGGCTGATGACGCGGAATGGTTCTAAAGTGACGCCGAGAAACTAAACGTTGTGGGAAGGTAGACCGACGATCTAGTCAATGTCATGTCGTAGCGTAGGTATACTATACCTTAGCCAAACTTAGCCTGCGCAATAGCGTGCGCTGGCTAAGTTTGGCTCTGACTGTTAATACGCAGCACTCAAAAAGGGAGACGAGCGAATCTTTTATTGACTTTAGCTAAAGTTAAGGAGTGATCACACCTAGCTGAATTCAAAGACTAATTCGGCATACATTGCTGGGAGGCTTGGTTTTGTTAATTGCAATATCCTTACTTCAAAGAGCAATGTATGCCGAATTAGTCTTTGAATTCAGCTAGGTGTGATCACACTCCTTTAGCCTGCGCACGCTATAGCCGCTAGATGGAGGCAGCTTAGAAGTAGTCATCCTGGAGATCTTAAGGAGATGAGGGTAGTCTATACTATACCCAGCCGTGAAAGTCTGTAGGCTGATATGATGATGATTCGAATCAGTCTGCGTAGGAGTGCTATGAATTTCACTGGTTATGTAATATTCAGGTTCCATTATAAATCTAGAATAGCGATACTGTGTAACACATTCATTAGCAAGCTCAAAGGGAAATTCTGTTTGATATTCAAATAGACAGCCAATATATGCTACAGGTAGGTATATACCTATAATTTTACTAAATGTGCTTTTACATACGAGGTTTCAAGACCTTATTAGAAAGAAAAATAATTGATTTTTGGTTGCAGAAAGGTCCATTAACAAATGTCTAATTATGTTTTGCGTTATCATTTTCTGTTTTGTTTATTAAGTGTCAGTAACAGAGATTCAAAAGCTACAGAAACAAAATACTACAAAAACAAAAGCGCCACAATTTTCTCAATGCTTAAAGGTATCAAAAAGTCTTCTTCTCTGCAACTTTACATGTTGATTTGGTGCTTAAACTGTTTTATCCTCATTTTAACATAACTGACTGTGAACGTGTTATTGGAAGATCTACTTGGAAAAGACAAACAGGGATTCTGAGTAATCTAGTTGAGGTTTTCTTGGAATCCCTCAGTCGCTTTTGCCGTATGGACTTTTCTTGTCTCTTGACCTGTTGAAAACTGAAGCAGTTCTCACTAACTCACTATATGTTACGCTTGTGTCGTCCCAAATTTTATTTCTAGTGTGTATGGGTTCGAAGAGTAAGTAAAAGAGACCGTTGGATAACCTAACAGAGACTAACTTAGTTCTCAAGTTAGTTTAAACTACTTTTTTTTTATGTCACAGGTGGGCAAACGAGCAGGTGGCCCATCTGGTGGTAAGTGGTCACCACCGCCCATGACACCCACTGTCGTATTAGTGAAATAATTGGCACTATTAAGACAGCAAAGTGCGTTACCCACCCTGAGAACTATGATGGTATGTCTCGTGTGCCGGTAATTTCACTGGCTCCCTTACCCTTCAAACTGAAACACAGCAGTGCAAACACTGCTGCTTTGCGGCAGAAAAAGGCAAGGGGGTGGTACTTCCCCAGACGGACTTTTCACAAAAGCCCCACCACCTACAATTATTAATACGGTGACAACTCACCATCACGTGGCCCACCTATTTTTAATGTGACATAAAATAAAGTTTTCATACATCCCGAGTTAGATGTATTGCCGGGTACTCTTCCTTCATACATACATACATAACATCACGCCTCTTTCCCGTCGGGGTAGGCAGAGACCACAGTTCTCCACCTGCTACGATCTTGACATACTTCCCTTGCTTCCTGTACTTTCATCAATCCTTTCATACATGCTCGTCGGTTTAGGGTACTTTTAACCTGGCCTTTATTCAGAACGTCCTGAATTTGGTCCTGGTACGTTCGCCTAGGCCTTCCGCTTTCAACGTTTCCATTCACTCTCGCCTGGTAGATCTCTTTCGTATCTTCCTTCATATCTTCTATAATCTATCTATCTCTATGGCTCAGCGAACCATCGTGGTTGTTGGTTTATCATAACATCCCATGAAACATCCTCTGCAGGACAGTGAGCTCTTTCTAAAATTCCAGTAAAAACGCGTTGTAGTACTTTGACGGCGAATTGCCGTAGTCATCACGCTTGTAAGCGTTGCGGCTGGTTCCATGAACCGCGGTCGTTGGTGACCGCAGTATGATACACAAAAAGCTGCCCATCCTCCAGTTTATAATCCCTTAGTCGCCTCTTACGACACCCACGGGTAGAAATGGTTTGGTACTTGACATGTATGAGTACATGTACTTGTGTGCATGGCTGCGCCCACCTCGTCTAACATAATAGAGACAGTGTGAATCAACCCGCCCGGTTTATTACTTGTCTCCTCGCTTGTCCGCATATCTACCAGTACTATTCTTTGCCGGCACCACACGGCTTCTCTCTTCCTCAGTGGTCAGAATATTCGGTGACTACTCAGGCTGGCAACAGCCCTGGAAATGCCTACTTAATATACTTAAATTAACTTAGCAGCGTTCGTTTAACTATATTTAAAATAATAAAAAAAATAAACAATATTAATTACTTCGTTAGAGATAATTGCTAATAAAAGTTTTAATAAGCAGTTCAGCATTCCTAAAGTCTCCTTATGTAGGCAATACTGCGATCCAAACTGTTTCTCAAAAGTAATTCAACTCCAAGTCGTATCAAATACCTTTCAATTTGAGATGTTACATTATATTAAAGTGTAAATGCCTACGTCTACGGCCCATCAGACACATCTGGCTGTAATCGAAGACAGTTTGCGTAAATCACTCGCTTAGGTACTTACCTGAATAGATTTTTAGAAAGGGTCAAGTTTGCAAAAAACGTTCTGAATGTAAAAAAAACGGCCAAGTGCGAGTCGGACTCGCGCACCGAGGGTTCCGTACCACCACATAATCATTATTGTATTAGTTGAAATTTCAGTAAGTTAATGTGCTAGATTTTTTGAGTCTGACACGCGCTTGGCCAAATTTTATTATTTGTTGTTATTTTATAGCTTATGCACTATAAACATACTTATTTTCAAGTTTGTATGTGTTTCTGTTTTTAAAATAGAACTAAAACAAAAATCGCCTCCGCGACCATCCAACTTTACCCCTCTCTTATATGAATGTTTTTGAAACGGGAGCTCACCACAATTGGTTAACATTAGTTGTGAGAAAAGTTGTAATATTTAATGATTTTAGACTTTTCCCTTTATCTGTACTGTGAGACCTAGCTTCTTGCCAAATTTCATAATGTTAGGTCCACGGGAAGTACCCTGTAGGTTTTGCTTTTTTGCATAAATGTATGGAGATAATGACATAAAAAGCCATATCGTTTGATTGCGTCGTTGTAAAAAAATTAAATTTTCAGATCTTGTGTGGTTCATGGACCGTAATATATGGTATTAATTTCAACCTGATACCTCTACCCGTTCGTGAGATAAAGGGTCTTGACAGACAGACAGACAGACGGACAACAAAGCGATCCTATAAGGGTTCCGTTTTTTTTCTTTTGAGATACGGAACCCTAAAAAATATTAATAAGAAGCAATCCCTATGTGTATCGGATATATATTGTTTAGATCTAACTAATTTGATTTTTCCCGTGTAGTGCCGACCCAACTCTGCTCGTGGGTGTCGTAAGAGGCGACTAAAGGACTATGAACCGGAGGATGGGCAGCAGCGTCCTTCTGTCTATCTTACCATCTTAAATACTCCGATCACCAACAATCAACAATCGCGGACCATGGTCATGGGGTCTCATTCCGTACTACGGTTTTTTCGACGGAGTAAATAGCCCGAATTCATTTGGCCCTTTTGTTTCTAATGATCAAACTAAATGTTACTACTAGGTTGGTAGGTAAAGGTGTAAACTATGACATTAATTCAATTTTAACATCCAGATATCAATTTATTCTAAGAAAATACCTTATGGAAAAAATAGCCCGAACAATTTTCGGCACAAATTCGTTCTATGACGTGAGGCATCTGTACTAGTATAGTATTATATTATCTGTGCCATGGTGCCAGCCGCAACGCTAACAAGCGCGGTGACTATATATGGTACGGTCAACCGCTTGTCGGTAGAAAAATTTTCAACTCTATTACCACGCCATAAGGTCCAAAAGTGTTTCTACTGATGTGCGGCCGTGTGTACCTCCTCTCTTCACTTTTCCAACAAAATCTGGAATTCGTCCTGTCCTGCAGTATACGTTTTGTGGGATGTTATGAATTTGATATCATTAATAGATTTGGTACCTTGACACGTCTGCTTAACTTTTACTCCATCTGTAACTTGACGAACTTTGTTTCAATTGTGTCATAGTTTTTGTGTAGTTATCGACACCCCAGTAGCGAAAATACGAATACTGGACTTTACACAAGAAAACTACAGTGTTGACTAGTTATTTATTAGCTGCTAAGAGTTGGAGACCTGATGTCCTGACATACAGGCCCTGTGTCTAGTTTAGGCATCAGTCTCCCACAATTTTGTAATGCTATACAATAATAGTCTAAGCATAAAAATTCTGTCAAATTGTGGTGAGAAAATAAAAAACTTACTTACTTACTTACTTATTAAGTTCTTACCTATGAAATTGACGAAATTGTCTAGCAGATTAATGAGACCATTTCATTGTTGGTTTTATATTTAAAGGTTTATTTCAAGGTAATCAATCTCCGAATTAAAATTGTTTTCCTTTTTTGTTTGATACCTAAGATTAAAGGTTCGAAAATTGTTCGTCTTAAATGTCGTCCATTTTCATCATTAGATTTGTTATTCTGTTTTCGAAACATGAGTTTCGAAAGTGGCCGAAGCGATTATATTTTTTACAGATGATATTTTTCGAAAATTTAATTTAAGCTGTTGTAATCTTAATGTCTTCTCATTCGTACTTACATTGTAATTTGTAATTTCTAAGAGAAATACAAAAGTGTTAGTACTGAAAATTGAGTTTACCTGAAATACTCCATACAAAATGCCAGTTTCATAGGTAAGGAAGGATCTAATATTTTCCTTCGAAAAACTTCGAATCACGCCATTCTTCTTCCTAGCCACGTCCTAGCTGAAATATCACCGAAAACCCGTACTACATGGCCATAAGTAATGTAGTGGAATTAGTACGTGTTACCATAAAATAATGGTCTGCGTCCACCTTAGCGCGCTTTGACCACAACTTCTGCCTCTACGATTCAATTGTCCTTTACACGTGCACGGAAAAAGGAATCTTATTTGTGGATTATAAAGTTTCGTGTTGGTTGGCAGAAATGTAGATTTATGTTGGTTTGGGAGCCTTCGGGTCGGTAATCTGCTCTGGGCCGAACGCAATTAATGGGCCTCCAATGCGGTGCGATGGTCTCTGACAGAGACGTAGTGCCGCTAGAAATGCTCCCTCAAATTATTTGGCGGCGGAATTGGTTGGGAATAAATCTCGTGTTGTTGTGAATGGAACGTGTATTGTTGTCATGGCCTGGCAACACAACCTAGTGCTAGGCCATGATCATTATTCTATCGTAAATAATGATCATCTGCTTGGGACTCGCTTTAGGAAAAATGTGTTATAATGTTATGGACACATCGTAAGAAACTACTGGCACATTTCTCTCCTAACCCCACAGCGAATTTGTATTTTTGAAATGAAATTCAATTTTGCAATTGAATCATATCAGTTACAATTTTCTATGATACCTACCTATGTTAGAAGACTAATGTTAACCCAATACAACAGAAATACTTCACATAATTCGATTTTCAGTCACATCTATTGGCTCTACATCCACGTTTCTTGGAGGACCTCCCTTGAGATTTGTCCTCACACCGCTGTACAATTTTCAACTATTGTGGCGCTCGCTCCCGGTACCAATATACAACTTAAATTGGGTTTCCCTTACAAATTCGCCACTTCTATTTGCTCCTATTCTTTGAGGACAAAGCTTAGGCGCCGTCGGTTTGATTTTCCTTAACAAGTTTCTATTGCTTGAGGAAATTTGGTTTAAATAATGGACATTGGAAAGGTCCTATACCTCATACAATACAACATTGATTTTAGTATCCTTTGAGCTTTTTTAAGGCAATGGGGCATTGTCACAATTTTGCAAGGAATGTTCCAAGTTCGACTATGTCGCCTAAATGCCGCGTCGTGTTGGTATCTTCTGCAATATATTGCAGTCACCGATCGTCAATCTTTCAGCTTCTGCACACAACTATACATCTAGTTGCAATCGACCCAGCGTTTACAAAGCTTCAGCTTCGTTCAGCGCTCGTAGCGTTTGGGACTTGCGTGTGGACACACGGGCGATGCGGTTTTGACGTAGGAGTGTGTAAGACGATAAACTAACTTTCTTGGCTACTTGTCAGAGTTACGTGTCAGTCAGTCATTTCAGATCATCGGACTTGATTTTTTGCACAAATAAATATGTGTATCTGGAGATTTTAAGTAATTTGCTATACTTAATTTGCTATACTTTTTGAATAAATCTGAAAACACTAATGAACTTTTAATTTTTGCTGTATTAATTTTTGTCATGGAGATCTTTAGAGGAGGCCTATGTCCAGCAGTGGACGTTTTTTGGATGAAACGGTAATGATGAAGTTTGGTAATCTTAAAATTACTCATACAGTTAAGCCATATTTGTTGCCCAACAGTAATGGGAATGTAGCTCCGACTGTAATTTACGGCGTGGATCTGCCACTAATTACAGTGCCCAATCTGTGGGTGCAATGCGTTTGTGATTGCCAGTCGGTTCTGATGGGGTTGCATATACAAGCCATTGATACGAAATTCTGCTGAAAGCTTCATAACGTGATCAGTACATATTCCTATGCGGCTTTGATTGTGTCACAGAATATATAATAGTAAACGAATTGTGTAAGAGAGCATTACTAAAACGATTACTGAATAAAAGTTGTATTGCTTTGTGAAGACTGAAAACGCAATAGTCTTTTGATTTAAGAAGTACTTTTAGTTCTTCCCGGCGACATATTTCATTTCATCCTCTTAAATTAACAGTAACTACTTCGTCGCTACACAAATGAAAACACGTAAGCTGCTTTTCGAAGTTGGAAACATTCATCAGCGGAAACAACTTTTGTTCTCCCATCGCCACTTGGAAAATTTGCAAACAAAATTTAGCTTCTATTGACGGGTCTGCTTGTTGGGGCGCTTTTATTTTTGTCAATTTCGGCATTTCAAATTAAAGTTTTTTGGAGTTCAAACAAGAGATTTGTTTGAATTTGTTTTTGTTTGTGTGAGGGATTTTGTTTATTTTCAAATCTATTTTCGTACAGTGGAAACCATATGGATCCTTAAAATTCGGGGTTATTTTAGAACTGATGTAACATAACTACCGCAGACCTGTCTAATCCCCGATACGGGTTTATCAATAGGCCTTTGGAGCTATGCAGGATGATAATAAATGAGCTATACCTGCCCTTTACTGACAGAATAGTCCATCCATAGGGCAGGAAACGGTCAGGACTTTAGAACCCACTTTAGCCTTAGTTCAGGTAGTAGCCATAGTAAAATGAACGAGGAAATATTTTCTTGCATTTAATGTAAATTCTATTTTATAATACGCTGCGGAATCGACTCGAATAAGAAGAAAAGAAATAGTAAGCTAATTGAACATGCGCAAAATTAAACTAATTGATTTCTTTCTCGACTTAAAATTGCCTCATTAACAAATGTTGTGCTTCCAATTCTCGTAAATATTTGGCACGTTTGGTTTTGTTTTGGAACTGGCGTCTAACGAAACATTCACCAGAATTTAGTCGCTGCTACAAATAACCATAGTATGCATGAACGTAGTTTCTCCCCTGTGTCAGCCTGTTCGGCTCAATTGCAACGACGTAGCGCATATAAAATGACCAAGCAGGGACGCACCGCATTGATGTTTGGGGGCATATTTTGTGAGAGAGATATTCCAAAATTTGTAAATAAGCTTCTGAAGGTATACGTTGTTTGACTGTGTAATTATAACTACTTATACAGTAATATCGAAAAAGTCTTTGATTAAGTGGATTGATGGAAATTAACAAAATACTTACGTAGTCACGTCCTTCATGTAAGTAATCCATCAAAGTTCTTCAAACCCAGACGACTTTGAAAACTTGTGTGAATTTGTAGAACTATTGCAATCGTTTTCACACAAATTACTCTTTATTTTTGATGTTCAAAGGGACAGACGCTATAATTTTGTTTTGCCATTCGCTGGCATTTCATTGCAAATGTTACGACTCCCAAATTAGACTTTAATTTAAAGTTTTACTGCAACCATCGTCCAATTTTGTACCTTTTCGTCGAGCGTAATTCCAACTACCTACTATAAAACAAGGCCGTTCACCTCGCAAATATCTCCCCTTGGGTAGCCCTGCTAAACACAGGGGAGTCGAAAATAAATTTCCACCCTCACCCTAATTCGAATAACACGAAGTATCCCCTTACGATTCCCTCGCCCTACGCGTTGTCATGGCAACACGGTCCTCTGTCGAAAGTTCGGAACTGCATCTTGTATGTAAACATTCCGGCGACGTCTCTGCAGTCCGGGCCGCCTCCCGCCGCCATTATTGATGTTTTCGGGATCCATTCCGCTCCTTCCGGCATTTCGCTCGGTACTACGCCGTAAATTTCCCCAAAATGTTGAGTAAAGCGTCTCTATTTATCACATTTATGGCACGCTACACAGTATCTGTAAGGTCAGGGGCTCTGTAAAACTGTTTACGTTATGCCGATGTCAGTTGAAAATTTGTTACTAGGCGATATCTAAACCTATTTTATGTTTATAGGGTAATAAAATATGATCTAGCTACTAAGTTTGTTACAGCTTGCGTGATGAAAATGAGTGCTTGGCGATAGTGGAAGGGATATGAAAAGTAGTTAGTTACTTTTGGGGAAAGTTACACATTTTAGGATGTAGTATTTTAAATAAATAACTATCTACTGCCAAGTGCTGTTAAATAGCGCGGGCTGTATGAGTATATAATTTTTTTTTTGCAATACAGTGTTTGACTGCGGTTTGTATTGTTACAGGGATGCCGGTTTCCTGAAGATGGCCTCACGCACCCCGTCCCTTGAGTCGCTGCCCGGTGCCAACTCTATAGGTTCGCTGGAGCGTGGCTCCATATCGCCCTTGACCCTTAGCGGCTCGTCACCTCCTGCAAGTGACTCCGCCGTATGTGACCTGCGCGAGTTCGACGGCCTCGACACCATCTGCGCGATCTGCCGAGAGACATTCGTCGACCCAAAAGTACTCAACTGCTTCCACACTTTCTGCCGGGCTTGCCTGGAGAGAGAGCAAACGCATCCTGATAAAGTAACTTGCGTCACTTGTCGCGTAGACAGCCAGCTTCCGTCCGCGGGTGTGCCTGGCTTACTTACTAACCTTGTAGTAGCCGCCGCGGTCGAGCAGGACGCTGACCTTCTGCCGTCTGCCCGTCAGACCAGCTCGCCCTCCGCCCGCTGCACCGGCTGCAAGTCTAAGGAATCCGACGCTGTTGCACGTTGCGTCGACTGCGCCAATTTCCTCTGCCCGAACTGCGTCATGGCGCACCAATTCATGCATTGCTTCGAAGGCCACCGCGTTTTGGCATTTACGGACTTGAAAGATGATAAGGGCATGCTTGCATCTACCTTAACGGCGAGCGGGGACAAAACCGCGTTCTGTCCAAGACACAAAAACGATATTCTTAAATATTTCTGCCGCACATGCTCCGTACCGGTATGCAAAGAGTGCACCATTATTGAGCATCCGGCTACTCTACACGACTGCGAACACTTGTCCGACGCTGGGCCCAAACAATTAGAGCTTATGCAACAGGCCGTAAACGAAGCTAAGACACGTGCCACTGAAATAAGGCACGTAGTGAAAACCGTCGAACATGCAGCCGGTAAACTGCAAGTCCAGTATCACAAGGCTCAAAACGAAATTAACGATACGTTCCAGTTTTATCGCTCAATGCTCGAGGAACGCAAACAGGAGTTACTCAAAGAACTCGAAAGCGTATTTTCGACGAAACAAATTGCCCTTACGGTTGTGGGGCAAAAAGCACAAGAGACTGTCGATAAGATTTATCAAACCTGCGATTTTGTAGAGCGACTGACGAAATGCGCCAACATAGCTGAAATTCTAATGTTCAGGAAACTTTTAGACACAAAGTTACAGTCTCTAATGAGTTCTAACCCAGAACAGAGCGTGCAAACCGCATGCGAACTCGAATTTGTATCTAATTATCAAGCAATTCAAGTCGGCGTGCGAAACACATTCGGATATGTTCGCTCGAGCTCAGAAGCGAACGTTGGCCCTACAAAACAACCACCAATTGCTCGCCCCACAAATGGCTCTCTATTGAATGGTGGTTCTTCGTCCAGTAGCAGCAGTGTGAATGGAAGCTCGGGCAGCCTGAACGGCGGTATTCATCTCCCGACCGGTCTCAATGGCGTGCTAGACCGCCCTTACACGAATGGTCTGCTAGGACCCACTAGCCAATCGACATCGCCATTTGAGTCTAACATAATCTCAAAACGCTTCAACAGTGCCAATAGCCTTGGTCCTTTCTCCACTGCCATAGGAGATATAAACCTAAACGGAATCAACCCATACGAAAAATGGTCCAACGGAGGCTGCGACTCCCTCTTCCCGCCCGCAACCGCCGATCCCTACTCACTCACAAGCAGCGCCCACACAGACCCAATTCTAGATTTGACCAATAAACTAATTTCTACTGCCATTTTCCCGCCTAAATCTCAAATTAAACGACAAAAAATGATCTATCACTGCAAATTCGGTGAATTTGGCGTCATGGAGGGTCAATTTACTGAACCGAGCGGCGTAGCTGTCAATGCTCAGAACGACATTATTGTCGCCGACACAAACAATCACCGCATACAAATATTTGACAAAGAAGGCCGCTTCAAGTTCCAGTTTGGTGAATGCGGTAAGCGAGACGGTCAACTACTCTACCCTAACAGAGTCGCTGTTGTGAGGACGTCTGGCGATATCATCGTTACAGAGAGGTCGCCCACACACCAAATACAGATTTACAACCAATACGGTCAATTCGTGCGCAAATTCGGTGCCAATATCCTCCAGCATCCACGAGGTGTTACGGTCGACAACAAAGGCCGTATCGTCGTTGTCGAATGCAAAGTTATGCGTGTTATTATTTTTGATCAAGTCGGCAATGTGCTTCAGAAATTCGGGTGCTCCAAACACTTAGAGTTCCCCAATGGAGTTGTAGTAAACGACAAGCAAGAGATCTTCATCAGCGACAACCGAGCACACTGCGTCAAAGTTTTCAACTACGAGGGCATCTATTTGCGCCAGATCGGAGGTGAGGGTGTGACTAATTACCCGATCGGCGTAGGAATAAACGCAGCGGGAGAGATTTTGATCGCAGACAACCACAACAACTTCAACTTGACGATATTCACACAAGACGGGCAGTTGGTCTCGGCACTCGAGAGCAAGGTGAAGCACGCGCAGTGCTTTGACGTGGCGCTGATGGACGACGGGTCCGTGGTGCTCGCCAGCAAAGACTACCGGCTTTACATCTATCGTTACGTGCAAGTGCCGCCTATAGGCATGTGAGCCCTCCGCTCCGACCACCGGAGATCGGAATGACCGACGAACTTTAAGCCAAAAATCGACACCGATTCACGCAATTTGCGAGTGTAAGAGACTAATCCAAAAGTGTCAATTTTTGAGAAGTTAAAGTGACTTGAAGTGGATATGGACTTGCTAGTTTTGTAAGTGCAAGTGATTAATGATTACGGCTGTCTCGGTGTGATCAATTTAAAGTAACGATGAAAATCCTATACACATTTTCAGCATGAGATCTCTGTATGCATTATTTCCAAACGAAACTGTAATGAGATTAGCTATAGTATTGACATTGTTATTCGTATCTATTGGAGGATAGAGATTATTCCGTTGGATCGATCCAAACATGCGAACGGTATTCTCCACCCCTATCATTTTTTGATCTATTGAATAATATTTTTTCATATCCCACATCGTTAAATTAGGGATGAATATTGAGGGCATTTGTATTATTTAGCCCATTTGTTGGACCAATATTTTAACTATTACTTAACAAATTGTTAGGCGTTAAGCGTGTGATTTTATCGTAATAAGAGATCATCGAGCGGTATTGTTGTTAGTTTTAAGGATATTCTTCGGCACAATGGCACTTCCTGTTTTTAATTAGCACCTATTCTGTGTCGATGGAAATATGATTATGAAACTAAGTAAGAAGTTGTTACATTATTATTAGATAAGTGTTAAATTGATTGAGCTGATATGGACAATCTTTAGTTACTACCCCTCTTTGTAGTTACAAAATTGTAGGGAAATGTGATGGTAGGGGTTTTATCAATGACAAAGTCGACTGCGGCGTTACTTGAGGAGTCTCCGGTCCAACTGTATCGGAAACTTCCTCATTTCGTATACAGGAAACATCACAACGCAATTGATCGAAAGTGTTTTATATCACTCACATAGTATCGAAATTTCGCCGATCCTCTGACTAAACTAGAAGCCTTGAGTATTATAAAGCATTTTAGATTACGGTGTAATTAATTTATGACTAATAGTGATGGTTGTAGTTTTTTTATTCTCTTTTACTATAGACAGTTTACTCTTAACGACCGTTCATGTCTGTACCGCCTAGTCACTGAGAGCCCACGGACCTTAAATTTCTCATGTTTCGTTATTATTTTTAACAATTAGTAACATTTGGTTGATAATATTGTTCGTTTTTATAGAATTGTAGTACCTATTTCAATGTTTTTTTAGTAATTGGACACGGTAGTAACTATTAGAGCACTTAGTAAATGGTCGTCTCGCTAGCTTTTTTTAATTATAATACGTTCTGAGATTTTAGTTGGGATATTCCCGCGCGACGGCGAGAATGCCGCGATCTTACTGGAGTATAACAGCTTGCTCGGTTTGCAAAATAATATACATTTTGTTATTCTGGTAAGGTATTTTTTTATGGAAACTATTATATTTTTTGGTGCATGTGTATCTTTTATATTTTATGAATATTATGCTATTATTTTCATAGTGTGTTTTTTTAAGTGTGTTAGAAGAATTATTTTAGTTCGATTTCATTAGTTTCTTTTTGGTTTTTCTTATAGTAGTAAATAATGATTTTTAGTATTTTTTTGCTGAATCTATGACAATAAAAGATCTGATTCGATACTTTGATTCGGGTCGTGGATCGTTATTCTTAATTTTTGATCTGCATTAGTGTATTTAGCATATGCGTTTGGTGATATTCCTAATGATTTAAATAGATTGATTGAAGCCACGTCCGTAGATGGGACGGTCTTGGCTGGTGCGACCTGCTAGACATGTGCCATACGATCATGTTGTGATGTAATAAGTGATATTAAGTATTGTTTGTAAATATGTACCATATTCTGATCTTTTAAATCTTATCGTAAGTTTGCTGAACGAACCCTTTGTCTTAGTGCAAGATGGTACTTCGATTACAAATCAAACTACTGAAATGACCCCGTTGTAAATCTCATCTGTGATAAAAATATCTAAATCAAAATTTCCTGTAACGAGACTGCATGTGTCATTTGTTCAAAATCAGCCAATAGTTAGTTACAGTACCATGTACACATACTTGCACTAATTTCAGAGTATTTTGATACCGTCAGTTTTTCTTCCACATTTTGCTGTAATCTACCACCAGCCGTACTGACTTCCATATCTTGACGTGTCTTCGATCGAGTAGTGAATACCAGCACCACTAGATTAGGTGAAGCGAAATCCATCTACCTTCAAATATTCAAAAGTTCTTAAAAGTTACCTGTTCGCAAAGTAAAGACTTATTATGTTACTGGGACTACAGCTTTCTATTATATCAAGTTGACATATGCATCATATGTTAGGTTAAGCCTCTTTTTGCTTGTTGCAAAATTTTACAGGGTTTTTTTATCTAATTCATAAATACTAATTTATTTTTAAGTTCAGTTTGAGTATTTGAAAGCAGTATCTGAATTTCAGTGATTATCACCAATGATTTTGATATAGGCCTCTCTGTTCCTAGTAAATTTATCATTTGAACTGTTTTGCTTCATCTAATCTACTGAGTTTAGCTATTTTGCCTGATTCGGTATCGGACCACCTTGTGAAGTTATGCTTCACCTCAGTTTTTTGTCGATTTGCTTCAATTTTGAAATGTCTATGTAATCCATCTTAATGTAATGTATCTAATGATTTCGTAATATCTCACAATGAACTGAGGTTATGCTATCGTCATATTTAGATTATAAATTACAGTTTAATTCATAAAGTGATACGATTTCGATCGATTTCGGATCGGACATTTTCTGAATTGAATTTCCTATGGTAACAACATACGCTTCTACTTAATTGATTGAGATCGTTTAAACGTATTATATTTTATAATTTTAGTAATAGATTAGTATCAAAAGTTTCTTTAAGTAAGATTTTCAAATTATGACAATTACACCAGCATTAGTAATGTGTAATTTTTTTTAACAACTATTCAATGACAGTAATGGGTTACGTTTTAATTTTAACCTGAATTTGGTATTTTAAGTTTCATTTATAATTATTATTACAAACTAATTTTTGTTCACATTTAACTTTTTGTTTTGCATAATAATAGTTGAAAAACAAATGATTTCAATTACGAAAACATTTCATTCTAAAAATTGCATTTCTGAAGCTTAAGGACTGATTAAAATTGAAACATGTTTTTGTCTTAAATATATTTTGTCGATGTTTGTTGTTATAATTATTATATTTTTTAATTATTTGTATAAACAATTGTTCTTTAAATTAATGTACATCGTTTTGTTTTGAATTATTTTTGTTGTATAATTGCTTTTTTATAATAATACCAGTTCATTGCAGTTTTACAGTGTGTTTTATTTTGATTTTCTTTTTTTTTTTTGCCCGTGTAGTGCTTTTGAAGTTTTTTATTTGGTCTTGACTTTTTTATCGGCTTGAGTATAAATAAGTCTTGACTGATACAATGCATGTTTGTGCCAATAAACCGTAGAGACTTTTTTAAACACAGCCTATTTGTAAATAAATTCTCAGCAATAGTAATAATCACTCCTAGATACAAGAAAATGTCAAAAGATTATTGTCAAAATTTAATATTATCTTTTACTCATGAGGAATTTACCAACAATCTATTATTTGGTATTGATAATCCTATTTTGACAATAAACTTGCGACAGAAAACACGACACTACACCTTAATGAATATTTTTTTCGATAATTTGGCACAAACTTTTAGCGGTGGTAGGTAAATCTTGTCTCGAATCTAATTCGCCACACAGATTTTAGCTTCTAATTAAACCATTATGAAAAAGCTTTTATTAAAAAGTTATGATTAAATCATAAACAGGTATATTTCATTACTGGCTAATTAGATTTGAGACGTTTAAAATAAGTGTTATTTTCACGTGTGTGAGTGTGCATCTTGGTATTTTCAAACAGTTGGTGTCGGGGAACAAACGATGGCTTGACAGTAAGTATTGCTTTTAGAGATTTTAAAAAAAATATTATAACTTAAACAAGCACCCTCAGAGATAAGAATAAATAAAACTTACTGTAAACGAAACTCGTTGACGTTGTATTGCTTAACTGCTGCAACGAAAAGAGTTTTGCTTCTATGTTCGTATTATTATGTATTTATTCTTATGCCTTCGGTCCCATTAAAAACTAGAAGACCAGGAAATTGAGCCAAAGACGCCATTGTTATTCACCTATGCATGAAGTATTCATCATAGGCAAGTCGTAAAACACCTTCCATACTCAAAATCTGCATTCTGGTCAAATGTAAGCACTCTTCTGTAAGATTAGTTAGATTTCACTTTACCATGGACCTTGAAGGTAAAACCGTCACTTGGTCATTTAGGTCAAACTTTAAGACTTGATATCTCAAAAGACTTATACCTAGTTTTACAATTAGGACATCTTTTATTTAGATAACTTTTTTTACTTCAGTTTAGTAGGTCAATTTTAGTCAATAGGACGTGGATTCTCAGTTTAACTGGCGGTAATTTAAAATTTCTGACAAAATCAGCATGCTATGATAAAGAATACCATATTCTTATGAATGTAGGCTATAACTTCGTGTAATGTTTATTCTAAAACTAAGTGGAACGTATCCCGCGTAAGCTTTACTTTTCTACTGTAGCTATTTTAACCCGGTCAAGGTCGAGAGTGCACTGGCTGCTGTAACGTAGTACTAGAAAGGGTAAGCGATATAGCGAAAGTTTATTTGAAAGACAGAGAAAGGCTGTTTCCGGAGCGTTTCTCGGAATGTATCTCTGGTCTGATATCTAAAACGTTTCTCCAGGTAGAGTTGAAGATATGTCAGCGGCTACTTTTTTATCGTTGCTGCGTTTTTGTAAAGAAGTCAATAAATATATTGATGTAGTGCACATAATTTCAGTATGTTACTTAGACCATGAAACTGTACAACTTACCCAAAAGAATATAGGTCGAAATACGAAAAAGCTAATTTGACCTCCTATACAAAATGCTCCATCAGCTGATGAAGTTTCTATGGGAGATCAAAAATTCGTTTTCGTATTTCGGCCTATGTTCTTTGGGAAAAGTTGTTCAGTTTATGATTATGAGTAACATACTAAAATTATGTTTACTATTTCATTAAGACCTTGTATTACAACATCAATCCATTCTAAAATTCAATGTTGTTGATCAAATTGCGTATAGTTTATTACCCGACTGTTCCAAAACAGAAGGGTTATTTAACGAACTATGGTTCTCAAGTCAGTCACGACACGACCCTATCCTTAAGACCTTTGGAAACAATCCCCCCTTCCACAGCAGCACTGCTTAAAATACTTAAATAAAGCGCTAACCAAAACCACTACTTCCAAGTCAATTACTATAGGGAACATTTTTACTAAACTAACTTTAGCACCTACTAGTAAGTAAGCACTGCTAGGCTTACAAGATCGTTTATAATTTTATACTCAGCAGTTTTCTTAAGACTAAAATTAAGATTCACAGTCAACTGCTTCTTTTTCGAAGTACAACATAAGTATCAATAAAATGGTTCCATTCCATTGTACAAAGTCATATTTTTTCATTAATAACTCAAAATCCAAACATGCTGCTGCTAACCTTACCTCTAAGTCCCATTTTAGCATTCTCTAAACAGTTGTAGACATTTTTCATTGATGAAATTTCAAGCTTGTGCGCCTTGTCTCTTCATCCAGATAACTTCTTACCTAATGACATGCCAGGAAGTGTGTAGAAAATAAAAGTGTAAATAAGTTTTGAATAATGATGTTGCTAGTATAGGTAATAGTTTTTAGGGATCGCCGGGAACTGTACAAGACGAAACGATGGGAAAATCTAACGGGATGAGTGAGTAAGATTGTGTATTTTTATAACGAAAAAACTACAAGTCAACGATAGATGTAAGGTGTTATTTAGGAAGGTTATAGGAGGCATATAAAGGTATTGTTATTGAAGCAAAAACGGACATAAGTTTATCCGAATTCGACAGGAGATGACGCGAATTAATGAGGGTTTTACATTAACCATATCGTTAGCAGTACTTGTAATCTTAACATTGTTTGAAGTCGGTAATTTTGTGACAGTTATAAATTCACCTGTTAATGTATACATCAAGGTAGATATTGTATCTATGTTAGCATGTCAGAATTGTATGTGGTTAACGGTTTGGTCACATTATATTACGTAGGGCGATGTTGAATTTTAATAGATACTTAATGCATTCGTTGATTGCAATGCAAAATTTGTAAATAAATGATCGCTTCTGCGTTCCTTTTATCTGATCTGCGTATTAAGTGAACAGCGATTTTGAGTTGCACGATTTGTGTCCCGATAACTACAAAACCATTATTCTCCAGTGTAATTTTCGTGCAACTTAAATTTGCAGTGAGTACGCGTACATTTGCTCAGGAATTGTATTTTTTGTTCATCAAAGTTTCTGTATTATGAAAAAATATTTATAACATCATTTTTATGAGTGATTCGTAATATAAGTGCCGATGTTGTCTCATTGTTAAATTTCATTGAGTCGCTAATTTAGTGAATTTGCACAGAATGTTAGTATTTCACTTGATTTTCGATGTATTTTTTCTTGAATGAGAATATTCAATAATTTTACTGTATTCGATGACTGATGTTGATTTTGAAAGTAAATAATTCGTTAAAGTAGTGTGAGACGGGACTTTTAGATGAGCTGCCTGGCTTGCTGGTGATTGTAGTGACCGAATAGTTTTGTCTTTACGAAAGTTGTCAAAATGTGATTGTTGTAATTTTAGGCGAGTAACAAAGCACATGTAAGCACAAACCATCCATCCTCAAAGAAACTACGCTGAATGTTTTTAAATTTAACTCACGTTTGAATTTATGATACATTTTATTGTAAAAAATATTTTACTATCGCTTATGTTAGTTGAAAAAGTTTGCAAATAATAGTATTTATTTTCTCATGATGGATAATTTTTGATGGCGAGATTTTGGGAGTTCTTTAGGTATTTTGTACGATATGTATGGATTATACTAAAGTATTAACTGTAGGTTCTATGATTGTATGTGTTTATGCTCTTATCTTATATATTTTAACTTATCTACTGAGATTCTCATTCAGTTGAAGCTTGCTTAGGTCTTTTAATATCATCCTTCTCTGTCCTTTCCTAAGAGAGGTGATAAGCTTTTCACTTTTCTTTGGTTTTGTACGTTAGGTATTAATTGTAAGGAGTGTGATTTTTAATTATATTAATGTGTTTTTATACATAGAAAATAGAAAGATTCCAAAATAAAATGCTTAAGGAACGATGGTGTAGCTAATCACATATCAAGTTATGCTTCTTATTTTAAAGTTCGATGGTTTAGGTAGGCAATGGTTAGTGAGGTATACGGAATGAAATTGATGTTCTTCATTGTTGGACTCTGGTGTCTGAGTACTCGTAAATACTGTTGAAAAAACGTCATGCCATTTTGTATGCTGTTATAAAACTGTCAAGGTAATGTTGCTAACATAGGTATCGAAAGAAGTGCCTATGTAGGAGGCGGTCATTATGGTACCAGGCGAGCTGTGAATTGATAATGTTTGGATGGATTAATCTAGATGATTTAGAAACGAGTATTTTCAGCACTAGAGCTCAAAATTTTATTTAACGCGACAATACGGCCCAAGTTCAGATTATTCCAATGTTAAAAAATAGAAAGATTTAATAGCAAATTGTTTCATACTTAGAACGTGACATATCGACCACATAGTGGCGCATAATAGACAAAATTTTAGACAAAATTCCGTTTTCGCTCCAAAATGTTTGCAGAGTTTCGATTGGACAGGATTGGCAATTTGGAATCTTTCTTGACGAAGCTAGTCGCCAAAGAAATTGCTTATAGAAAATTTAATGTTATAAATATGTGTATGCACGTAAGTTTTAACCATAATATTAGTTATATGAATGCTTGAATTGTCCACACACAAATCGATTTTACAACACATAATTAAAGCCATCCTGCCAGTTATATGAACACATGCTTATGATAAATTTATATATCCTATGGTAGTGTACGGATGTAGTGTGTATTTTTAGATATTGCATTGTCTATGTTAGTTTAGTGGTAAGTACACCTTGAGCTTTGAACAGCTATGTCTGTCACTAATATTTTTACATACGGATAGTGTAATGTTATTTCAAACCGTGCTTTCCTCTAGAGTAATGTAGTTTTAAGAATTACTGCAGTTTTCACGAAAGCGCTTACGCACAATTACTTTCGACACCCATTGACACGCGATGGCTTTCGATCTTTTGGCTTGGAGTTTATACGATTTTGAGACGCATCACACTTTGCTTAGGCACTGTAAATAAGGCCCGTCATTAGATTGTAACACCTCTAAATTTAAAATCTCAGTAATCTTACTATTAATATACTGAAACACCATTTTGCGCCGTGGCCTTAAATTTGAAGGAATGTGTTAATCCTTGTAATAAAAAGTAAAGATCATTTGAATTTTGTACAGACTAAACTTTGGCGTGTTGTACACGTTCAATCATTATCAATACTGTTTTAAATGTAAGAACTAAAACTAAATTTGTATCGTACCCCTTAGGATAGATGTTACAGTAGTGTTCTGTGTAGGTATCGCTTTAACTACGTCCTAATGTAATATTGTTGATTTCAATTTCGATTCGAGCATATCCCCATTTAACACGTTTGATAATTGTTACCTTACTCATTAGTTACTTCGAGACTGTTCAAAATACTCTATCGAGTTTTTCTGTAAGGAAAGGGCTGTTTTAGCAGATATTTTTGATACTTTGAGGATAATCGGAGGGAAACGATCGTTTGAAGGTATGCGTGGAAAATATAAGGATGAGCGGCCTCCGAGCGGCGCGGCGGAGGAATGGGACGTGAAAACTTTCCGGCTATACTTCATAAGCGTGAATGATACAATTAATGTTACTGTAATAAAAAAAACAATGTTGTTCTTATATGAAATGCGATAGTTTTCGCTGATAAAAAACTTGTTGTTTTTCATATATTCATAATATTTCCTTTATTTTTTGTACTCTTTAGTATTAAGATTAATATAAAAATAAAAACTATTCAATGTTGATTACTCTAAAACCGATAATAATGTATGTGTTAAGGATGGTGTACTAGTTTCCCCGAGAGCCTTAATAGAGCCTTTTCCTTAGGTATTTCCCTTTTCAAACTTACATAATAGTTCCAGACGTAATTTGTGTAACGATCCATTTTCGCCTTTTCGGCACATGCACAGGACTGAAGAACGACTACTTAACATGTTTCAAAGTCAAAATAAAATCGTCGCCTAAAGTTATTTAAAGGCTTGAAAGTCAACAGGCGTAGAGACAAGTTACAGAATTATTCATAATATTTACGCGTAGTATTATAGTCAATCAGAAGCATTATTTATTAATTTTAAACATAGACTTAGTGTGAGCGTAAGCAGAGACGCCGATGACGCAGCGCAGGGCAGAACGCGTCTTCCCTCTCGCTTTATTACGAAGAAATCTGAAAGATATAAATACTGCTGACAGGCCCGTTGGTGTGGTTGGTAGTGAGTCTGCCTTTCACGCCGTGGGCCGCGGGTTCGATCCCCGCCCAGGGCAAACATTTATGTGATGAACACAAGTGTTTGTTGTGTGTCTGGGTGTTATTATCTATTTATGTATGTATATCAGTCTCTTATACCCATAGTCTAGGCTTTGCCTAGTTTGGGATCAGATTACCTTGTGTGAAATGTCAATGTTCAATATTCAACTGTTCTGTGCTGCTTAGCGCAGTCTGCGTCTTAGCTTACGCCCACCCTTGTTGGGAGAAGAGTGCAGTAGGTTGTTGACCACAGTGCGTAGTAGATGGCATGGAAGCCAGAGAAACGCTGCTACCAACAGGCTGATTTTGGTTTCCTTTCTCGCGTTTGACTACTTACATCACGAGAAGGAACAGAGTTGTCGGCACTAGTTTCATTCTAATTAATTGTTTATGTCGCAGGTAAATTGACAGTGCCGTAAAATTATCTAGTTAAATTACGGTAAACGGTATATTATAGAAAAACCTAACCTAACCAATCCTAATAGCTCGTGAAATTACAAAAATAGGCCCCATGTAATTACAATTTACCTAGTTAAATTGTAAGAAATGGAGCCTATTGAAAATTTCACAATTTACCTGCGACATGCACACCGTGAATTTTCATGAAAGTGGCCACGTGATCGACTCGATGGGAAGTCGAAAAAATCGAAATTAACAGAAAAATACGAGTCCAAACACGCCTGACTTTAAAAAGCAGTTCTCAATTTCCTAGCTATTTGCACTTGAATTCGTCTAGTTGACTTTCAGGCCGCAATCTACTTAATGATCTCCCTAAAGTAATTCTTATCTACTTCCACTACAGTTCACTTTATAATAAAACCTCACAGCAAAACGACGTTAGCTCTGGCCTAGCAATGGTTTAAGATAAATTTAAGAAATCATCATTTCTTAGTTAGATCGTATGACTCAATTTTAAGACTGATCACAGTAAAAGAAAAAAAGTAAAAAAAAACGGAAAAATTCTGGAACATTGTTTTCAATTAGGTATACTTTTAATTTAATATAGTGTTGATCGGAGAACTGGGTTGGGTAGAGTTAAATAAATAAATTTGATAGCCAAAATTAGCACAGTTGGATTTACCCAGTTCACCGCTCTGCACTAAGGATGTCTTAATATCGATATCGATGCACGTCTTTCTGTCGACTTTTCTGTCTTCTATCTCTAAAGACGATGAACGAAATGAAATCGATAAAACGATTGGAGAAACAATCCATGGTAATGTTAACTACAATAATGTTGACGTTACTGTTGAAGTTGATGGAAAATACTAAAAATACTGTTTGTTGCCAAAGTGTTGTTAGGGATAAACATGTAGTTATAAAAATTGGTTGTCACATGCATAATTAAGTTGTTCTTGAGTGGTTTGAAATTAAGGAGAGAAGTTGAAAAATATTTCCAATGATATATTTTTTCATAATGAACTTGAATGCTAATCAGTACTTAAGGATTATATCTGTGTAGGAATTTACATTTAACGTGTGGTAAAAATATGTCGTTGCCACGGTTTTTTCTGTCTGGCCTACGGAATGAACTGTTAAAGTTATAAAATTTACTGTCAAAACTGCTGTCATGATATGAAACAAATTAAATTAGTGATTTAAAAGTTTCGGCATGTCACGATGATGTCATATCATCGAATAAAATCTTCCTTTCACTGACATCTCATATTTGCAGATAAATCGTGGCAAATGATTTAGTTGTTTAGTGTTCATGTTACATTAGATTGTATTGACAGATCTGATATTTGAATCAAACTGTTTTCCCTTAAGCACAGTTACAACCCACTCTTCTTAGCACTTATGTTATCGCACCATGTCATTTACATTTTTTGTGTTAATTCAAAGTAAATATTTATGGATATAATTAATAAGTTGTCGAAAGTTTAACATCCCTTTAAGTTTATAAAAAAATGTGGCTTAAAAGGAAACCTTATGACAGGTTCTTCGAGAAAATTTTCAAGAAAGTTGCTTTGTTTATCCTATTACTGTTATTAATTTATTATTATTTATTTTATCATATTTATTGCGTGTATTTGCGAAGCTAGTCAGTGAAGTTTCGATTAAGTTAGCCACATAAGTTTGCTCGTAGTTTTATGAGTTAAGTTCTGATAACTTATCTACTTGTATTATATTCTTTATAATTTTGTTTAGCCCAAGTTTCTTGCTTGTTTCTAGTCATCCTCGACACTTTCGTGGGTCTTTATATTCCTTTTGTTTCCTTAGCATTATTTTTCGTTTCAATGTCTCGTTTCTCTCAAATGTATAATCGGATACAGTATATTACGTAGACTCTGTGTTAGTTGATGGTTGTCAAAATAGTAACTACTGACTGTATACCTACTGTTTCATTTAAATATATTATAATAAATATAGATTGGAGTATATCCAGATACAAAAATGGTGTTGACTGTCTTGAGGATTTGAAGAGCAGGACTTAAGACGATTTGTTTCAACAGGTTAAAATATCAGTTATTGTTTTACGCGTGCATTTTAATTTTTAATTTTATTGTATTTATTTAAATTATTCAACAAATGTCTTCTCTTCTTATAGTTTGTATTCTTATCCCATTAGATTGATTTACTAAATCGGGATCGTTTTTCCCAAAGTCAGAACATTCCATATCTAAAGGGTTTTCGTCGTAAGAATTGTTTAAGTTTTTGTGTACTGTGTGGGTTGCAAGCATTGTATTGATTCAAGTTGAGTCATAACTGGACATGTATTTGGAAAGCATGATAAATACTCATAAATACTTGTTATTCAGGTCTTAATTAAGCTAGTAAGTAAGAATTGATAAATAATATCTGATGATAAATTTACTTGTATGTTGTATTAAAATGAACACGAAATAAAGAAACTGGTTTGAATGAGTGTTTTATTTTGATAACCATAAGTATAACGACTCACCTGCGGAAATTCCGACGCGGAAAGTTCCGCAATCGAGAAATCTGTCAAGTACACTCAACAGCACATCAGTAGAAACACTTTTGAACTTTACGGCGTGGTAATAGAGTTGAAAAAGTTTCTACCGACGTGTGGTTGACCGTACGTCACCAGCGGAAATTCCGCCAGATGTGTCGTATATGGTCGTATGTAACTCAAAAAGCATTGCGAGCGTAGTAAGCGGAGTTCTCCACGTAGGAAAGACCCGCAGGTTTGTCCCTATACGAGTACTAAAGTATAAAACTTCATTGTCAAGTAGCAATGACGTGAAAAGAACTAAGGGTCGAATTGATAAATCCCGCTTAGGTGTGAGATTGTCCTTAAGGCATCTTGAGGTGTTGCTTTACTCGTAATTAATAAACAGAAATTGAGTAGCTGTCATCGGAGCAATTATCACTTGAGTGTTAAAAACACACTCACTAATTTATAAACGAAACTTAACTCAAATTGCTGATGCTATCAAATAGTGACGAGTATTATTTTGAACTGTCAGTCTCCATTATTTATTTATTAAGAAAGAAAAAACTTTAAAATTAACATTAAAAACATTATAAGAAGCAAAAACAAAACGCAGACATAAATTCTTTTTGCTCTCTTGACGTTTGACTCAAAAACGGACACTTGAGATTGATATTTGGAAGTAGTTTATTAATTAGCAAGATTTTGCTAAGTCAGCTGACATGGTCTTGGGGAAGATTTTCAGAGGGTTTTATCAATACGGGCCTAAATCCTATTCCACCAAATAATAAGACGTAAAAACTAAAGACTTCGCAGTTGAGAAGAGATTTCTTATCAAAAACACAAGACACACATTTTTAACCAAAACACACGCACAAAAAAATGAAATATAAAAATATGTATAAATATAATATAATAATAAGGCTATGCTCGGAGTCTCTCCGCGGGATCGAATCAGAAATGAAGAGATCCGCAGAAGAACTAAAGTAACTGACATAGCCCTAAAAATCGCCAAACTAAAGTGGCAGTGAGCAGGGCGCGTCGCAAGAAGAACCGATGGCCGATGGGGCGTAAGGGTTCTAGAGTGGCGACCACGTACCGGAAGACGAAGCGTTGGCAGGCCCCCCACAAGGTGGACCGACGATCTGGTCAAGGTCGCGGGAAGCCGCTGGATCCGAGCATCGCAATATCGGTCAAAATCGTCATGGAGATCTTTAGGGGAGGCCTATGTCCAGCAGTGGACGCCTTTCGGCTGATATGATTATGATGATTGAAACTGCATCAGCTGATAGCGCATTTTGTATGGGAGGTCAAATTTGGGTTTTCGTATTTCTATAGTTGTTCAGGTCAGTCCCTAAAGTTATTCAGGTTCAGTATGTAGAATTTTGCAGTTGACAAATTTTTGTAGAGGTGCCGGCAAGTGTACATTCGATTCTATTCAAGTTACGACGACTTCACGTCATTTACAGTTCTCCTTAGAATTATCATAGTGTGACGTGGACGCAACGACCACGTGCATCTATTGCACGTGACTCCAGAAACGTAAAGTTCTACAACATATTTGTTATATCAAGTGAAAAAACAGAAATCGCACGGCTGCGACAAAATTATGGACTTAGTTAAATCCCTGAAATAAATCTAGTGAATTAATCGAAACCCTGTTCGATTTCAGTGAAATGTCGAATATTCATGTCAGTTTTTGTTTGCTCCTACTTCAGCGCGCTTCAAACCCGATTTCACGAGGGCGGCGCACGCGACAGTCACTTTTGAACTTGACGCAGGTTAGACTGTGGTGATTATGACCTCTAAGGTTAGGTTAAATAAACATTTGAAATAACATACAAACTTTGTTTTTGTCATTTCACTAATCCAGTTCCGAAACAAATCCCGAGATTTGAACAAAGCACTTAGGAATTGGACAAAGTCCCTAATTCTATCATATCTCTGCGACCTTAAAACTGATGACGGTCACAACGAAGATGGCCTCGGGTGGACACATCTTCTTGTATTTCTTCAGGGAGTTCAGCCGTTTCACTGAAACATATCATCATAACTTCCCATTACGAGTAAAAGTCCACTAGACCAGAGCTCCCTCCAGAATATACCAGCAAAGAACCGGTCAAGTGCGTGTCGGATCATGCGTAATGTAAAGGGTTCTGTAGTAAAGTTGCTTTATTAATTATTATTTTTAAAGCAGGTTTCGATTTTTTCATAACTTTTCCTTTATAACGACCAGCGAAGCCCAGCGCTTGATTACTATTTCTAACTACTCCACCCGTGGATGTCGTAAGAGGCGACTATGGGTTTTGAAACTAAGGATGGGCAGCAGCATCTTTCTGTGTATCATACCGTCTTACGTATTGCGGTCACCTACAACAGCGGTCGCCAGCCGCAACACTTACAAGCGTAGTGACTATGGTGAATTCCCTCCAAATTACCACGCATTTTTGCTGGAGTTCTAGAGGGAGCACCCTGACCTGCAGTGGACTTTTCATGGGAGGTTCTGGTTATGATGATTTTCTGGTTTCAAACAAAATCAAAATAAAATACAATATTCTTTATTGCACACGAAATTTAGTGAAAAATACAAATAAGCCTATTAAAAACATAGATAATCAAAATAACAAGAAACTGAATATTCTGTCCGCCCGTCCTGCGGGAATCCGAATCTATGTTTTTAATAGGCTTATTTGTATTTGAATGAATATCCGCGTGGCTGTTTTTTTATAGCCTACGTAATTCTCCGGTCCATAAACTCTTTGCAAGAAATCGCGTTGATCTGTTGTTTATTTATTCTCCTTTAAAAAAATACAAACCTACAAACATATTTTCGCAAGAACAATATCCGTAAGATGCATTTGTTACACTTAGACTACTTTTGCAGTAAATATCAGAGAGAGAGAGAGAGAGAGTGTGTGGAGAGATGTCTTTCTATCATGTAAGATCGGAATATTAGACCGTAAGGGCACTGCATGTTATCCTACGTCATCTAGTACACGAAATTTGCAACTTTGTAGCGATAGTAGTGGCCTAGTAGGTCCACAAAACGTTGGTCTGCCAATCCGAAACCTGGCAGGTTTTGTACAGTTGGAGAGAAAAGTGGTTAAATGACAGATTACACGAATGAAATCTATTCGTAGAAATAGAAGGTACCTATACAAGTAAAAAACAACAGGTCTGCCTTGCATCCTCTTGGCAGTTTCGCTAGTCGGACCACAAATGTGGTCGGATGTGATCGGACCACAAACTTGGTCGGACTGGCGAACCTGCCAAGAGGATGCAAGGCAAACCTGTTGTTTTTTATTTATATAGGTACCTTCTATTTCTACGAATAGATTTCATTCGTGTAATCTGTCATTTAACCATTTTTCTCTCCATCTGTACAAAACCTGCCAGGTTTCGGATTGGCAGACCAACGTTTTGTGGACCTACTAGGCCACTACTATCGCTACAAAGTTGCAAATTTCGTGTACTAGATGACGTAGGATAACATGCAGTGCCCTTACGGTCTATATCTTCTCACACCTACGCAGACGGAGCCACGGGCGAAAGTTATACATAAAAAAAATACAGAACTTAAAACAATAGACTTAAAATATAAAGGCGTTTGTTCAATCTGTTAATTCACTGTACTTACTTCCGTAGCACCGGCTACGCGCTACGCCGCGCCGTAGCGCTCTCGTAGTCAGCGTAGCCTCCAAAATTCATGACCTTCCCTTTTGAAGTGTAAACTCATGTAGCTTAACAGAGAATATGTTTGAGTTCAAAATTTTTCGCGTATACAATACGTAGGACTACCTCTTGCTGGGAAATTTTTGCTTTTCTGCTGGCTAATTTCGGAATAAGATTTAGTTAATCTAGGCCTTAAATTCTAGGGTTAGGGTTTATCGCCGTATATCTTGAGTAGTAATGAGTAGTGATTGAAAACTCAGCAAACAGATGCTGTATTTACACAAATTTTTATACGTGATAAAAGCGTTCAAGATTTGCCTTTAGGTGTTTTTAAATCAACTAGGAACATCGCTTGGTAGAATCGCCGGTAAAAGAGAAAAACATTACTACGAGTAAAAGGTTTGTTTTTGAACACATTATTTTAGGATTCATGACATGAGAGTGGATAAAGTTGTGTATGCAACTTCACATAATTAGGTATAAAACACTCGTGTCATCTGTTATAGAACTTGACTCGCTGCGCTCGCTTGCGTCCCATAAACCGTCACTCAAGTTTTATACCCCTCATTATGTACCGTTGCATAAACTACTATTAGTTAGTTTTAACTTATCCATTAGGTTGTTTGTCGGTACGGTAGTCGGTTCTCTTCAAGTTAACTTGCTAAGTCATAATTTGAGTTAGCTTGCATGTTTCTCTTACTAACTACTGAGGGCGAAACTAACTACATTTGTGAGTAATTTGTACCCAGAGCATAAAGTTAGACTTCTAACTGAGCAAAGCCAAGGTAGGGTCTGGGGGTCTAGACCTCTAGACACCCGGATCAAGGAGACATTTAGAGACGAAAGCAAACGTCATAAAATGATAGATATTTATTTAATGGCGTCACATCTCAGATGTATTTTGCACAATGTCAAGTTAACAAATTATTATAAAATTATGGCGAGTTCGCCAATGTCAAGTGAAAGATTTACACAGGAATCCACATCACGAAGACGAGGGCCTGTGTACTATGATGACTCCGATAAGTTGATGGGGAAAATTATTGAAGTGTCGATGGGCCGCTTCTCTCCATCCAAAAATCTTGATAAATGCATGTATTCCAATCTTCTAATAGATGTTCATTTTCAAAGACGTTTACTGCATAACACCCAATCAAATTATTCATTAAACTCTTCAATAAACAAATAAAACTAAAATTGAAATATAAACACGACCGCCATCTTCAAATGTTGAAAAACGAACCCGTCATAAAATGACTGGGGTGACATAATGTAAAATGTCATCCCATGTACTCGTATTTCATGACGTTCGTTTCTGTCAAATGGCACGTTGTCTAGACCCCCTTATTTTCCTTCTGGCTTGCGGAGGTTATATGTCTGTCACTCTGTGTAAAAATCGCTGACCTCATCAAATCCCCTATTTTTTGTATTTCAAACTATGTAGATTGTAATAGAATATTTCTTTCTCTCAAAAAAACTCCTGCATTAAGTCGCGGGAGTCGCGTTACAAAATCCTATGCTATGGAAATTAATATGAAGTACCTGGGCTACCGAGCTATGCTCTGTACGATTAAAATATGATCGGTTTAGCAAGCTGTACTACTCAACAACAGATGGCGCTGTAAGTTTCTTGAACCCACTAAAACGCGCTAAGAAATATTAAAAAAGACTGTAAAACGAATCTATCCCAGATATGAGACCTAGCTAGATCGATTTTTTGCCCCCGAAAATCCCTGTATACTAAATTTCATCGAAATCGTTAGAGCCGTTTTCGAGCAACCGATTACAAATATATATATTTATAAATATTTATAAATATACAAATATTGCTCGTTTAACAGTATAGGATGTAGAAACTAATAAGTAAATAAGAAGTAAAAAGTAATACCCGTGTGAGTGAGTTTTGTGTTTGGCGGGATATGTATGTGTTAGTATTCCTTGACAAAAATTGTTCAGTTTTATGGGCAGATTCAGCACCTTCAGCTTTGATGTACCGTTTTTGTGACACTTTGTAGAAGACTAGGTACTATCATGGTGCTATACAAGATCGTAAACCTACTAACCAAAAAAAAGTTCTAGAAAGTCCACTCGCACACAATCAATAAAACATCAACTCAGTAAGTGGATTCCCCTGGAAATCCCGAGGGGAAAACTATCGATTGTTCATCCCCATTCTCTTTCTATATACTTACCTACGTACTAACCTATGTAGTAGTGAGTTAATACCGTTGTGTATGTGTGCGTTAGTAAGGGTAAGGGTGTGCGTTGTTGAGGGGGTGTATCTATGTGTGCGAGTCTTTGATCATGACCGTGACTTTTATTATTCTTACAATTGGGTTTTCATAAGAGAGTTGGAAGTGTGAGAGATATTGATCAGTACCTGGGCGACCGAGCTATGCTCTGTATGATTGAAATATCATCGGGTGAGCAAGCTATGCTACTCAACAACAGATGGCGCAGTAAGTTTCTTGAACGCACTAAAACGCGCTAAGAAATATTAAAAAAGACGGTGAAAACGAATTTTCCCAGACATGAGACCCAGCTAGATATATTTTTTGCCCCCATAAACCCCTGTATACTAAATTTCATCGAAATCGTTAGAGCCGTTTTCGAGAAACCGATTACAAATATATATACAACTACGAGTATTGCTAGTTTAATAGTAAAGGATGTATTACTAGTATTATAAAATTGACAATTGATTTTTTCTGTGAATTGAATATATTTATAAAAATATATCATGTTATGCTATTTTGATGCCCCTGAAACCAATTCTTGAATTTGTTTGTTTATTTGTTCGAGCATCACGCAAAAACTACTGAACCGATTTTAATGAAACTTTTTTGTTTGATAGCTAATAACTTGACTTGAACACTGGTAGGTATACTTTTTTTAACATACGGATGAAGTCGCAGGGAAAAGCTAGTCATCATCATATCAGGACACTGCTGGGCATAGGCCTCCCCTAAAGATCTCCATGACGACCGGTCCTGCGCTGCTCGCATCCAGCGGCTTCCCGCGACCTTGACCAGATCGTTGGTCCACCTTGTGGGGGGCCTGCCAATGCTTCTTCTTCCGGTACGTGGTCGCCACTCTAAAACCCTTACGCCCCATCGGCCATGGGTTCTTCTTGCGATGTGCCCTGTCCACTGCCATTTTAGTTTAGCGATTCTCAGGGCTATGTCAGTCACTTTAGTTCTTTTGCGGATCTCCTCATTTCTAATTCGATCCCGCAGAGAGACTCCGAGAATAGCCCTTTCCATAGCCCTTTGGGTGAATTTGAGCTTCCTGATAAGGCCCATCGTGAGCGGCCACGTCTCAGTGCCATCACTGGCAACCCACACTTATTTATTTATAGGTGGCATTTTGGACGTGAAGAAACGTGGACGTGAGGCCAAAAGCTAGTATCCATGTATTATTAGGTCTTTAACTTTAGAAATTGCCGAAATATTTTGTCATATTCACCTGATAATTCCTATAATTCTATTAACTATTTTTGTTTGTTTTATTTATTTGTTTGCGGTGGATGTGTCTATGGTTTCGTTTGGGGGGTAATTTCGTGCAAAGTGGATACAAGTGGTGGTAGTGGGGCCTGCCCCCTGGCGGCAATAATTGGTACTACATCGAGCTTTGTATGAGTCAAGGGTTGACGTGCTCTTGATAGTGGTCAGCCTACGAAAGATTTCGATGTACAGGATTGCCGTTTGGTACACAGGTACTTTAGGTTACAACAATATTTTTTTCCGGCAGATCTTAAAAATACTCTGTACAGTACTGGGTACAGCTATGACGTCATAAATTTTTTGTATGGGATTTGTTTTTTTTTTGTTTAGAACCTTATCGTGTGTGATATCAAATGAAAGGGCTTCATATGCCAGTTCCAAAAATATACTACACCATTACTTTTCGGCCACCTGTTTTGTAAAAACCTTAGAAATTTTTTCAAAACACCAAGTTTGGGCTCCTCCAGACAGGAAACGGCTGAGTAAGTTTTTGTAGAACATACTCCAAATGTCTCGTATTATAATCATGTCTAACTTCAAGAAGTCAATTTTTAAAATATTAATATTTACTATTTTTTTGAATTTTTTTCTTCAGTAAAAATTTGGACAGACTTTTGTCTGAATTTTTTGAAAGTTATGGAACTATATAGTACTGTGCTGTTTTTATTGTTTTTCTCACGATTTCTTTCCCGAACCCCACTCCTTACTACACCTGTGAGAGGATCTGATGACACGGTGCGAGCCAAAAGTGAAAAGACACTCTCTTTGATCTCTCCCACTGCTGCTGCTCTCTAAATTACACAGAAGACAAAGAAGAAGACATTTAACTTTCTCTTTTCAACTTCCAATACCATAAAACACAATAACAGCCAGTAACGAAGAGTTCGAAGTTAAAATCTCAGAGATATGTCCAACTTTTTACTGCAGAAAAATATCATAAAAAATAGTAAATATTAATATTTTGGAAATTTCCTTTTTGACGTTAGACGTGAGTATATTACGAGACATTTGGCGTATGTTTTACAAAAACTTACCAAGCCGTCTCCTGCCTGGAGGAGCCCAAACTTGGTATGATTTGAAAATATTTTTACAAAACAGGTGGCCGAAAGGTAATGGTGTAGTATATTTTTGGAACCGGCATATGATGCCCTTTCATTTGATATCACACACGATAAGTTTCTAAACAAAAAATTTTCAAATCTCATACAAAAAATTGATGACGTCTCATACCTGCCCCCCTGTATTTTAAGAGTTGCCGGAAAAAATGTTTGTTGTAACCTAAAGTACCTGTGTACCAAACGGCAATCCTGTACATCGATTTGCGGCTTTCTATCAATATGAGCTTTGTACATTGTCCACTATGACTGTACCTACGCAGACGTATCCACGTAAAACTTACTGCCGTATCAAATTTAGTATACGGGGGTTTTTGGGGGCAAAAAATCGATCTGGCTAGGTCTCATGTCTGGGAAAATTCTTTTTCACCGTCTTTTTTAATATTTCTTAGCGCGTTTTAGTGCGTTCCAGAAACTTGCAGCGCCATCTGTTGTTGAGTAGCATAGCTTGCTCACCCGATGATATTTTAATCATACAGAGCATAGCTCGGTCGCCCAGGTACTAAGTGCTAATATACAGAAATGTTAGTATGACTGTAAGTACACACAATCTACTCTGAATCCGAATCACGAAGGAATTACATATAAAACTCATTAGCAGTTTGAAAGACATCGCTTCCGGCGGTTGCAATGAAAATTCTCGTTAAATCCAGTGAAAACCTCTTATTTACTCGTGTACCGTACCGGGTGTTATGATATTACAAGAGAATGTGTAGCACTTAACAAGTATGAATAGGGTAGGAAAAGAAATAGAAGAGTTAATAAAATGAAAAGACTAGAGAATCTAAGGAAAAAAAAAACAATAATAACTCCAGCTTGTTCGAATTACGTATCTATCTACTGAATGACAATTTATAAAAGAGCTGATATAGTATTTTTGCGATTTCAGAGTCGGGTCTTTTTCACATTTATACTTGGTATTACTATTACTCATCATAACATCCCATGAAATGTCCACTACAGGACAGGGAGCTCCCTCCAGAATTCTAGCTTTTGCTGGAAAAATGTGGAGGGGAAGTACCATAGTCACCTCGCTTGTCGGCGTTACGGCTGGCAACATGGACCGCGGCTGCAAGTGACCGCAGTAAGTAACATGGTATGATACATAGGTGGGTGCTGCGGCCCATCCTCCGGCTTATAACCCTTAGTCGCCTCTTACGAAACCCACGGGTATGTATGGGTTGGTACTATTCTTTGCTGGCACCACACGGGACTACTACTATTACTACAATTGTTTTTTCTATTTTTGTGATGTACTTAGATACTAAAGAAAGAAAAAAGAAAGAAAAATATTTTTATTCAGTGCTTAGGTACATTAAATCTTAAAATTTAACACATATATACAATTACAAGCACCGAAAAAAGGACCTGGCTCAGCAAAATGCTGCAGGCCAAGACCGCAGCGCTGATTTTCAGTCAGGCCCTGAAAGCATGCAAATACAACATTGACAAGACCTGTTCTAACGTTTAAAACTACTATGACACTAAAAGACAACAAAGTGCGATTCTCACCTTAAGAATTAAGATGGAATGTCTCATCTGCAAATTTAAAGATTTTATGAAAAGTTTACTCAATTAAATACAAAACTTCCCCTTTGGCAAGCAGAACCTTTCCTACATATTTTGTAAATTAATTCAGCGAGGGCACCTCTCATAGGTTAAAAGATGGACATGTCACCATTGCTTGCAATTAATTAGCTGGACAAAATATGGGACTGTAGCTGAAAGGGTCACTCAACCCGGGCCTTTTTTACCCTAAACCAAAGAGATTCCTGGTATTTCATAACTAGAGTGTCCAGGCAAAAGTAACCCAGGTAGCGTTGATACTACGAAGAGCTTCAAGAGGTCTTTTAGCTCTCTTTTTAGGGATCTGTACCCAAAGGGTAAAAATCGAGACCCTATTATTATGCCTCCGATGTCTGTCTGTCAGCGGGCTGTATCTCACGAACCACAATAGGCGGAGAGTTCAAATTATTACAATTAAGGGGGGCGTCCATACTAAAAACGTGTTTTTAGGCGTTTTTTTGCTCGATTTTTGTTTTAAGTCTATCGTAAAAACGGGAAAATTTACAAGTGTGAAAATTGGTATGTTTATAGTGCATATGCTATAGAATTACAACAAATAATAAAAAATGGTCAAGTGCCTGTCGTAATCGCGCAAATGTAATACGCTTTTCCGAGACAGCGCGTCCATAATTAAGACGGTATTTTGACCTCAGTGGTACGGAACCCTCGGTGCGCGATCCGACTCTCACTTGGCCGGTTTTTTGTTTGTGGTCTAGTAGTGATTTCGTTTTTCCTAGTATAAAACCAGTGCCCTTGTAAAATAGGAATAAAGGCTAGGGCAATGTTGACCATGAAAGTTTATCAACATCGTCTTGGAACTACCTAAAGATCATCATCCATCATATCGTGTGGATTGTAAGGGTGGTATTAATAAATCGCTCTCAAGTATGAGATTGCTCTCAAGATGTAATTTACACATACAAAATAGACATCTTCAGTGCAATCCCAGAATTGAGAGGGGTTTATCAATAAGACCCTAACAATTATCGACCTCGTGTCAGAGTGAACTGAACGGGTGACAGCTCGTGGTATTATAACTTGCAAGACGTTAACCTGTTGGTCCTATTTACTATGTCAGATAGTATAGTGGTAGTTACTATTCATAGCGGTCAACAATAACCGCGGTCCATGATGCCAGCCGCGACACTAACAAGCGTGGTGACTATGGTACTTCCTCTCCTAATTGTTTCAGCAAAAGCTGTAGATCTGGAGGGAGCTTCCTGTCTTGCAGTGGGCGTTTCGTGGCATTTATATGATAAGTTAAACTTTTCATGGCACTGGTCACATTGTGCTAACAATAACTACCTAGAATCCATTTTTTTTCGTTTATTCCAACGCTTACCAATCTATTTTGTAGCCATGACACAAAAACCAGAGTATATGTGACGGAGAGAATATCTTTGTTTTACAAACTTGTTTTACAATGCATTTGCTCGAATAGGCGTCAATTGCATAGCAGCAAACCCGGCTGAAAGTAGATAATTCCAGCATGATCTGCCAGCCCGTGCGGGAAAGTAACTTTTTAATTTAAATATACAAATAATAAAAAGTTCAGAACAAGGAGTCTTTAGTGTTCAGAAATATGTTGATTAATAGCTAAAAATCTGAGTAAAACGATAAATTTACAACAAATAAATATAGTCTTCAAAATTTTTTTTTTTTTAGTAAACTGATTTTATTATGTACAAAGATATTAAATACGTCATATTTATCTTTGATAAACCACTAGGCAGTTTGTATGACATCCCTTTGTCTTACCTGTTCAGAAATTTTTTGTTCGTGCGCGCGCAGTTTCTGATATTCCCGCCATTTTCTACAAAAAAATTCTCGTAAAGTTCTAGTAGTTGTTAAAAGTTTTTATCTATTTTATTGATAAAATGAAATGTTCTAGTGAATGCATTGTAAAACGTAGTTCGATACACGTGCTCAAGTGTAAATCTTGACTCGTGTCGCGTAGAACACTCGCTAAAGCTCACGTTCTATATTGCAACAACTCTTTAGGATTAACTTCCTTTCCGCACTTGTATCGAAAATAACTATTTTCTGACAGCTTTAGCCGATTGCTTTTAATACAGCTGCAAAATGCCTTGGCAAGCGTTGGATAAACGAAAAGAGAAAGGATAATTCATAATTCATTTATTCATGTAAAGTAATCATGTAGGTACATAGGATCATAATCAGTAATTGTCAGCAAATGAAAAGAGGCTTAGAATAATTTTGCATGCAGAGATGTTCATAAAAATTGAAGTCGCAAATGTCCCTTTGTGTGAGCCACGAGGTTGAGCACTCTAGTTCTGAAATACATGTAATCTCTGTGCCCTAAATGGAACAAAGGACTTTTGTACCGCGTTGGGGTAAAATTATGTAAATCATCATGTATATGTTTGTCGTTGATATGCTTTTTTTTATTTTTAGATAGCTCATTCATTTCAAAATACTCTTATCACTGTTTCTACTGTTATCAGTGTTTATTATTTTCAAACCGTATCAAATTAGTTTCTCAAAAAAACAGGTTTTTAATGGGACGATCATATTTTTTTCTAATTCGTCGACTAATATTTATTTAAGAATTTAGATTTTCAGGTATATTTCTTATACTTAGTCTAAGAGCTTATTTTTTGTTATTTGTTGCTGAGATAAAGGGTTTAGACTGATGGACAGATAGACGGAGAACAAATTAACCGGAATAAAGCCAAGCCTAGGTTTAGCCTTTACATTATATTATCGAGGCTCCAATTTTCCATTTTGAGGTACGGAATTCTAAAAATCTTATATACCTAACTAAAATACGACAGCGAAAGCAAAACCGAATGTAGCCGTATGATTATCACACGTAACTTTCCACCCACTGCTAGGTAAAGACCTTTCCCTCGTCCCTTCATTGGTGCCTATCCAAAGCTTTCTATCGTCAAGTCTTGCAAAAGGTGTCGATTTCAAGCTGGTTGCATCGTCGACCTCATCTCTGTCCTCAAGTCTAGATGGAGGTCAAGAGTAAGCCCATTGACAATAAAAAAAAACGGTCAAGTGCGAGTTGGACTCGCGCGCCGAGGGTTCCGATATATACCTTTAGATTTTTTAGTAAAGTCAATAAAGCAATAAAGTCTATTTTTAGAACTACAAAACTAAAATTGTCTGTAAATGTTTTTGCAGATTTCTAAAAAACTGTGCAATTCAGAAAGATCGTTTTATTTTTGCTGTAATATGTACATAAACGTCTATCGACTTTCATCATTCTCATCATCATTTCATCTTTTTCATCATAATTTGAAAACTAAGAGTTGTAAAAAAATACAAAAATATATTTTAGAATGTACAAATAAAGCCCTCTCATATGATACCCCTCGACCTAAAAGCGACAATTTGAAATTTGCCCCCCCTCCCCCACATTAATAGTCCTATTTTTATTTTTTTTAGTTTGTTTCATGTGCAATTAAGTTGAGCAACCATACTCGTATTCTAAAACTTTTCCAAATATCAAGTCGATAGCATGAGTGGTTCAAAGATATACAGGTGTGACAGACAGACAGACAGACGGACAGACCGACAAAGTCGCACCATAAGGGTTCCTTGTTTTTACCATTTTGGAATCGGAACCCTAAAAAGGCGTCGATTGGGCGACCTTGATGTCTTCTGTCGCTTTGTGGCTGCCAAGTTTTTGTAATTCTTTCTTAGATCGAAATTGTAAAATATTTAAACCCTTCAACCTTTATAATGACCAGTATTTGATACCTATTGTGAGTCCTTTACGAGATATAATAGTTAAACCCTTTTTGAGGGTACATTTTTACCTCCCACCACTTATGCACAACTTCGGCGGACTCTTTCTAGCAGAGGGATATCTAGATAGTCATAGTGGGTATTTTAAAAAGGTTCACACAAAATGACCTATTAGAGAATATCTGTGTTTCGTTTTTGTTTTCAAGTCCTGTTACGAGGATGTTCTTATAGGTATATAAATTGTAGGCAAAGGTATAAAAGATAAAGGTACATCTGTAAGTATATTTCACTCGAAATTCAGCGTGTATTCGACAACTCTCCATGGGGAGGCGACGGCAGACATATCGATTGCGACTATGGGAGCTCTACTACTACAATCGCATACATAAACACGTACACACCTGTCTGTCGGTGACATGCAGGGCAGTTATTGCCCGTAGCGGAATAAAGGGAGAAATCATCTACAGCTACGTCACTTACGCAACGTGCTTGCAAAATGTTCTAAAGATTCGTCATAATCATATCGTGTGGGTTTTAAGATGGATCATCAGACAACCCCTTGAGGGTTTGGCATCCATGTCAGAGTTGTTGAGTCGCCAAAGTCCACTGACATGGCTCATAAACGACTAGAACTTCTGTAGTAGTGTGGCCGGCACTAATGGCTGTTGCAAATTCGTGCCTCACGATGCACAGAATTTCTTATTTTTAGAATAATCAGGTGTTTCATCCTGCAAGTGGGCTCGATATAGCCAGGAAATTTAGCGATTCCGCTTCAAAAAATCAAATTTTTAACATAAAAAAAAACATATGTTGTACAGAATGTTAAGAAAATGAGGAATATTTTTTTTTATTGAAATTTGCTGTCCATACAAATATGTTCGTAACTTACAATCACCATAAAGTCATCTGCAGGACAGGGAGCTTCCTCCAGAACTTCAGAGCCAAAACGCGTGGTACTTTAGAGGGGATTTACCATAGTTACCACGCTTGTAAGCGTTGCGGCTGGCGACCGCTGTTGTTGGTGACCGCAGTATGCAAGATGGTTATGATACATAAAAAGGTGCTGCTGCCCATCCTCTGCTTTATAAAGCCGTAGTCGCCTCTTTCGACACCTACGGGTTAATATTAGTTGGTCCTTTTCTTTGCCGGCACTTAAGTAAAAGCATTTTTTTTTATATTTGACATTTGTTCTTTGGGGAAAGTTGTTCAGTTTCATGGATAAAAGTTTTGGTTTAAAATATCGCAGTATTTTTCCTAAAATCCTTTGTTTTCTAGTGTTTAAGATGTCCTCTACGTAACATTTCCCTTTGAAGGACTGGGTCACTCTGTATTTAAACGAGACTTTCTGAGTCTAAAATTAATTACTTAAATTTATAAATTGAACCTAGAGAAAACTAAGAACTTTGAATATTCATCAATTAGTTTAGGAGCGCTAGACTTAAATATTAAATGTTTGATGATAAACTTAAAAGTGCTTATCGAAACAAACTAAAACTCAATTTTTTATCTTAATAAGTAATCAGAAGCTACGTTTACATAAAAAAAACTTACTTAGGGTGAAAACGCTAAGCTGGCTTGTATAGCGCCTATACAGGATGGCTTATTGATTGGCGTCCAAATGAAAAAAATTGATGCCTTATGTTAAAGGGTATCGTGGAGCCTAAATAAAGATTCAGGATCTTTCCCTCTCAACTTTTGAACGCCGATTTTAGCAAAAAGTAAATACCCATTAATTTTTTAAAAGGTTTTGTGTAGCCTTGCAAAGTTTTGAAAATCAGTTACAATCTATGGAACATCCTTTTTGTATTTTTAAATTGATGATTAAAGTTTGAATCGGCCCTATATATTTATCGAAAATTATATTTACCATACTTTTTGAGTAATAAGCAGGAACGTTAGGAGGTTCATTAATTAATTTGACAAAGTAACGTTCAAGACAATCATGACACAAAAAGAAAATTAAAAAAATACATATTCAGTACAAAAAAAACCGGCCAAGTGCGAGTCGGACTCGCGCACTGAGGGTTCCGTACCACCACATACACATAATTGTGTTAGTTGAAATTTCAGTAAGTTAATGTGCTAGATTTTTTGAGTCCGACACGCGCTTCACCAAATTTTATTATTTGTTGTTATTTTATAGCTTATGCACTATAAACATACCAATTTTCAAGTTTGTAAGTGTTCCCGTTTTTAAAATAGAACTATAACAAAAATCGCCTCTGCGACCATCCAACTTGACCTCTCTCTTATATGAATGTTCTTGAAACGGGAGCTCACCACAATTGGTTACCATTAGTTGTGAGAAAAAATGTAATATTTAATGATTTCAGACTTTTCCCATTATTTGTACTGTGAGACCTAGCTTCTTGCCAAATTTCAAAATTTTAGGTCAACGGGAAGTACCCTGTAGGTTTTGCATTTTTGAATAAATGTATGGAGATGAGGACATACAAAGCCATATCTTTTGATTGCGTCGTTGTAAAAAATTGAAATTTTCAGATCTTGTGTGGTTCATGGATCCTAATATATGGTATTAATTTCAACCTGATACCTTTGCCCGTTCGTGAGATAAAGGGTCTTGAAAGACAGACAGACAGACAGACAGACAGCCAGACGGACAACAAAGTGATCCTATAAGGGTTCCGTTTTTTTCTTTTGAGGTACGGAACCCTAAAAAAAGATGAATTTTTAAATCACCATCTGCAGAAAATTTTAAAGAATAAAAAACAAATTTATAACTCGAAAACTACAAATAATCGCGGATCATACATGGGATTTGGATACCCCTTAGCATGATGCATCGAAATTTTTCTTTTGGATGTCTATTAATGGGCCACCTGTATAAGCTTGAACTATATATATACAAGGTGTAAATTTTATTGCGTGCCATAGTTTAGGGGGTGTTTCAGTAACTATAAAGGAAAACAAACAAAAAAAAATCCTTCTTAAAAAAAAACTAAACCTCCATTGAAACTAAACTAACGCGGAGGGCAATGACCCGGACGGAGCACCGCGCTATCACCGAGCCAGCGCGTGAGTATTAGTGAATACATACATAACTGAAACTCTTTCGAGCGCTTTGATAGCCCGGTGCTCCGGGTCATTGCCCTCCGCGTTAGTTTAGTTTCAATGGAGTTTAAATTTTGACATTGGAAATGTCTTTTCGTTCACGAAAAAGTGCGATCTCCTTATATCTCGGAGAGTTGTGAAGATATGATATTTAAAAAAGACTGAAGACGCGTATTTACAAGAGCTATAAGATGCAAAACGAATTATTTGATAAATAAAAACTAAAAAACTTATGGCCGAAATAGTGCAAAAAAAAAACAATTTTTTCCGAATTTTTTACTTTGGTGCTCGATATTTTGGAAACGAAGAATGATATCAAAAATTTGAGAAAAAGTCCTCTGGACAATTTAATCAGCTACAATTTGAGCCTAAAACAAAGATGATCGGATTAAGGGTTTGCCCTGTAGCCTAACCTTTTTATTACAAGCTTTTATTAAACTTGCCTTGTTAGTGTGGGACAAATCTAGTAATAGAATTTTAGACCAGTTATCATTATTCGATCCGGCTGAAATTTAGCATACTTAATTTAGCATACAATGTTATGGTATCATTGAGCTGGTCTGGTAATGGAGACGGAAGGTGGCCATAGGAACTTTTAAATGGAACAACGTAACCCCATCAAGTTCGGGTTCGTTGGATTTGTCTTTTCAAGTACTCTGGTGTCAGATGATCATCAGGGTCCTTATGATAAAGTAAGAAGGTGGCCAGACGAACTCCTAAATCAAACAAGACAGACTCGTCGAATTTGGGTTTGTTATATTTGTATTCCCAAGCACTTTGGTCCCAGATGATGATCAGGCACCACATGATGGAGTCAGATGGGGGCCATAGGAACTAATAAACTAAACGAGATAGACCCGTCGAGTTTGGGTACGTTAGACTTGTATTCCCAAGCACCTTGGTCCTAGATGATGGTCAGGGTCCAGATGATGAAGTTGGAAGGTGGCCATAGGAACTCTTAAACTGAACATGATGGACCCGTCATGGACCCTTACGGGTTCGTTAGATTTGTAGTCCATAGCACTTTGGTCTCAGATGATGATCAGGATCCAGATGATGCAGTTTGAAGATAATGGTCACGGTCCAGATGATGGAGTAGGACGGTGGCCATAGAAACTTCTAAAATAAACGAAATAGACCCATCATATTTGGGTTCTTTAGATTTGTATTCCCAAGCACTTTGGTTTCAGATGATGATCACGGTCCAGATGATGGAGTTGGATGGTGGCCATAGGAACTAATAGAATAACCAAGATAGATCCGTCGTGTTTGGGTTCGTTTGACTTTTATTTCCAAGCATTTTGGTCAGAGATGATGATCAGGGTACAGATGATGGAGTCGTAAGATGGCCATAGGAACTTCTAAACTAAACAAGATAGACCCGATGTGCTTGGACTCGTCTGATGTGGGTTAGCAAATACTCTAAACTTCCCAGGGTTTAAAGATGGAACTAGAAGCTAGACAACGCAACTTTGTTATAAACTTTGCCATCCTATACAGTTTCAGATCGTTTGTGATTGGTGATTTAATAAAGTCTAGTGAACAGTGCCATTGGATACGTGACCAAAAGAATTTGACCCTGCTGTCGGTGAGCACAGCTTTACTATCAGTCCAGGTAGAGTTTGGCAGTGACGGTATTCACATAATTTCACCATATAAGACAAAACTAAAAAGTTGAAAATAAAATATAAATAAAAAAACTTTTTTAAAAACAAGCTTTTATTTAAAAAATAAGTTGTAAATACTTAAATTTCAAAATGGTTAATTACTGTTAAGGATGAAAATAAGGCAATTATCGCCCTAGTGACATTGGATGGCCGAGGCGAAGCCGAGGCCTTCCAAGGTAACAAGGACGATAATTGCCATTCGGCCGCAACTTGTATAGTGTTTTTCTCCTATTTGTAAGGAAACAGAAAATAAAGTTAAAGGAATAAATCAAGTCTTTATTAATTTATATTAAGAACAACACTGTAGTTTGTGCAATTTGTTAATGACATTTGAACACTTTTTCCAGGTAGCTGTACTTGTTGTATACTTTGACTTAAAACTTAAAGCAAATATTCAAAGGGCTATATATAACACTACAACAATTATACATTGTTGTAGTGCTTTAAATTTCTGTCGTGTAGCCTCCTTTTTAGGGTTCCGTACCACAAAATAAAAAAAACGGAACCCTTATAGGATCATTTTGTTGTCCGTCTGTCTGTCAAGACCCTTTTTCTCACGAACGAGAAGAGGTATCAGGTTGAAATTGATAATGAATATTAAAGTCCATAAACCACACAAGATCTGAAAATTTAAATTTTTTACTACGACGCAATCAAAAGATATGGCTTTTTATGTCTTCATCTCCATACATTTATGCTAAAAAGCAAAACCTACAGGGTACTTCCCGTTGACCTGAAATTATGAAATTTCGCAAGAAGCTAGGTCTCACAGCACAAATAAAGGGAAAAGTCTAAAATCATTAAATATTTCAATTTTCCTCACAGTTAATAGTAACCAATTAAGGTGAGCTCCCGTTTCAAGAACTATTCTATAAAAGAGGGGTCAAGTTGGATGGTCGCGGAGTTTTTAAAATCAAGGAGCAAAAGCTTTTGGTATATCATATGGTAGATAGGTACGGAACCCTTAGGGCGCGAGTCCGACTCGCACTTGGCCGGTTTTTTTTAAATAAGAGCACTGTTTACGAGCAAATAGGAGAAAATAATTTTATGCAAGTGTCGTGCTGATAAATGTTAGTTATGTAGATAAATATAATAAAATAGATCGATCGAAATCATGCATACATCTTTATTAAATTTAATGGCATCAAATGATTAGAAAGCTTACAAAGCGCAAAAACAAGGAGGAATTATAACTATAATATCTTCATTCCAAGCTTTTAAATCGTTTGATGCCATTGAACATTATAAAGCTGTATGCATGATTTCGATCGACCTATTTTATTATATTTATCTATACAGGGTGTTAATTTGATTGCGTGCCATAACTCAGGGGCGGTATCAGAATCCGTAACTGAACAACTTTTCCCAAGGAACATAGGTCAAAATACGAAAACCAATTATTGACCTCCCATAGAATCTGTATCAGCTGATAGCGCATTTTGTATGGAAGGTCAAATTTGGTTTTTCGTATTTCGACCTATGTTCCTTGGGAAAAGTTGTTCAGTTACTGATACAGATCCCGCCCCTGAGCTATGGCACGCAATCAAATTAACACCCTGTATAACTAATATTTACCAGCACGACTCTTGCATAATTTTTCTTAAATATTAGCACAACGGATTTTTTTAAGCTTTTTAAAAAAAAAGTTTTTTATTAATTTTAATGATTTTTTTTTCGTATTCGTTAGATTCATTTCCAGTGTGCTCGATACTCGCGTAAGACACGAAATCTGTGATTTTTTTTGAGTAATATTTTTTAAATATATTTTTGTGTTCCTTTATCGTTACTGCAACACCCCCTTAGCTATGGTACATTATTAAATTGGCACGCAATTAATAAAAATCTGTATCTGTATCTCGTTGTGTTGTCGTAGAAACATATGGAGTTAATTTCTTCTGAACCCTCTGCCATAATAACTTGGTCCACCATTGTGCTGTTCTGTCAACTATTGCTGGGGATTCCAAGCATCCTATTTCCGGGCATTCGCTCTGAAAATAAAAATTATTAAATTACGGATCTAGTTTGCACTAGACGCTAGAACTACGAAAGGCATATCTCCCAGGAGCTTCCTGCATCGTGACCTAGAACTACGATCTCTGATAACACCAAACCGAGGGTTTTTTGCCCAAATCGGTCTTGTCCCAATATGCAATAGATTGTACCTAGTGACCCACATGGTTCACCGATCTAAAAGAACACATGGTCAAGTTGTAGCTTCTCTTTCTTAGCAACGTTGGCCACGGTCAGAACCAGGATAGGTTATAGCTGGAGGCACAATAACGAGCTTTTCCGTGCTTCGGAAGGCACATTAAGCCATTGGTCCCGACTACTGTTACTGTTTGTAGTGGCTAAGACGAGTCTGAGGCCGCGTGGAGATTGCGGAAATCCATTATCATTTAATGTAGTGTCATTCGTCATAAAAAATGTATATACATTTTCAGATTTGGTCTTTGGAGTAAATATAGTCTAGTCAAACGCCTAAACAAATATACGTACGAGACCTAGTTATGCTCAAATTATCTGATATCAAACAACATATGACGCTGTAGTGTTTCTGAATCGCGTTATTTATTTTTCAGCACAGAAAACCGAGCGCAGCGAGGTTCTAATCTCTTTGTAGAAAACCAAGAGAAACAAATTTTCTCAGACATACTGAGACAGACGTGTCTACTCTCAGTTTTTGATAAATCGATATTGATGATACTAATAAATTATAATACTAATAATTTATTGTTTCTAATGATTTGAAATTGAGAGTAGACTAGTGTCTGATCGTCTTAGTAGACGATCGGTCGACTTTTGGCCCCCGAAATCCAAAACGTCATTGAAATATTTACAGCAGTTTTCAAGAACACGATTGTAGAAAAAAGTTGTGATCGTATTTAACTACTATTAATAAAATCTACTCAGCACTACTTACTCGATAGTGATGTAACAGGGCTATGTCAGGATCCACACGATGGTTACTATACAGACTCTTGACAAGGAACTGTGCCACGTTGTGTATAGAAGCCTCAACAACATTGTAAGGTCGAACCACGTATTTGCTTCGTATTCCGTATGGAGAGAGAGCTTTCGTTCTCTGAGTCAATCGAGACGTCATAAGAGGTGTTGTGGAATTCGGGTCTTCCTTAAAATAAAATAAAAAACCGGCCAAGTGCGAGTTGGACTCGCGCCCTAAGGGTTCCGTACGTATCTACCATATGAAATACTAAAAGCTTTTGCTTTTTGATTTTAAAAACTCCGCGACCATCAAACTTGACCCCTCTTATATAGAAAAGTTCTTGAAACGGGACCTAATTAACCTTAATTGGTTAATTAGTTGTGAGAAAAATTGAAATATTTAATGATTTTAGACTTTTCCCTTTATTTGTACTGTGAGACCTAGCTTCTTGCCAAATTTCATAATTTTAGGTCAACGGGAAGTACCCTGTAGGTTTTGCTTTTTTGCATATTTGTATGGAGATGAGGACATAAAAAGCCATATCTTTTGATTGGGTTGTTGTGAAAAATTGAAATTTTCAGAACTTGTGTGGTTTATGGACCTTAATATTCGTTATAAAATTCAACCTGATACCTCTTCTCGTTCGTGAGAAAAAGGGTCTTGACAGACAGACAGACGGACAACAAAGTGATCCTATAAGGGTTCCGTTTTTTTTAGGTACGGAACCCTAAAAAATAAAACAGGTAAGTATGGGCAACCGATTCAAAACAATATCTTAAAAACATCATAAACCTCCAGATGCAGAAATCTTTTTCAAAGTTAAATCTCCTTTTAACATTGTTTGATTCTTGTTACTGCTATAATAAGGAAAATAATAATGGTTCCGACAAACAAATTAACCTCCAGCGATCTGTGTCCAACTATTATTCTAATTAACCAGCGTTATAATGAACTACCAACAAAAACCCAAACAGTGCCGAAAAAAAATTCGAATTTAACTAACAAGTAAAAGCATGTTCAAATTACATGTAAACTGAACTTCCGAATAAAATTACTAAACTTCCGAATAAAATACTGAACCTCCGCCAAGCGAACCGACCTATAGGTTTGTCAGGTACGGCAAAACACAATCTAACCGATCCCGAAAGGGACCGGTTAGGTTGTGTTAGGTACACATGCGACCACAACTCACGAGCCGAGCGAGCGAAGCGAGCGTGCTGCTGCAGCAGCTGGGGAGTGCCAGAAGCGAATTTAAGTTCCAAAAGTTTTCAGCAGATTGGTAATTAAAGCTGGTAAAAAAAGTTTCACAACAATATAAAGTCATGTTTATTTTTCGAAGATTTCAGTACCTCGGTATGGTCGTTTCGTAATTTTTATTCTGATAAAAGTAGTCGGAAAGTTAGTATTTTAGGCAGTAGATTTTATATTTTGAGTAAGGACAATTCTTATTTTATTGTCGGAGCTTTTATTACTAGCCCTATAATCATCATCATGATAATAATATAATAATATTGGGGGACATTTCACACAAGGTCATCTGATCCCAACCTCGACAAAGCCTGTACTATGGGTATCTGAGACTGGTATACATACATAAACAGATAAATAACACCCAGACACAGAACAAACACTTATGTTCATCACACAAATGTTTACCCTGGGCAGGTATCGAACCCGCGGCCCACGGCGTGAAAGGCAGGCTCACTACAAACCACACCAACGGGCTTGTGTAAAGTATTAACATTTGTAAAAGAGTTTTAACTTAAAAGAAGGCTGTTTCAATAAGTGGGATGACAAACCATTAGTAGGCGAAAGCAAACCATTAGTAGGCGAAAGCATGTATGAAATTAAAGTTCCTTTAAATATATTGCTGACATTTCAGCAACAGATTGTAAAACCAGGGGTGCTACTACTGTAGCGGGAACGTGACTGCCATATGTGAACCACTTCCCTTGCAATAAGAACTCCCGCGCAAAGTCCGGAAGGGAGAAGCCCTACGCAGCATTCCTCGCTGCCAAAGTCAAAAATATCAGTACAATTTGCATACTCCCTTCTGGAGTTTGCGCGGGAGGTCGTCTTACAAAGAAAATAGTTCGCATATGACAGACACGTTCCGGCTATCGTAATAGCTAGCTTTAACTTGAAGCTTTCTGAGATTTGACAAGTAATAGAATACACTGCTTACTGGCCAGCGTTGATAAAAAAAGGCATTCCTGAAGGTAAAGGCGTCTGATAGGTCGTTGTCAAAGCCAAGTTCATCAAATATAACGGGCAGGGGTCTCATGTTCCAGCTCTCGTTTGCTCGATCCAGCCATATTTTCAACCCTTCGTTGTGTGGGATAACAAGTTCATCTAGGTCTAGCATTAACAGCCAGTCGGTTTTTGATATTGACCTGTATAAGCAGTCTTGCATTGCTGCCAACTGCCCCTCAGCCCTAAAAACAAATTCAAAAAACAAAATAGCCGACTGTGTAGAAAAATATGAACTGTAAAGAGAAAACACAAATTCTAAAAAGTTCTTATACTCCAGTAAAAATACGGTTTTGCAAAACATTAAATGTTAATAGCTACTTTTTTGTGTATATCGTATTTAAATATGATGTTAAGACGCAATATTTACGAATCCACCTAAAATTTAAAGCGGAATATTTTTTTCGAATAACAGCTAAGGCAAAAATAGTAATAGACAATTATATACTTTATATCATAGATAAACGTATACTTTACATATAGGCATCAAAATCCACCATAAATATATTCAAAATATCAATTTATTTCAAAATATAATATCTCCACTTATTTTTACATATAAGGTCCAATAAAGTCGAGGTAAAATAATAGAAATAAACTGAGCTAAACTCAACCTTTTTAAATGTAAGTGATTCTTATATATATTCACAAAAATGCCATACTAAATAAAAAAAAAGTTTTTTGTAATCGCTGGTTTACAATGATTTTGTAAACATTTATGTTGGATTTGCCAAAAATGTGATTATATAGCACTATTTAAATTATTAGAAAGCAAAACGGATCTATTACTATTTTTGGTTGCGAAGATAAGCTTTATTTAAATTTCGTGCTATAAAAGTTAAACAATACAAAAAAGCTAATATTTTTAGGTGGATTCATGTATATTATGAAATTCTGAATATAAAGCAAGCCGTAAATAAAAAAAATAATCTATTAACATTTTTTTCTGAAATTCCATATTTTTTTAATGTTTGGACGGCAAAATAAATAAATAAATGAAGTAAATTTAGGTGGATTCCATTAAAAAGCTTTACACAGAAATATAATCTATCGATCTGAAAAAGAATCACGGCTATTATCAATTATTTCCGTTTCGCCATACAATGCTCTCGTAATTTTACTGGAGTATTAATAGAAGTAGAGCAAGTTTTAATGACGTCATAAACACGGTCAAACAACGAAACTATCATAATATATGTCGTGCATGACGTGGAGTACCTATCAGATAAAAGGACTTCATGAGTACATTAAATTTTGAAACTTTCATAAGACTAGTCTGTCAAACCAATTAACTATAGACAGACACTTATCTGTATTATAAAATTGTAAATTGATTTTGTCTGTATATTGAAGATAATTATAAAAAAATATCACGTTATGCTATTTTGATGCCCCTGAATCCAAATAACTGATTTTTGGACTTTTTGTCTGTTTGTTTGATTTTTTTGGGGGTCACGCAAAACCTACTAAAACGATTTTTATAAAAATGTATTGTTTGATAGCTACGAGTATCATATATATCAGTGTTTTCAAGTTACCAAATTTTCGCTTTTATTATTACGATAGCTTACTTACCAAGTCTCTAAAGGCAAGTTATATGAAAACAAAGAAATTATGTCTCGTTCTAGGTAATACTGTAATAACTGATCCACTTGAGGGCCCACAGATATCTTGTACATGTAAAAGTGGGACACCCCCAGTAACATGTTCAGCTCGAACCATTCTATCAGCCATTTGATATTGTTGTAGGAGGCGAATATAGGTCTGACACAAACGTGTACAGTGTGTGTCTGAAAGATATAAACAGAATTTATTTGAATTTATATGTAAACTAGCTGTTACCCGCGACTTCGTCCGCGTGGATTTTATAATAAAAAAAGAACTCGAACTTTATCAGCCCCCCCTTTTACCTTTCCCCTCCCTCTCCCACTCCCCCCTCTCTCGCCCTCCCTCCTCCATCCCCCCTCCCTTCCCCCCGTTCCCTCCCTCTCCCCCTCCCCCACCCTCTCCCCGTCCCTCTCCCCCATCCCTCTCCCACTCCCCCTGCCTCTCCCAATCCCCCTCCCCCTCCCTCTGCCCCTCCCTCCCCCCTCCCCCTAACCCATCCCCTACCTATCCCTCACCCCCGAACTCTCCCCCTCCCCTCCCCCTCCCCAACCCTCCCCCTCTTGTTGGATTTTAAAGTTGGATTTTAAAATTATTGTAGTTTTCGTATTCAGCGACCCGATAAACCATACAAACGACACCCATATTGATTTCTAGACATTTCAACTCTATCGCACCTCAACCCCATCCCCAGGGGATGATGGTATTTCACGTTCACCACGTTGGATTTGAAAATTGTTGTAGTTTTCGTAATCAGCGACCCGATAAACCATACAAACGATACCCATATTGGTTTTTAGACTTTTTCACCCCATTTCCCTCTTTTAGTGGTTGAATTTTGGGTAGAATTTGGGGTGGAATTTCAATAACAGTGATATACGTTCCACAGAATTACAACCCTAATAATAAATTTAGTGGATTTTACTTCGAAAATGAAGGATATCAACTTCATCCCCCTTTTCACCCCTTAGTGTAGAATTTTCAAAATCCCTGAGAAACTTAAAACTTAATTTTTAATCTTCAGCCTAAATACAAATTTTGAAGATCCTAACTTCAAAACTGACGGACTTTCATACAAACTTTCATCCCCTATTTTACCCCCTTAGGGGTGGAATTTTGTAAAACCCTTTCTTAGTGCACCCCTAGGCCTCATACGGAACCTACATGTCAAATTTGGAATCTCTAGACCCAGCGGTTTGGGCTGTGCGTTGATATGTCAGTCAGTCACCTTCTTCTTTTATATATTTAGAAGATAGAACTACAGCAAAAATAAATCAATTTCTAGTGTTTTGCAGGGATGATGCATTAAAGCCCAGGCTTCCATCTCAAAGAACAATGGCGTGATATTATTTGCGATATTTGTAAGCGTCTTAAAATATCATTAAAACTAAACACATTAACTTATTTTTCTGCATTTTTTTCAAGTATCATTAATTCGCATCGAAGTCAGGAAAAATAATATTTTTTGTTGGTATTTTATTCGACTATTTCCTGTAATAAAACACAGAATGCACTAAGGTTGCGTTCCGAATCGGGTAAAAATTACCCTGACAGCAGGATAGCGTTATGTGACGTCCATCGGTGTGGTCGAGACAGACTACTCTCAAAGGGTGATTATTACCGTTTTGGAACTCACTCTAAGTTTTTTTTCTCATTAACAGTGTTGCCATCTGATGTTTTTTGTTTTGACTATTGTAAGAAGCATTGGAAAGTTCACTTGGTTTACCGGTGAATCCCGGAGACGCTGGCCGCCATTTTTAATAATAATAAAAAGAAAGTCGGTTTATTTCTGTCAGTGTGCAATACAGATTTCAGCCGGACTATAGCGCGCGTAAGTCGCTATCACTAAGAAAAAATAAATTATTGTTTTGCGTTTCTGATATGTAATCGGTATCGGTTTGTATCGTATCGGTATCAAGGTAGGTAGCCAAACATGAAGTGGTAATCAATACGTTTGAATAAGACCGGTACGTACCTTCCTAAAAATGTGTTAAGCTTGACGTGCTCTTGCTTGTTCCGTCTAGAGTAGGTCAAGTTTGATACTTGCATGCAGCACGACTCAAGCACCAATGGTGATGGAAATAAGAACGGTACCTACCTATAAAGTCAATGTGTCAAGCTAGACGTGCTTTTGGCGGTGCTTACCTATTACCTACAACCCGCGGCACAAAAGGATGCTGACCGTTAAATATTTATTACCTGCACATGGGTGACAGGCGGGAAGCCAATCACGATTCACGCGCACCCTCGCGACTTGTTTTTTTTAGCTGAGCATCGTTCTTTTGTGCCGCGGGTTGTACCTTTCAATCGGTATTTTCGGGTTTAATTGGTAGCTAAATCATGTTTTCATTTTATTTTATTATCAAAATAACTATTCCAAGTGGTAATTAAAAAGAAATATTAACATAAACTCATATTAATGGCTAATATTAAAACATAACCTAAAAATGAAAAATTGTCAATATCTTTTTTTCCTGGCTTCCTCCAAAAAAACAACTTATAGTTTTGAGATTGGGGAGTGACGACAAATCATCCAAGATATTTTTGATTTGAAGACGCTGGGATTTTTATCCAAATAAATTTGCCATTGTTCTTTGATAAGTTCGGATAAACAACCGAAGATTAATAAAAAGCACGAAATTTTGAGAGAAGTTCAATAAGTTTTGCCGGAAAATAAAATAATACATCCCACGAGCAGCCCACATTTCACAGGATGGAGTGCTTTCCCTGATCAGACTCAGACTCTGAATGGTTTGGTCTCAAACTAAAGATTACATTAATAGATGTCGTCATGAACGCAGAGTACTAAGACAACGTGTATGTTGTGTCTAGTAGTTGTGTATGTTTAGCAACAATGGATTTTTTTTGACAGTCGCTTTGAATTTCCACCTAAAACCTTTGCTTTTCTTTGGCAAGAGAGTGAAAATCTTATTTGACATCACTGGAAAGGTGGGCTGAGAGCTGGGTAAAGTATCTTTTCACTCCTTTTTTTCCCACATGGCACCACTTTGTGAAGTGACGTAGCTTTTAGTTCTTATCTTACGACATAAACTGTTTGAGGGGGAGCAGCAATAAAGCGAGGAAGATGAGTTAAAAATGTATAATATCCAGAAATTCAGAAACCACTTCTAAAAATTTTCAGCAAGCAAGAATAACAAGATTGATTCTATGGTAACCGGAGGCAGGGCGATGTACATTGCTCGGCGGCGCGCGACAACATACATTGCGCGCCGCCACATCACCCCCCTCCAGAGACCATGCTCATGGGCGATAATAAGTAGGGAACTGAACTCTTCGTCCTGAGCGCGTTTGCCTGACCACCTGGCCGGGAGCGGTCCTGACATTACCAGGCATGTTACATCGGTTCCTATCTTGTGTATTTGTGTGATTAAGTGGGTGAGTGTGTGTTGGTTCGCACGGTATATAGGCTGGTTTAATGCGGTCTATTGATACTGTGGTCTTATAACCGTTTACAAGAAGCTTGAAAACTTTGACGCCTCGCTCCAGGACTTCATGCGGACCTGAATACGCTGGCTTTAGTGAGCCTCCTACGGTGTCGTCACGCAGGTAAACATGGGTAGATTTAGCAAGTCCTTAAAAACAAAACAAGACGGCTTACCACCATGTCATGATGCTGGAGAAGGTTTCAAACTTCTAACAATGTGTCGGAGCCGTGACATGTAATCCGTCACGTCTACCGTCTTCTCTGCTTGAGGGTCGAAAAACTCACCCGGGAGTCGTAATGACTCTCCATAAACTAGTTCAGCTGAGGAAGCTTGTAGATCCTCCTTGTAGGCTGAACGTATCCCTAACAAGACGAGAGGGAGTGACTCGACCCAACTGCCATTTGCGTGGCAGGTTATGGCAGCCTTAAGTTGCCGGTGGAACCTTTCCACGAGTCCATTGCAGGCAGGATGGTAAGCAGTGGTTCGCCTATGTTGAAAACCTGCAATTTGTGACAGATTTTTAAATAGGGCCGATTCGAACTGTCTACCACGGTCCGTTACTATGTCAGTCGGACAACCGAACCGGGATATCCAGCCGCTAAGTAAAGCTTTAGCGACAGTCTCGGCAGTCATGTCTGGCAGTGGTATTGCCTCAGGCCAACGCGTAAATCTATCGACGGCGGTGAGACAATAACGATAGCCTTGAGAGATGGGTAATGGTCCGATGAGGTCGATGTGAATGAATGCGAAACTCGCCTTAGGTAACTTAAAAGCCCCTATCGGTGTAGAGACGTGACGTGTTACCTTTGACCTTTGACAAGCCAGACAATGTCGTACCCATTCCCTGCATTCTTTTCTTATCCCAGGCCAAACGAACCGTTCTGCGATTAATTGCGCAGTTGCGTTTGCCCCGGGATGACTGTATGAATAGAGACTGTCAAACACCTGTCGGCGGAATTCCTTCGTGACAAAGGGTCGTTGTAAACCGGTGCTAACGTCACAGTACAAGTCTTTGCTTGAACCTGGTATTTTAAATGGCCTAAGACTCAGTGAAGTGTTGCCTTCGAGTAACAACTTTAACTCACTATCTGTCTGCTGGGCTGTGGCTAGTTTATGCAAGTCAACGGGCTGAGCGATCTCCTCGATCCGTGATAGCGTATCTGCCACCAAGTTGTCTTTACCAGAGATATGTTTGATGTCTGTGGTAAACTGTGCAATCAGATCAAGGTGCCGGAACTGGCGTGGTGAGCAATTCTCTTTACGGTTGTGGAATGAGTAGACCAAAGGCTTGTGATCTGTGTAAATCACGAAGTCTCTAGCCTCTATCATGTGGCGAAAGTATTTGACGCTTTCATAAATCGCAAGCAGCCCACGATCGTAAGGAGAGTACTTCGTTTGTGACGCCCTCAGCTTACGTGAAAAGATTGCCAGTGGCTGCCACGATCCGTCCTTGAGCTGTTTTAAAACTGCGCCAATAGCCCTGTCTGAGGCATCAGAAACTAATGCCAACTTAGCGCCACACTCGGGGTGAGCCAGCATAGCAGCATTGCATAGCCCTTCCTTACAGGCTTTGAAAGCTTCCTGCTCAGCGTCCTTGAACTTGACTGGGTGTGAGCCCTTTACCGAACCTGTTAAGAGAGCATTAAGCGGTGCCTGGTGCTCAGCTGCACTGGGAACAAACCTGCGGTAAAAATTTACCATTCCTAGAAAACGGCGAAGTTCTTTTACCGTCTTAGGAACAGGAAAGTTCTTGATAGCCTCAACTTTGGATGGTAAAGGCCTTGTGCTCTGTGCACTCACGCTGTATCCTAGAAAAGTTACCTCTGCTGCTCCAAATGTGCACTTTGAGGTATTTATCACCATGCCATACTCCTTAAGCCGAGTAAAAATCTGATGTAGATGTCTCTCGTGCGTCTCCTGATCCTTCGAGAAAATCAAGAAATCGTCCAAATATGCATAAGTGAAGTCCAGACCCCGTAACATTTCATCCACGAACCGCTGAAACGTCTGTCCGGCGTTACGAAGTCCGAACGTCATGAACGGAAATTCGTATAAGCCGAACGGTGTGGTAATCGCGGTCTTCGGGATGTCGTCAGGGTTCACGGGAATCTGGTTGTACGCTTTGACAAGGTCGATAGTGGAAAACACAGTGCAACCCGCAATGCAATGAGCAAAATCCTGGATGTTGCGGATCGGGTACTTATCTGGGACCGTCCTAGCGTTCAGCATCCGATAGTCACCGCAAGAACGCCAGCCATTGTCCTTCTTGGGTGCTAGATGGAGTGCAGCTGCCCAAGATGACTCTGAAGGCCGACATGTACCGTTTTGTAACATTGCCTCAAATTCTGACTTGGCAATTTTTAGTTTGTCGGGAGCTAATCGACGCGGTGTGCAGCAAACCGGCGGTCCTGGGGTAGTACGAATATGATGAACTGTATTGTGTTTAGGTGTGCGGTGAATGCCTGGTGGTCGTGTGATCTCGGGAAAGTGTTCGAGTATACGGTGATAGACAGAAGAACCAGTAACTACCTTTACTGACGAAACAATTTCCGACGGTTAAGCAAGCAAAGCCACGGTCGAAAGCATTGTATTGCCATCCATTAAACGTTGGTTCCTAACGTCTACTATAAGGTTATAGTGCGACAAAAAATCTACACCTATTATCGCCCTAGTTACATCAGCTACCACAAACTGCCAAGCATAGTCGCGGCGCAAGCCTAGATTTAACACATTGTGCGCATACCCGTACGTAAAAATTTTAGTACCGTTTGCAGCACTTAACTCAAAGTTTGTTTTTTGACGATGTCCTTTGACACAAGATCGCGGAAATACACACAAGTCACTACCAGTGTCTACTAAAAATTGTACCTTCGAACGTCGATCCGTAACAAACATGCGACCGGTACCTGGGCAGCCGTCGGCCGCATTTACCGACTGCCCCGCGATTTTTCCGAGAAATCATATGGCTTAACACACTTACTGGCTTTCTCTGCAAATTTTGAGTGGTACCAGCAGAGCGGGAATTTCCGATAGTTCGACTGGGTACGCGTTGATGACGAACGTCCACGCCGGCCGCTTGAAGAAGTAGAACGCGCCCGCGGGCGCGACATCCTCTCCAACTTGTTCGTCAACGCATGAACCTGCCATGTCAGCTGTGCGATTTGGTTCGTCATGGCATCCGAAGTCCCAGGTGAAGCTGTTGATGCTACCTGCAATCCGGGCGAAACAACGTCGTGGATCTGGTCGGCCAGCTCAGCAACTTCATGCAGCGGCAGCTTAGCTTGCGATGCTATAATGGTCTGCGTGCCTCTGGGGAGTCGGCTGCTCCAAATGGACCGCAGAAACTCGTCCGGAACATCTGGCCCAGCCAACTGCTTTAGGTGGCGTAGAAATTGTGACGGCTTCCTGTCACCGAGTTCTTCGCGGGTCAGAAGTTGGTTAACTTTTTTCTGGCGAGATTCCGAAAGTCTTTTTACCAACTGACTCTTCAACTGCTCGTATCTGTCCGTCGAAGACGCAAAAGTAGAGCTGGTGATGACATCTTCAACTTCGGCGGCGAAGGAAGGGTCCAATTGACCGAACGCATAATGAAACTTCGTAGCGTCGGCCGTAATGTTCGCAAGCGCAAATTGGCTTTCCAGCTGCGAAAACCATAGTCCTGGCTTCTGAGGATAAAAAGGTGGTACTCTCACGCCAACTCGATGTAGCTACCCTCCGCCTTCTTCTCCATTCTCTTCGTTGGGCATCGTGTCCAAATAGGTCACCAATGAGGGGGAGCAGCAATAAAGCGAGGAAGATGAGTTAAAAATGTATAATATCCAGAAATTCAGAAACCACGTATAAAAATTTTCAGCAAGCAAGAATAACAAGATTGATTCTATGGTAACCGGAGGCAGGGCGATGTACATTGCTCGGCGGCGCGCGACAACATACATTGCGCGCCGCCACATGTTCAATGAATTCTAAACACTGACCTCTATACAAGGTGTAACAGAAAGGGTATATCAACCCTAAAGGATGTGATTCTGCCCATGAAACTGAACAACTTTTCCTAAGGAACATAGGTCGAAATACGAAAAAAAATTTTGACCTCCCATACAAAATGCGCAGTCAGCTGATTTAGTTTCTATGGGAGGTCAAATTTTTTTTTCTTATTTCGACCTATATTCCTTAGAGAAAGTTGTTCAGTTTCATGGGCAGAATCACATCCTTCAGGGTTGATGTACCCTTTTTGTTACACCTTGTATATGAAATCCTAAAATGAATAAGTAGCATTTTACGACAACCAAAAGTAGAGATGGGGTGGTACTATTCTTAGCAGTCACCAAACGGAGAATAATATAATTTTCTTATCATTAGCATAACATACTAACCTGTCCCTCTGTTTTAGATTTCGTATCATTATGCACCTTTAGTAAATTAGTGGCAGGTTCATCAGACTTAGACCAAGCCACGACTGATATTGCTCCACCTTCCGCTTCGTCAGGATTTAAATCGCGCAGAAAACATAACACGAATGCTCCACTAAATTCCATGAAATGGTTCTGTTTGAAGATCTGGAATTGTAAGTATAATTTTTTGGTATTACACTGACTTATTAGATCAAAGGGTTGATGAAAGTAGAGGAAGTGAGGGAAGTATGTCAAGATCGCATCAGGTGAACGGCCGTGGTCTTTGTCTACCACGACGGGAGATGGGCGGGATTTTATGTATGTACTAGCTGTTGCCCGCGGCTTCGCTCGCGTAAATTTCGTATTTATGTTGTTACCGGTTTTCCGAAGCAATGAGATATTTTCCCGTCATTTCGGGGTAATTTTAAACTAAGGAAAAACGGGACTAACCCTGCGCAAATCAATTAATACAATTCAAGATCCAGCTGAATTTTATATTATATTCAGACGTTAGTCTAAATTACAGGAACTTTGCAGCAGTGTCACGCGTTAGCGTACAGAAGAAATAGAAAGAAAAGACTAGATTAGAATAAATAAACTAATTTTATTCTAGAAAAAAAGCACTAAGAGGGTATTTAGATAGAAATATAATTTAGGACGTGGGTAGGTTTGAGTTCGGTTTCTGAGAGTCGGTCGGTAATTGTCACTACCACTTCCCTGGAGATGGCCGACGACAGTAGCAGGCGTCGAGCAAGGTAGTTTCCCAAAGTTCCTGGAAGCCTCGGTACCAGCTTCAACAAGGCGGTCGTCAACTTAGCATGGGCGTAGAGGTTGGTAGAAAAATAAGCCGTAGAGAGAGAAGCAGGCAGTAGGTACGTAGAAGCAGATCGGCGGCGTAGGCCTGGACCCCCGATTTTGGGGTCACAACTTATTTTTATAGTTTACACAATAATAAAAAACCGGCCAAGTGCGAGTCGGACTCGCGCACTGAGGGTTCCGTACCATCACATAAACATAATTGTATTAGTTGAAATTTCAGTAAGTCAATGTGCTAGATTTTTTGAGTCCGACACGCGCTTTACCAAATTTTATTATTTGTTGTTATTTAATAGCTTATGCACTATAAACATACCAATTTTCAAGTTTGTAAGTGCGGGAACACTTACAAACTTGTAAGTGATCCCGTTTTTAAATAGAACTAAAACAAAAATCGCCTCAGCGACCATCCAACTTGATCCCTCTCTTATATGAATGTTCTTGAAACGGGAGCTCACCACAATTGGTTACCATTAGTTGTGAGAAAAGTTGTAATATTTAATGATTTCAGACTTTTCCCATTATTTGTACCGTGAGACCTAGATTCTTGCCAAATTTCATAATTTTAGGTCAACGGGAAGTACCCTGTAGGTTTTGCATTTTTGAATAAATGTATTCAAAAATGCAAAACCTCTACCTCTACCTCTACCTCTACCTCTACCTCTACCTCTACCTCTGCCTCTGCCTCTGCCTCTGCCTCTACCTCTACCTCTACCTCTACCTCCGCCTCTGCCTCTAGCTCTACCTCTACCTATCCCTGCCCCTACCCTACTCCTACCCCTACCCCTATCCCTATCCCTATCCCTATCCCTATCCCTATCTCTACCTCTAACGCCATCTTAACCGCTATACCTAACATAGAAACGACACCCATATTGATTTTTAGACATTGCAACTCTATCGCACCCCAACTCCATCCCCAGGGGATGATGGTACGAGTATTTCAGTTTGGCTCGTGCGTTCTGCAGAAATCCAGCATAAGCGCGTGGTACTTAGGAGGGGATTTACCATAGTCAGCACGTTTGCAAGTGTTGCGGCTGGCGACTGCTGTTGTTGGTGACCGCAGTATGTAAGATGTTACGATAAACAGAAAATGCTGCTGCCCATCCTCCGTTCCATAAACCCTTAGTCACCTCTTACGACACCCACGGGTAGAGATGGGTTGTTACTATTCTTTGCCGGCACCATACGGACAAATATATTAAATTACCTCAATTTGTGCAGAAAGGATGAACGACCGTCGATCTCGCAACCAGAGCCGGCAGAACACCTTGTCACTCCCGTTGGTGCTTGTTGCAGCTACCACTCGCAACGCCGCTCCCCACCGACGGTCTATGAAGGGGTCTATGAAGGCCGAGTATACGTATATTTCGGGCCTGCACGAAAGAAATACTGTTTTGGGGTTGGCGTCCATTAACCGCCACAGAAGCAGACCTGCACCGCCTCGTCTCGCTACTAAATTATTGAAAATTGACTTTTCATCCCATCTATTCGAAAATCGCTGAACGATTCGTCAATAAAGGCGAACAAAATGGCTGTTTTCTCCAAGAGACTTTCGTAGAGGGTAAAAATGGGATTTAAAATTAGAATTAGAATTTTGGTCCACCGAAGGGATATTTTAGGTCAACCATACCATTGTATGAAAAATGATACTGGCCGGTTGTAATATAAAAAAACTAAAATTAAAAATTTTGAAAATCACGCCGGATAATAAAACGTGTTTTAAAAAGGAATACATAACTTTTTGAAAGTCCCCTGACTAGAGGTAAATAAGAAACAAAAATTAAATCAAAACATTTTAAAAGAGTTGGTTTGTCTCGAATTCTGCCATACATACAAATAATTAAGACTTTTCTTAGTGCTTCCCACATTTACTTACCTACCTAATGGTTTTTCGGATAGATAAACACAGTAATAATATAAAAAATAGGTAAGCACTTTATATATTCGACTAACTATAATATAATTACAAATTCAAAACATCCGTCGGGGGCTGCCATCGCTCTCTTTCTTATTCTGATAAATTTTAGAAATATATTTTATAATCAGATACGTTACAAACAAACAATCAAATTAATTTACAATTCATACTATGGTACATATTTAAATTATTTAAGTTCTCATATCCAGAGTTTGCAAATTTTCAATATATATTTATTAACTTGCATATTTACAAAAAGAAATATTATTTTACAAGTTACATGGTTCCATATTATTATATTCATTTCAGAGTGGCAGCCCCCGACGGATTTTTTGAATTTGTAATTATATTATAGTTATTAGTCGAATATATAAAGTGCTTACCTATTTTTTATATTATTACTGTGTTTATCTATCCGAAAAACCATTAGGTAGGTAAGTAAATGTGGGAAGCACTAAGAAAAGTCTTAATTATTTGTATGTATGGCAGAATTCGAGACAAACCAACTCTTTTAAAATGTTTTGATTTAATTTTTGTTTCTTATTTACCTCTAGTCGGGGGACTTTCAAAAAGTTATTTATTCCTTTTTAAAACACGTTTTATTATCCGGCGTGGGTTTTTCAAAATTTTTAATTTTAGTTTTTATTTCAATCTTTTTAGAGGTTACTACATATCGACATACCACATACTATAAATGTCAAGATATTTTTTTTGTTACCTATATTAAACTTTATTACAGTTTTACCTATATTAAAGTTTCAAATACCTTGGCTCAATGATATCCAGTGATGGCACCATAGATGCAGATGTTAGCCATCGTGTAAACACAGGATGGATGAAGTGGACAAAATAATGCCAGTGCATATCAAAGGCAAGGTATGCAAAACCCGCAAAAAGGCCGCTCAAAAAGCAGCAGGAAGACAAACTCCACACCGCTGAAATGAGAATGGTGCGCTGGGCTGGGAGAGAGACCTTGCTAGACCGGATACGTGACACCTACATTCGGGGCAGCTTTAAAAAAACCGGCCAAGTGCGAGTCGGACTCGCGCACCGAGGGTTCCGTACCACCACATAATCATAATTGTATTAGTTGAAATTTCAGTAAGTTAATGTGCTAGATTTTTTGAGTCTGACACGCGCTTGACCAAATTTTATTATTTGTTGTTATTTTATAGCTTAATTTATTTTCAAGTTTGTAAGTGTTCTCGTTTTTAAAATAGAACTAAAACAAAAATCGCCTCCGCGACCATCCAACTTGACCCCTCTCTTATATGAATGCTCTTGAAACGGGAGCTCACCACAATTGGTTACTATTAGTTGTGAGGAAAGTTGTAATATTTAATGATTTTAGACTTTTCCCTTTATTTGTACTGTGAGACCTAGCTTCTTGCTAAATTTCATAATTTTAGGTCAACGGGAAGTACCCTGTAGGTTTTGCTTTTTTGCATAAATGTATGGAGATGAGGACATAAAATGCCATATCTTTTGATTGCGTCGTTGTAAAAAATTAAAATTTTCAGATCTTGTGTGGTTCATGGACCCTAATATATGGTATTAATTTCAACCTGATACCTTTACCCGTTCGTGAGATAAAGGGTCTTGACAGACAGACAGACAGAAAGACGGACAACAAAGTGATCCTATAAGGGTTCCGTTTTTTCTTTTGAGGTACGGAACCCTAAAAAGACCTATACCTGAAAAAAATACTGAGAGACGACTTCGATGTTACGGACATGTTACGCGTCGCCCATCAGACCACCTGACGCGAAAAGTGCTAGAGATGAGCTCAGCCCCTAAGAAGCGAGGAAGACCTCGACTAACATGGATGAGCACAGTTGAGATGGACTTAAACAACGCAAAAATTCCACCTGAGACGACCCGGGACCGAATGTCCTGGCGAAGAATAGCTAGGAGAGCCGACACCAAAGAATGAGATTATAAGGCTAGGGACAAGAGAGAGACCTAGGGTTTTTTTTTACTTTCGCACTTTGCAAACATGTTTATTTTAATAATTATTAAATAATAATAGTAATTATTACTATCGCGCTAAAACACTTAATAAAATAAACAAGAGAGAGACCTATTATTAAACTGTAAAGTCGACGAATCTGCAGGGTGAGGTGGGAATGAGATGTAGCGTTGCAAGAATTGGAAAGGCTTAGAAATATTTAAACGTAATAATATCATCAATATCATCATATCCGACGATCTGGTCAAGGTCGCGGGAAGCCGCTGGATGCGAGCAGCGCAGGACCGGTCGTCATGGAGATCTTTAGGGGAGGCCTATGTCCAGCAGTGGACGTCTTTCGGCTGATATGATGAATAATATCATACAGGGTGTTAGGGACAGCCTTCCGAATACTAAAGGGGCGTGATCAGTCAACGACACTGAACAACTTTCAGTGAACAGACTTTCAGGAAAAGAAAAAAAAAATGACTTCTCCATACAAACTGCCCGATCAAGTTATTAGTCATTTTTAGTTATTAGTTTTTCATTATTAGTTATATTTGTTGTTAGTTATTTACTATGGAGACGCGGATTTATTTTTTTCGTTTCCTGAAAGTTTTTTTATTATCACAAGTGGGCAAACGAGCAGGTGGGCCACCTGTTGGTAAGACGACTTCCTTATAGTTATACCAAGTTGTTACACCAGTGTAACCACAAAGTGGTCACCACCGCCCATGACACCCACTATCTAATTAGTGAAATGATTTGACACTAATAAGAGAGCAAAGCGCGTTACCCACCCTGAGAACTGAGATGGTATGTCCCGTGTGCCGGTAATTTCACTGGCTCCCTTAACCTTTAAACCGAAACACAGCAGTGTTTGCACTGCTGGTTTCCGGCAGAAAAAGGCAAGGGCGTGGTACTTCCCCAGTCGGACTTTGCACAAAAGCCCTACCACCTACTACAAATTGAACTGAAAGTTGTTTAGCGTCGTTGACTAATCATACCCCTTCAGTATTCGGAAGGCTCTCCCTAACATCCTGTATATGAAATCACACCTGTATAATTTAAAATAAATGGTACAGCAGCACTGCACTTACTTTCTCGCGATATACGAGAGTCATCATTCAACAGTGTCCCCGCCGCGAGTCGAACCTAGAACCTCCGGATGCCGAATGCTCTAACTACTATATTATAAAGGCTGCGGATAGTAATGAGTAAATAAGTACCAACTGCAAACTTAAGTTTGTAATTCCATACAAATAATATGAAAATACAAACTTACCTATACGTACTAAATTTATGTAAAAATTATTTAATGAAATATGCAGTCAGGTAGAAAACCAATTTAGAATCCAAATTGTAGAACATCAAAATAAGCTCAACGATACCGATTTTGAGTAAATAACTTTTTAAATTTTAGTAGTAAGGGAACACCCCTTATATGAATTTCTACAGACCAATTGATACTGCCGCAAAATACGTTCAATGTAGATGTTTGGTCATGCAAAGTTTCATCAAGATTTTATGAGACGTTTTTGCGAAAATGTCAATTTTTCATTTTCGTTGTATGACAGCTACCCTCAAAATGAGAGCCAGCAGGAAACCACTCAAAACCCTTCGATGGATTTGCATAAAACTCTTAAATTCAAAATATGGTGTCAATCGGACCATTCGCATACATAATATTTTTAAAAGACCTATCTAACGACACCCCGCACTATAGGGTAGACGAGAAAATATATTTTTCTCCCCACCCATCCTGGCTGCTGCAGCGCCCCCTGGTGGTCTACAACCGTAAACCGTATCTAACAACATGCTCTGAAACAGCAGCCATTGAATGCAGAAAATCGCATTGAAATCGTTCCAGTAGTTTAGCTGGAAAATGGTAACAGACATACAAACATACACACACACAAACAACCTCTAACCCCAAACGCATATACCGCCTCCGTTCCGTTGTGGGTAAAAAAAGAAATAAGCTTGAAATGTAAACAAGACTACCAACGAAAGAGGTTCTGTTCCTAATTGATACAAAAATGTCAATAACATTTTCAGTTGTTACAAATAATACTTAATGTGATTTTTAGTTTTTTTTCATCAAGTAATAATATTGTAATGGTATTTTATATTTAAAATTAATGACGAGTGTGTGTCTCAATGAGCCTCTTATTCTTTTCTCATAGAGGGAGATGAAAAGTAGAGTGTATTACGCGGCTGCAAAAATATTGGGCGGCCTATTGATCCCGAACGTAATCACTTCGCTCTGGATTCAAAATAGCGCCCTCGCCTTAAAAATATTATTTTACCGCCTTGTGATACAATCAACTATTGTTACAGTGTACTCTAGATCAATAGATAGGTAGATTATCATCATATCGTGTGGGTTATAACATCGATGATCGATCTCACAAAACCTAATAAAAATTACACCAGGAAAGAGTCATTAAACCTCTAACCAACCGATTAACGTGCATTCTGAAGCACGGTATCATCTTACTTTTCTGAAAATCTGATGCTGATCTCACAAAGTGAAGTTGGAAGAATTTCTGCACTGTACGCTTAATGTTTAAACCCGGCTCAAGTAGATTTTTGTATCTCTTTATCTAAATTAAATAATACAAAAACAGCTTCACCAAAAACATAAAACTAAGACTAACTTGGCGCCAGCAACTGGTTGCCAGGTGGCATCTACTGCACGCGCTGTCCTTTCAGGCCCCATTAAGCTCCGAAGATACTGAAATCAATGAAATGGTTTGGTCATTATTGTCTAAAAAGAAGAATTTCTTAGCGAAAGGTATGTCAGGTAACCGCTCAGAACCACCTTACTTCGCTACTAAGTCATTGTTAGACTCACACAGTATAATATTTTAAATCGTGAAAACAGTTTCCAACGCGGGGACCGCGCGCCGGCTATAGCTCATTAACCGTGATAGTTTTCCTTTTAATTTCATCATACTTCTGTGAATTTTCTTTCATTTCCTTTGACAACCGTTTAGCTGGCGGGGGGGGACACTCGACACCAACAAAAATTTGTTTTTAAAATAGCTATCTAACGACACCAAACACGATGGGGTGGTCAAGAAAAAAAAATTCACCCCCACTTTAATATATTTTTTAAAGATTTTATTGTACCACTTTGTCGGCGTGGATGAAATGCATGTCCATACCAAATTACAATTTCTAGTACTAAGGGTCTCTGAGCTAAGACGCGGACAGACAGACAGACATACGGACATGACGAAACTATAAGGGTTCCTTGTCGACTACGGCACCGTAAAAAAGTTTTATGATTCATTATACATTTCATTTGAATAATTGATCCTGCATCATTAAGATATTGAAACTACACAGCTCTTCGTACATATGTGTACCGTATATTATGTTGAATAGAAGAAAAGCAAGACGTATTGATGAGACAGAAACGCCATTGCAAAACCTGTAAAGTTTATAGGGTCCTACAAACATGGGTCGAAAAAGGACAAATATTTTTGAACCACCCAATCCGAAACAATAGTATGGAATAGTAGATTTTACAACAAGTGCACAAAACGAACCAATTTTAAAATGGTTTTGTGGACGAGTTATAAACTCTGCTTTTCACTTTGATTGCGAGGAAATAAAACGTAAATGTACTCTCTAAATGTAACTGAAGAATGAGTTGTTCTAATTTAGTGAAGAATATGTTGACGCGCGCGCGCAGGGCGTACACCGCCGCGGTCACTTTTTTGCCCTAGTGCACAAAATTTGGTTTTGTGCCCATATCCATGTGGTCAGCCCATATCCTGCACAAAAAAGCACTATCAGAGCATGACAGGTGAAAAGAAAATTCCTTAAAATATATCACATATTTTTTGGGACCCAATTTAACGTAATTTTTATCCAAAATTTTTTTGGAGTAAAAATACTTTCTTTATTGCTTATCTTCATGGGTAGAATATAAGCTTCGGGTGTAAAACCAAAGAAAATTCTCGTGAGATACTAACACATGTGCAGCTAAGTCCATAAGCTGTTCTCGAGAGTCATTACGAACCGTCTCGCGTGCAGGCTCGACGACTTCCAGCCTCCCGAACAATCCGGTTTCCGTAAAGGCTTCAGTACCGTAGACCACATACATACGCTACGGCAAGTTATACAGAAGACCGAAGAGTATAACCAGCCACTTTGCCTAGCGTTTGTGGACTATGAAAAGGCCTTCGATTCGATCGAGACGTGGGCTGTGCTACGATTTCACCAGAGGTGCCAAGTTGACTATCGGTACCACAGAACTATATATAATCGGTACATTGAAGTGTTGAAGGATCTGTGCAAAAACGCCACTATGTCAGTTCGTCTTCAGGACCAGAACTCGAAACCTATCCAATTGCAGCGAGGAGTGAGACAGGGAGACGTCATATCTCCTAAACTGTTCACCGCTGCATTGGAAGACGTCTTTAAACTCCTGGACTGGAAGGGACTTGGCATCAACATCAATGGCAAGTACATGACACACCTTCGATTTGCCGACGATATTGTCGTAATGGCTGAGACCCTGAAAGATCTCGGCACTATGCTCAATAACCTCAGTAGAGTTTCACAACAAGTGGGTCTTAAAATAAACATGGGTAAGACGAAAACTATGTCTGACGCCCTTGTTGTACCCACTTCACTCAAAGTTAAAGACTACGATCGAAGTTGTCGATGATTACGTATAATAATAATATTTATAATATTTATTCACCACAATGTACAAAATTCAGATCAAGTAGTTACACAATGCAAGATTATATTATTACGATAAGGTCATTCTTATTTGTAAATTGTGGAGGACTGATGCCTGATATGGGACGAAGCCTGTATTTCAGGTCATTAGGTCCTCCATCTCGAATCGTTGTCTAAAATCTGGTACGCACGGCAGAGGTCAGGTGGTAATATATCAGAATGAGATTAAATGGTTGCTGCGGTACAGATACCTCAAACCAGAGACGGGCTCATGGTCATAGTGTTACCAATGACGTGCAGCCGCGCGCACTACCAAAACAATAATTGAATACTTGACAAGTTAGTGTACTAGTGTTGATCAAAATATAATAAATAAGGCACGTTAAAACTGGTATGAGAAATTGTGTCTAATAATTATTATTACAAGGTTCAATGATCAATGAAGGAATGAAAATATGCTTTATAAAATACTAAGACATTGTCACAGAATTAATAATAGTACTACATACAGAAAGGAAGCTCTCCGCCTCCCACCAATCGGAGTACCTCAAGTGCGCGCGCATCACCCCGCGGGGCCCTGCGCGATATCTCGTCCTATTTCTCGTCCTGTTGCCACGCGATATGCAACGCTTGAAAAAGTTGAAAAAATGGTGCGTGGTTGTGCAGTTTACGGTTGTCTTTCGACTCTCCAAGACAAGGATCGTCATTTTTACAGATTTCCAACGGAGGAAACAAGGTAAGCTATTAATGCCTAGCATTTTTTAACCTAAAAACAAAATTTTCGTATCTACTTACAGTGTTATCCAAAGCTTTTGAGTACCTAGGTATTCTGTAATTTAATATTATCGGTATACCTATTTAATCATTGTTATGATAAACTATACCTACCCTTTTTCTCTTCATCATTCTAATAAAATAGATTCATCGTAAAGCAAAATATTCCGGGCTACTACACAAGCCTTTCCGTTCGCCATAACGTTGACACGGCGAACACGTCCATAAAAAAATTAATAATCTACTTATAGAATAATTTGTTTTGTATCTTATAAAGATAAAAATATTTGAAATATGAGACATAATTAATCAGGTGGCTCGTCTGCTTGTTTGCCCATACCAGTGGTATAAAAAAAAATATCACCTCGGATAATTTAAGGGGTGTATGTATCCATCAAACTAAACAACTTTTCCCAAGAAACATAGGTCGAAATATCAAAATTAAATAAAACCGGCCAAGTGCGAGTCGGACTCGCGCCCTTAGGGTTCCGTACCCATCTACCATATGATATACTAAAATCTTTCGCTCTTTGATTTTAAAAATTCCGCGACCATCCAACTTGACCCCTCTTTTATAGAAAAGTTCTTGAAACGGGAGCTCACCTTAACTGGTTACTATCAATTATGAGAAAAATTGAAATATTTAATGATTTTAGACTTTTCCCTTTATTTGTACTGTGAGACCTAGCTTCTTGCCAAATTTCATAATTTTAGGTCAACGGGAAGTACCGTGTAGGTTTTGCTTTTTTGCATAAATGTATGGAGATGAGGACATAAAAAGCCATATCTTTTGATTGCGTTGTGGTAAAAAATTTAAATTTACAGATCTTGTGTGGTCCACGGACCTTAACATTCGTTATCAATTTCTACCTGATACCTCTACCCGTTCGTGAGAAAAAGGGTCTTGACAGACAGACAGACGGACAACAAAGTGATCCTATAAGGGTTCCGGTTTTTTTTAAGTTACGGAACCCTAAAAATTGGACTTTCCATAGTAAAGTGTATGACGTGATCAGAAGATTTGTATGGGAAGTCCAAATTTCATTTTCATATTCCGACCCATGTTTCTTTTATCAATTTTTATGCAACATTTAAAAAAAAAAATTGTTTTTTCAGACGCAGACAATGGAATCTAGCTACTGATCGTCCGAAATTGGCTAATAAGCCCACGCAAACACTTGTTAATTATTATCATATCTGTGACTTACATTTTCAAGCTTCAGATCGCTTCTTAAGAAAATTAAAAAATAATGCCATTCCTACTTTAAATTTGCCACAGCAAGAAAATGCTAACCCATGCAAACTGATTCAGACGGAGAAATCACACCAGGATGCTAATTGTCAAACTGATCCTATAAAATTAACTCATGCTGCTTGTCAAACTGATTCTGTTCAACCAACTGAGACTAAGGAAACAAAAAAACAAGATGCTAACTATCAACCTGATCCTGTTATCTCTACACATCACACACAAACAACGCTATATTTGACTTATAATACACCCCGGAAAAGAAAATTACGAAGTGACTTAAGGGAAGAATGTAAAAGGAGAAAAATTTTTCAAAATATAGACAGATATTCTGATAGTAACAAAAATATAAATAAATATAGTAACAAAAATATATCAATATATAGTTATTAAGTTTCAACAGAATACAAAAAAAATCACCCAGGTAACAGATATACGAAGGAATTTAAATTATTTGCTTTAAATATATATTTTGCCAGCCCTTTAGCTTACAATGTGTTGGCAAAAACTTTAAACCTACCAACTGAAAGAACGTTGCGCAAAATTAAAACGGATATGGGTACAAAACTTCACCCGAAGGTTTTGGAATGTCTGTCTTCTAAGTTGAAAAACTTAAAAGAGACTGAAAAGTACTGCATCGTCTGTGCTGATGAAATTTCACTAAAGCGAAATTTACATTATCAAATAAACGAAGATAAGATTGTAGGAATTTCACGAAATTGACGGAATGCAAATGGCGGAACCAGCATCACAAGCTTTTGTACTCATGGCCAGAGGAATCTTTTCTAACTGGAAACAACAAATAGGATACAGTCTATTAGCTCAGAGTAAAAACTACAAAGAGCTCAACGAGTGGATTGATGATGTCATTTCAAAGATGATAAATGTCGGCTTCAACGTGGTCGCTTTTGTGTCTGATCAAGGCTCAAATTTCTTAAATCTGGCTAATGAGCGAGGTGTCTCCGTTGACAAGCCGTATTTCTATATTAATGGGAAAAAAATATACTATATATTCGACGTGCCTCACCTGATAAAGTCAGTGCGAAACAACTTGTTAAAATATGATTTTGAATTTTCTGACACAGATGAAACTACACTCACAGCCAAATGGGAAGATATTGAAAACTTTTATCGCCTGGATAGTCAAAGATCATATCGTCTAGCGCCTAAACTAACGGAATCACACATTAATCCAAACAATTTTGAGAAAATGAAAGTGAAGACAGCCACCCAAGTTTTTAGTAATACTGTCGCAGCAGCAATGTCCGTTTCGATACAATGCGGACAACTAGAAAAATCTGCTACAGGAACAGTAAAATTAATTGAATTGATTGACAAAACCTTTGATGTTTTAAACTCTTCTTCAATCAAGAATACTAACAAGTTTAAAAACGCTTATGCGTCGAAGTTGTATCAAAACGAAATATTGGACAAATTTGATTTTTTTTGAACACTGTCACTGTCGTGAACAAAAACAAAAAGAACGTGACTAATTCAATAAAATGTCTAAAAGGCCTAAAAATTTCATTACAGAGCATCAAGTTCCTGGCAAGTGACCTGCAGAATGAAAGCTTTCGCTTTTTGTTCACGAAAAGATTGAATCAGGACCCACTTGAAAATTTTTTCGGTCAAATTAGACAACAAGGCGGAAATTGCCGTGAACCTACACCAGTTCAGTTCACGAGAGCTTTTAGAAAATTATTCATGGTGAATATGCTCAAGCATTCAGAAAATGCGAATTGTTCCGATGATTTCGATCAATTGTTGATGACCGTGGATGACATTAACGACGTCAATACTATTCTACCTGCTAATGAAGAACAGTTGCAGTCCAGAGAGACCACTACAACATCATCCGTAGTCGCAGTGGCCACTGTAGATTACCGTTTTGACTTGCCCGAAAAAAACGCGTTTGTTTATGTTTGTGGTTACCTACTACATAAATGCTTTGAGGTCCATAAATGTAATGAAATTTCTCAATTTGTAAATAATTGTAAACACGAGCAACTTTCATCAGACAACATCTTTGTAAACAATAAATGTTTTAATGAGAATAAGACACTGCTGATAAACCCACCGAACAGTTTTGTCAGCTGTATAAAAGAGATGGATAATCGAATGAAAAGTTGTTTCGAGCAAAATCTGCTTAACCGAGTTGGAAACCAAATATTAAGTGAACTGAAAGATATATCTTTTACTGACTGCTGTCCTTGTTTTCCAAATGAATATCTCAAAAAATTATTCGTCAGATTTCGAATTTTTAATATTATTAAATTTAATAACCGATCTTTCAAAGACAAATCATTTAAAAGAAAATATTCTAGTGTTTCTAACATTTAGATGATGTAAAATTGTAAATATGTATGTAAATTGTAAATACCTATGTATGTAAATGAGAAGTAATTACATGGTCAGCAATTATAAAATTTGGCGAGCCACCCAAAAGCATCATTTAAATAATTTGGTCAGCATACAAAGATTTTGTTTGCAATAAAAAAAATCAGGCAGCAATTCTTGTTCCGCAACTAATTTTGATAATGGTCAAAAATTAAATCATACATAGGCAGCCAACAATAACATGAGTCTGCATAGTAAACATTCAGTCCGCAAAATAACTACTTGAGCGGCAAGATTTCATGATTGAGCGGCAGAAAAACATGTCTATAAGCAGTATATTTGAGTATATAAAATGGTGACCCTGCTACGTAAAGACGACAAATACAATTATTACCAAATTCCTGCTGCTCAAGCAACTAATTGTGAAGTTTTCGACGCACAATGGGAAAGTTTTGACGATTTCAAGAAACAAAATTTCAGCAAGTGGCTTGTCACTTTGCCAATTGAAAGAAACGATTGGATAAAAGGGAGATGTGACTGTCCAGCTTTTTTTAATTTATATATATGCAAGCACGTGATTGGTTTGGCGATTCGCTTAAAGTATGTGGTTCCTCCACTTGAAGCTAAAAATATTCCCATAGGGGAAAAAAGAAAACGTGGCCGTCCGTCAAAAGCTAAACGGGCATTGATAATACAATAAAATTATTAAGCTAATAATAATAATACGCTGATTTCAAGAACCTTCCTAATCGTTTGATAACTTTTTGATTTGATCTCATTTATAATTATAAGAATGAAACATTTTGTTTATATTTAATTTTAACACATTGTATAAGAAGTTGCATTGTATAAGAAGTTACAATTATATTTTATAATAATAAAAAAATCTTTTATTAATTTACACTTCTATAAATAATAAATACCCAAAAAAACACATCCACTCAGAGAGTAAATAAATTAAATAATCTTTGTAAGGAATGCGCCCATTTTGCGCATGACAAGTAAAGTATTTTTGCTACTTTTATATGCAGCACAAAATGCATTTTTTTGCTTACACTCTGAGTGCTTACCAAAATTTTATTAAACATGAGCAGCTGATTGCAGCTTATATAATTAATATGCTGTACAAAAATAATTACAGCCATCCAGAATGACATAAATTGCTGATTGATTTTGAAATGTTTGCTGACCATGAGTTGCTGACCAATTAGCTATTTCTGCTCACCGATTATATTTTTCTGCTCACAGAAATAACAATACTATGCTAACCATTTAATTGACACCCTATGTAAATTGTAAAATTGTTCATAGATAAAAACCTTATTTAAAATTGCACGAAACCACAGTTTGTACTCATAAATCTGAAAAACTTTTCCCAAGAAACATGGGTCGAAATATGAAAAAAATATCTAAATCGGTGCAGCCGTTTTGATGTGAAAACGAAACGTTGGTACCTACACACCTTCGCATTTATGATTTTGTAGGGGAAAGTAGGGATTGCTCGCTAAAAGAGTATAGGATATAATTGAAAAAACTGGAAAGATATCGCACTCATATTGTAAGGGTAGGAGCTAGCCTGATCGAGGCCAGATCATCACTGGTCAACGGCATCACCCGATTGTAATAGCCTATGCCTTCTAGAGGCTATTAAGATAGAGGTGTGTATATGTAGTTTAAAGTTTATGAACATGTAAGGAATAATTGAATGTGGTAATGTCTAAGTTTCTAACTATCCTTGCTGAACCTAAAGGGAAATCTAAGGAAAGTCCTAATGTTACCTAATGCTTGTCCTGTAGTTCTTGAAGCCTATGTATTGGGATTGTCCTAGTTACAAAATCGGCCGATGAGATGTCTATACCGCTTCTTGGACCCGACGAGGTGATCAACGAGTAACCCTAATTCTTTTGAGTACGGACCATGAATAAGTTGAATTCCTATACAATTAATTTCTTAGAATAAATGTATTGATTAGTATGAGCCTATAGGTACTGTAAATAATTTGTGTGGAAGGAAGCAGGCAGATCCGAAGGCTGTAAATGGTACATGAGAACATCAGAATAGTACATCTAAACTTCTCCAAGATTGATATTTGACTTTCTTCAAGGAAATTTAGTTTATTTTTAACAATGTAAAGGCCTGAAATATATCCAGTCCTTTCAGCTCAATCTTTCCATATAGATAAAGGTGTTTTATTACTTTCTATGTGCGAGATGACTTACAAACTGACCCCTGTTGTATTTGCAACCCCGATATGGATGTATTGCAATATACTGGGTTTTGTCTTTCCCAAAGTCGAATTTATATATCATCAGCCTTGTATCTTAGCTTGTGGCATAGAAAAGAGTGAGTTTATTAGATGAATCAAATGCGTTTTTCATTTGCAGCATTTGAGCCAAAAAGACCTTCTTTATAACAGACTTAGAATTGAATTTTATATTGAAGTGGGTAGTAGCTTTCAGTTGTAGCTATACCTTTTAAAGTAGTAAAATTGATTGTATAGAATCCCAGAGAAGGATAGATATGCTCAAATAATTGACTGGCATAAATAGTTCAAAGTAGATTGGCTGATTTGAGGAGTAAATATTAAATCTTCTTACCCGTCTGCGACTGGCATACTGCAATGAAGACTGAGTTGTCTGGACTGCTGCTGGCTTGGAATTGGACGCTCAGCTCCCCTGCGCTCAAATGGTTTGTAGCTTTCGATTCCTATTTCACATGGTCCATAGACCTCCTGTAAGTTTAAAACGAATATAAACTAAGCACTAAGACATTTAGTCCCCCTTCGGGTAAAACTACTCTATAAATATTGGGTTTTATTCTTACTCAACACGCGTTTTGACGTTTAGAGCTCCAAAGGTCGCTATAACACAAAAATTTTTAGTAAAATAATAATTTTCTTGACAAAGATCGCCATCGGCGGGTAACTTAGGAAAGCGTCATTTAATCGTAATGTCGAATTAAACTTAATTTACTAATTGGGTGACGAAATGCCCTAGATACTTAGCTTTTGTCAGTTGTAGCGACGAAACTCGGCGTACGGTTACTTTTTTTGAAGAATTTTCTCACATTTTTTTGGAGTCCATCTTGTACTCGTGCGGTCGCAGCAAGAAAAGGGCGATGTAGCTTCCACGTTCCACTCCTTTCGAATTTAGAGATAAGACCGCCCAAACCAGCCAATCAGAGAGCTACAAACCAGCAGCTACGGTTAACGTCACCAATCCTACCTACTTCCCTCACACATTTCTATTTCCTGTTTGACAAGTAGACTTTAACCAAGGAGGTTTTAATATGCGCCGATTCGCGGCGCTAGACGAGTATTTTCAAGCTATTATTATAAGTAATAATGCATAATCAGGCCTTTATTTTCATTACGAGTCGAACAAAATCTATGATCATTTATATTAAGATTCCTATTGTATTATTACTCATTTTAAAACTCCTAAAATAGAATATACTCTATTATATTCTTCGTGTAATTCCGTATCGGACCATCGGCCCGTTACATCCACCCCCCAAATTTGCGCAGAGCATACGCGTCCCCGGAGCAAATTTCCCACCATTTGAATTTCACGAAGATAATCTAACATTTATTAACCTTTAACCCATAAGGTGAACACACGTAGATCCTGTTGTAGTGTAAGTTTTAAACCAAAAGAAAAATTTCTTCAATAAGAGTTCAAGAGTTAAACCACGAACATATTGGTTATACCCCAGAAATGTCGAGAATTTCGAACAAACAATATCCACACAGGAACACTGAGGTCTCAAACTCAGCCCGTCAGAAGGACAGCTCATGAACACATCCAATCTAAGGCAGGTTGTTTTGTCTTTCAACGTTACCCCGGGATAGACACATAAACCCCCCGTAATGAACAAAGTCAGCCCTGTCCCCTAATTAACTGTTATATAACCAACAGTCGAAGTCCAATACTTGACTCAATATCGCTTCCATTTCTGTTTTGGAGCATGTGCAGTGTAGTTTTTGCATAGCTGTCAGCTTCTTGTAGAGTAGAAGTCATTTACAGGGAGTACATCAACACTCACATCAGACATCAGAGTAATTTTCGTACCCAATGTCTCTTAAAATTAACCTAGCACCTATGATCCCATAAATACTTCGTTGTAAATGTAATGTACAGGGTCAACAGTCAATAAAGATTTCCATCGGTTGAGAATCCATTAGTTCATAGCAACCCTCCACTCTCTTATCTTCCATATCTCATATTCAATCATCAACATTTACCCTATTACCAATATTATCAATATTAGCAAGATCACTAATATTACTAATATTACCAATATTTCCTCTTACAATTCCAATCATTCCCTTTAATTTCTTTCAATATTCATATAACCTTTCTCTTTCTCCTCCTTCCACGTTTACGCTGTTACTACGAACCACTGGTCTCCCCAATGAAACTTTTGAGCTTAAACCAATCGATTATGCTACTAGGTGAAACCCGCTCAGGAAAACGCAACGGCACTGCGCAAAATTAGGTTAATAAATTTTTTTTCCAAAACTCCTAGTTGATTCCATTGGCCTAATCACTTACAATGTCCAACTTTCTATCTCCTAAGCGCAACTGATGCAATAATTCACAAGAGAAATATAACACCGATTGTAAATTTACCCCAACAACCCTCGATTTACACCATACAAATTTATTTGAAATGGAAGAAGTATTTTGCCAGGAAGGTTGGGAATGCGGCTATAAGTCCGTCCACAAATCAAAATGATTCCTAAGAAAACATCTTTCTTTCCAAGGACTCACGAGTCGGTCCCCCAAAGATCCTTTCAAATAAAACTCCTCGACAGCTTGTCGCAACGGATTACTCACGTGTAAACAAGTCGTCTAGCACAATACCTTAAAGGTGAATCATCGAACTCTCTTTCTCAAAACTTTTCTATCGAGCTCTATTTTCGCGATCAAAATTGTTTTACGACACTTCAAAAGTGATGGATCTTCTCATTTTTCACATTGGGCAACTGAATCCCCAACACAATCTAGGTGTCTACATTGTTAAATTATGTAACTGACCGGAAATTTAACCGTGAATTACGAAACTTTTTACTATTCAATTGAAATTCACTGTTTACCCGAGCCATCATTACCTGCCCACAGCCGAGCTTACCCGTACCTAAACAGCAAAATTCAAATAAATTTCAATTGTTTCTACACCAAGAATTTATCACAAAAATATTTAAAATACATAATAAGAATTTTACCTGCGAATAATCGTATCACTTAACCCCGAGGAGTATCTATCTTAAGGAGGTATATCTCTATGTCGTAATTTAACTACCCAATTTAAGTAAATTTTCAGCTAAAACCTCAACCTCGAATTTCACTTAAAATATCCTAAAGTAAAGAAAATTAAAATACACGGCAGATGTTTCCCGAATCTCGAAAGGTATACAAAATCCCTCGCCCCATTTAAGAAAAAGTACGCCTAAGATTACCTAAGAATGTCCGGTGACATTGAAACTTCAGCTACGGTACTAATAAAATTTATAATTACGCATACAAGCCAATGTGTTTTACGTATTGCAGCTTACGCATCTATGATAGTCTTACACACACAAATAACTCATTCCTTACGCATTATGCTTTTAATAATATGAAATTTCTCGCTGTACGCATACATACCTTACGCCTTAAACACTCTACGCTTTACGCCTTATGTATATAATAATATAAAAACTCTTGCTGTACGCATACGTGCCTTACGCCCAATAAGCACATGAAAGTCTTACGCAAAACTGAATCAGTGCCTAAGAAATTTAAATGTAAAGTATTTTTATTCTATTCTTACTACTACTAGACTACGCTTAAGCTTACGACAAGTGAGTTTACTAATATTATAACGTATGTTAAATGGTATTCTTCATAAATATAGACCCCCTTTTTATTTGATTTGGTTTAGTTTAGTTTGGTTTGATTTGAATTGATTTGATTACATTTTATTATATTACATTTTATTTAATTTTATTATATTATATTGTATTTATTATATTACATTTTATTTTATTAACCTTGCTAGGTTTCCAATCAAACCTTCCCAATAAAATTTTTACTTTAGCCGGAACCGAATTGACAAACACCCATATACAGGAATAGGACATGAAATACAACTTAACATTCTCGACCCCACTCCATATGTCAATCTCAACCTTACTTGAACTAAATTTATTAAATTAAGTTAAAACGAAGACCCCTTAAAACAATATTTTCATATCTACACGCCTACTACCCTAATTGCCCCAATTCTTTTCTTATCTACACATAGATCCAATTTCCTCAATATACATTTCTTAACTATTTCCTAAAGGTTACTTAGGAAAACCCCCCTGTATGTCCTCACTTTAAGAGTATCAAAATATATAATTATGAATTCAACATAACTAAAGGTAAGTTTTTTTTTATCATTACTTTATTGTTTAGCATATTATTATAATCTCCATATTGGTATGCAATTATTTAATCCTGTAAATTATTTTGCATAAATAAATTATTCTATGTTGACTCACTCAAACCTTCTAAAACAAATCCTGACCCTATGCGTATCACAACTGAATAGATATGCTTTATTATTTAACAGCAAGTCATCATTATCATAACATTCCATACAACGTCCCATGCTACCAGAGAGCCTCTTCCTAAACGCTAACAAATATGACTGCTGTTGTTGGTGAATACAGTGTGTAAATTCAAAGGAAGGTGCTACTGCCCAACCTCCAGTTCACGAGCCATTAGTCGCCTCTTATAACACCCATCTAGTTGGTACTATTCCTTGCCGGTACCGCACAAGAGCTGTAGTAAGTATTCAACCCTAACACATGATTTACCGTCGGCCTGTCTCACCCCCCATCCTGTTATGTATCTCTGTCAAGTAATCGACCGAACGAATAATTTCTAGAAAAACCTTGAAAACTCCTACCCCAGGTTTAATAGGTTGGTCGATGACCCAAGAGTGTTATGTAAATATTTCTATAATGATTATGCTATGGCATTCCGCAAAGCCCCCCGTCGACCACGCTCGCCCCATAACAGCCTCCCTAACAAATAAAGTATTACTATCAGTTGAGCAAGCTCTGCTACTCGTCAACGCGATATCTTACCTACAACTAAAGATAACGCGATATCTACCTATCCTGACCTAACTTAAGACCTAGTCCAACCTTCGCACTAAAAACCCAGCAAGACAAAACTTCATTTAAACCGCTATAGCCGTCTCCTAGAATCAAATTGCAAGCATATTTATAAAGATTACTAGCTCAATAGTATAGAATTTAGTCATGACTTACTTGTGTAAATAATTTAAAATAAGTATTTAGTATAATTTAATCTTATAAATGAATTAGCTAAAGTTTTTCATTTTTTCTTCGAATAAGCAGGTATCAATCATTGTTCTGATATTACTCTACTGTGAATATTCCAAATTGCAACAAATTCCAAACAGCAGCAGCATAGCTGGTGCCCGCGACCTCGTCCGCGCAGGACAATCGTACCCTATGTGTTACTTTGATGTATCAGCTATATCATTGTAAAGTTTCACTAAAATCCATTCAGTAGTTCTTACGTGAAGGAGTAACAAACATCCATTCATACTTACAACTTTCGCGTTTATAATATTAGTAGGATAGGATAAGGATTTAAAAAGCTTTGAATTTTATAGACTAAATCTTTTAGCATTTTGTACCCTAATGTTTTGAACAAATTACTACTAAACAACTAAGTATTCAATAAGATTTAAAACTACTAACCAGATTCATAACTTTGCCTAACTCATCTGATTCGAGCCTTCAACTATTTTTCCTTGAATCTCACTGTTAACCTTTAAAATTTGCACCAAATACACATTTCCTAACCAATGTACTCGTAGTACGGTTGAGTTCCTTTTATCACTATTTAGTACAGTTTTTCAGGTAATTTAACTGTCATAACTTAAAATAAGCGATAAACAAAAAGTATATTCTGACAGTCAGCTGCCCATCGCGTTCAGAAATTAGTCACATGGTTGTTCCGTTTCAAATAATAACTACCTTTTGACAGCAGTCCGTCTCGACCACACGTATGAACGTCATATTAAGCTACCCCTCTATCAGCACAATCTTCGCCCGATCTGGATCGTGCCCCCACGGTCGGATGTATATTCCTTTACTTCAAATTTTTAACGCTAGGGCTGTCAATTCAGTTGTCGACTAAAATATTTGGTGTCGATTTTTAATTTCAAGCTCTCACCCCCCCTACAAAACGATTCGACTACAACCCGCAGACAAGATATAGATTAGGTAAAGCAACGAAAAATTATTATATCTTAAAATTCTAGTCAAGCTAATATTAAATTTTCATTATAGGTATTTATGTATTATCTAGTAAGATTTTATTTGAAACGTAACTTGAAAGTATCCACGCATTTAAATTGCAATTTTTTTTCTCTACGAGTATAACTACTACAACCCTTTAATTTTTCCTGTCATTTAGCTAATCCAAATGCGAATCTATATATCTTTTTTTTTTTTCTCACCCCCCCCCCCCCCCCAAGTCTCAAACTAATGAAATTTCGTTGAACTTAGACTACAGTACTATCCCTATAACATATTCTAAGATTTTAAGCTACGTGATTAACTTTTGTTGATTTCTATTCCTAATATAACTATTCCTATTAAATCACTAACCCTAATAACATAACTTATCATGGTCCGCACCTTCCATTCCACAGCAACAGATTGTGGCCACGATAGTAGCCACTCTTACAGACCAAGACAATCCCAAAAGTCAAAATAAACCCTACATTAATTTACAACATAATTTATCGATAAAATGCTACACTATTTATTCGCAACTATTTCTACACTACACAAGTCAAATCTTTTCCCCTTTTTTTCTTATGATAGTGTCATGTATGTATCCGAAAATAGCAAAAATCAGAACGTGTATTCGAATCCGTTAATCACAATCGGAATTGCCAGGCATATTAAAATTCTGCATACTATTATCATTTTTCTAACTATGCTTGAAGCACCTTTATTAAATTCCTACAGTAATAAATTTCCTGAGATTAGCTGAAAGAGATTTATGTAAAATATTAAGTATGACATTTTAAATTTCCTATCGCTTGTTACTTCAAATCGCTAATAAATCCTCGATAATTAAGGATTATATTTTCAAAAATGCACAAAATTTTAAATTGAAATAAGTAAGAAAATGTGTGAGTTATTCTACCAAATATGTAATTATAATCATGACACGATTTGTTATTTATTACCGTAATACAGCAAGACGCATTGCTCCCCTAAGAAAAGATAGAAAATAAAATTAGTTCCTAATCGCGGCGCAAGTTCTATGTCATAAAATTAATATCTAGTACATCAATTGGAATTTTCACACAATTCTATTTGCTAATATTACTTTCTAAAATTTTACCCTTTTAAATTATTTTTAAATTCTACCGTTTTTAAAATACACTATTTGGCAACACTAATTATCATGCCAACCCGTGACATGCGAAAAAATATTACAATTTAGATTGTTTTGGTAAGAAAATCACTTTTAGATGCTAAAATGTGTTGAAATTACTTCCTCAATCATTGCAAAACCTAATTATATTGTTCGTTTTTTTTTTCAGATTTCCCAACGCAATAACCCTGAGGAAGGAAGCTTATGATGAACTATTATAAATTATAAAATGGCGCTCAATTTCAAGGTAAGATTTGTTTAGTAAATGCCGATTTTAATTCTACTTGTTTACTTTTAACTAAAATTTACTTTCTCGTTTTGATTTTTTTTCAGGTCAAATAAGAAAACTGAAAATGTCACGGCCCGCCGCCTCTCAGAATTACAATGGTCCACAATTTCAATTTAGAAACAAAGATTGTTTACTCATGCGTAGGTAAGTGTAGAAGTATTATGACAAATAGATTTTTCCCTGCCTAAATCCCTCTCAAGCAAATAATTTCCATTATTTATTCTTTACATATTGTTTACTGTAAAAGAACATAAAATTCTACTTTTACAACTAATGTATCCTGATAGTAAAGTAACCTATTAATTTCTATTTTTCAGTGAAGTGTAAACTCAAGAAATTCGACAAGATGCAGCCCCGGACCTTATCAACAGCAAGATATAACGACAGCATCATGGACCCATCAGATATATCTCAACCCCCAATTTCTGAAGCCCTGAAGCTAAAATATTTAGTGCAAAAGTGATAAGAATTGTTTGTGAAACTAAATATTTCAAGTGTCTTTCTGTGCAAGAAAATAAAAGTGAATTGTGTTCTGAGGTGTAATTATTATCATTCAATAAGTAAGTAACTAGGTACCTGATAAGTAGCAAGTCTAGGTATGCTAAGCTTATCTCATTTAGTCAAACCTAGGTCAAATCAATTGCAAAATATTCAATATTTATTTCAGCTTTTAGAATACCTATCTATTATCATTCTTTGGCACAGATATTGACTGAACTTTAATAAGCTTTATAATAACATAACGGCAGTAAAATAAAAATTCTAAAATCTAGTCTAACCTCTTACATTAAGTGATATAATCTAACCTAGACAATTTGCATATATCCTTAGTAACATATCTAGTTGTAACCTAAAGTCTAGATCCAATTTTTGCTAATAGAATATATAGAATTCTCCCTAATAAGTTAATTAAATTCTAACCTAGCAACCATATTAAAACAAAGCCTAGAATATTCCCTACTAAATAATATAATATAACTAACAGAGGTTCATAATCCTGGTCACGGCACCAGATTGTAAGGGTAGGAGCTAGCCTGATCGAGGCCAGATCATCACTGGTCAACGGCATCACCCGATTGTAATAGCCTATGCCTTCTAGAGGCTATTAAGATAGAGGTGTGTATATGTAGTTTAAAGTTTATGAACATGTAAGGAATAATTGAATGTGGTAATGTCTAAGTTTCTAACTATCCTTGCTGAACCTAAAGGGAAATCTAAGGAAAGTCCTAATGTTACCTAATGCTTGTCCTGTAGTTCTTGAAGCCTATGTATTGGGATTGTCCTAGTTACAAAATCGGCCGATGAGATGTCTATACCGCTTCTTGGACCCGACGAGGTGATCAACGAGTAACCCTAATTCTTTTGAGTACGGACCATGAATAAGTTGAATTCCTATACAATTAATTTCTTAGAATAAATGTATTGATTAGTATGAGCCTATAGGTACTGTAAATAATTTGTGTGGAAGGAAGCAGGCAGATCCGAAGGCTGTAAATGGTACATGAGAACATCAGAATAGTACATCTAAACTTCTCCAAGATTGATATTTGACTTTCTTCAAGGAAATTTAGTTTATTTTTAACAATGTAAAGGCCTGAAATATATCCAGTCCTTTCAGCTCAATCTTTCCATATAGATAAAGGTGTTTTATTACTTTCTATGTGCGAGATGACTTACAAACTGACCCCTGTTGTATTTGCAACCCCGATATGGATGTATTGCAATATACTGGGTTTTGTCTTTCCCAAAGTCGAATTTATATATCATCAGCCTTGTATCTTAGCTTGTGGCATAGAAAAGAGTGAGTTTATTAGATGAATCAAATGCGTTTTTCATTTGCAGCATTTGAGCCAAAAAGACCTTCTTTATAACAGACTTAGAATTGAATTTTATATTGAAGTGGGTAGTAGCTTTCAGTTGTAGCTATACCTTTTAAAGTAGTAAAATTGATTGTATAGAATCCCAGAGAAGGATAGATATGCTCAAATAATTGACTGGCATAAATAGTTCAAAGTAGATTGGCTGATTTGAGGAGTAAATATTAAATCTTCTTACCCGTCTGCGACTGGCATACTGCAATGAAGACTGAGTTGTCTGGACTGCTGCTGGCTTGGAATTGGACGCTCAGCTCCCCTGCGCTCAAATGGTTTGTAGCTTTCGATTCCTATTTCACATGGTCCATAGACCTCCTGTAAGTTTAAAACGAATATAAACTAAGCACTAAGACATTTAGTCCCCCTTCGGGTAAAACTACTCTATAAATATTGGGTTTTATTCTTACTCAACACGCGTTTTGACGTTTAGAGCTCCAAAGGTCGCTATAACACAAAAATTTTTAGTAAAATAATAATTTTCTTGACAAAGATCGCCATCGGCGGGTAACTTAGGAAAGCGTCATTTAATCGTAATGTCGAATTAAACTTAATTTACTAATTGGGTGACGAAATGCCCTAGATACTTAGCTTTTGTCAGTTGTAGCGACGAAACTCGGCGTACGGTTACTTTTTTTGAAGAATTTTCTCACATTTTTTTGGAGTCCATCTTGTACTCGTGCGGTCGCAGCAAGAAAAGGGCGATGTAGCTTCCACGTTCCACTCCTTTCGAATTTAGAGATAAGACCGCCCAAACCAGCCAATCAGAGAGCTACAAACCAGCAGCTACGGTTAACGTCACCAATCCTACCTACTTCCCTCACACATTTCTATTTCCTGTTTGACAAGTAGACTTTAACCAAGGAGGTTTTAATATGCGCCGATTCGCGGCGCTAGACGAGTATTTTCAAGCTATTATTATAAGTAATAATGCATAATCAGGCCTTTATTTTCATTACGAGTCGAACAAAATCTATGATCATTTATATTAAGATTCCTATTGTATTATTACTCATTTTAAAACTCCTAAAATAGAATATACTCTATTATATTCTTCGTGTAATTCCGTATCGGACCATCGGCCCGTTACATCATTAAATAACTAGCTGTCTAGCCCGCGGCTTCGCCCGCTCTATAAGTGGTTTTTCCTTGGGAATAAGATATCTTCCCACGGTAAAAAGTAACCAGTATCCTTCCCCGGGTGTCAAATTCTCTTAATACCAATTCCGTCTACAAATTCTCTGTATACCAATTCCGTCTAGAAGTTTCCCGCCGCGTTTAGTTATTTTCCCATGGGAATAAGGTATTTTCCCGCGATAAAAAGTAGCCCGTATCCCTTCCAGGGACTCAAACTATCTTAATACCAATTTTCACCTAAATCAGTTCAGTCGTTTTAACGTGAAAACGGCTTCACCCGTTGTGAAGCTGATTTTCCCATAGGAATCACAAATTTTCCCGCGGTAAAAAGTAGCATATGTCCGTCCCAGGGTCTCAAACTATGTCTATGCAAAATTTCAGAATAATCTGTTTAGCCGTTTTGACGTGAAAACCAAACATACAGACGTACAAACAAACATACATTCTTGCATTTATAATATTAGTAAGGATACTCAAATGTACATAGATTAAACTTTCATCAAGTAAAAGTGCAATATATGTAAAGGTAAAAAAATAATCCATTATTTTGTACGCTGCTACAAAGTCACTTCGTACGCATCGCTTGCGAGCCACCTTGACAGCCAGACAATACGGCACCGGCAATGTTGCCATTTGTAGCAGATTTCAGACATTTGCGCAGATTTAACCTGTCGATTCAAAAAAAAACCTTACGAAAACAATAATAAGAAGCAATAATTATGGAATAAGAACCATAAGGTAGACACAGATGTTTTCTTTCCTTTAAACATTTCTTTCATTGATAGATTTAATAGTGCATTTTTTGGGTTAAATGAAAAAAAATAAAGCTTTGAATAGTATTGTAAAGACCCTCAGCGAGAGCCCTTACGTTTAAACTGAAATAAAATATATTATTAATCTGATAAAAGCTTGTTTATTAGAGAGAACGCACTTAAAAACTATAATCGCGGTTACAAGGGCTCGAAGCCACAATTTGTTGCCGAGAAGCGGCGTATGCTGGTAGATGACCAGGACGAAGAACCTATTGCCTTCCCGGTTGGCGTACAACTACTCAATCAAAAAAACAAAGCAACATTCGTTTTGACAATCTTTGAAAATAATTTAATTTTACCCGAATATAAGGCATTCGTGGCTATAACACCACGAAGGCTCTACAGTTACCCCCCCCATCGGAAAAAAAATTAACTAATTAAATTAATTAGTTAATTTGATTTCCAACTAATTGAAAGGAACAGAGAAAAACAGCTAAGTTTCAAAAATTTTTGAACTTGGCTTTGACACACAACCGTGTGTCTAGATTAGGCTTTGGATTCTACAATTCAAAAGTTAAAGTTAAATTTGAAATTCAAAATTTAAATTTATGCAACTCAAGATAAAACTTAAGTTTAAAAAAAAATTATGTTAAGACACTTTATGATTACTCAGACTATCTGTCTTTTAGAGTATCAAAGTAATCCAAAAATTATGTAAAAGTTCCTTTCAAGTAGGTAACATTACAATAGCTATAAAAAAATTATAAAAGAAATTTTGAGGAAAATAAGTGAAGCTGATTGTCCTCAAAGATTTAGAAAGAAACTTAACACGGGTTGAGTGTCTTTCTATACTTATAATCTACCTACCTTCGGAGGGACTTAGATACTATACATTATAATTGAAGATCATCTCCATGAAAGAACGACTGACGATTAGCCTTAAAAAGTAGGCATAACAAACTCAATATTTCAACATTTCAAAGAATTCAACATTATAGCAATTCAACTTAATGATCCTAAAAGGATAACACAAATATTTAAAAGTATACAGTTATAACTTGTATAGTGAAAAAATAAAAATACCTATATTTTTATTACTGAAGTTAACAGAAGTGTTAGGCGTAAATGTTAAGGCTCAAGCGAGGAAAAACCTCAGAAAAAGCCTCGCCCCAGACATGAAAATGATCCTTATTGCAGCTATTTTGAAAAAAAAAAAAAAATTAAATTAAAAAAAAGAAATTAGAAATTTATAACATTCCTAACATTTGCTAAGTTGTTGAAGAAATCCTAAAAGAGAAAAAAAATACCTACCTAAATTACCTATCTACCTAACATAACTGCAATAATTAAGAGCATTAATATATATATTACAACTCAAATAAATTGGAAATAGAAATAAGTGAACTTCAGTCCAAATGACTGTGACCCAAATAGTCATATAAATGTAATGTCTATTTTTTCAAAATGAAAAATGAATTGCAATTTCCATATCCACACAAAAAGAAATTAAATAAAAGAACTTAAAATCATAACTTGAGATCATCAAAAACTTCGACTCAAAAACGAACCACCACACCACAACAGTACATTCCAAAAATTTCATTCAAAGAAATTTAGAGGATTGCACTCCTGAGTATCAGCAGTGCATTCAAGTGACAAAGGCCGTGATGCTTGACAAGATATGAAATAGTATCAACCCTTCACAATCACAAGCAGCCTGGCAAAAGTGGACCGCAGCTTTATGTACTAAAACGGTACAAACTAGTTTTCACTATTGGAAATAACTAGCTGCTTTGACCCTCTCAAACCAAACTACCCGGCGCCTCCACCATATGTAAAGACCCTCAGCGAGAGCCCTTACGTTTAATCTGATAAAAGCTTGTTTATTAGAGAGAACGCACTTAAAAACTATAATCGCGGTTACAAGGGCTCGAAGCCACAATTTGTTGCCGAGAAGCGGCGTATGCTGGTAGATGACCAGGACGAAGAACCTATTGCCTTCCCGGTTGGCGTACAACTACTCAATCAAAAAAACAAAGCAACATTCGTTTTGACAATCTTTGAAAATAATTTAATTTTACCCGAATATAAGGCATTCGTGGCTATAACACCACGAAGGCTCTACAGTTAGTATTTATTTATTCCTTTCCACATTAGAGCAATAGTATAACAGAATTTTTTGTCATTTTCTGGAATAAAGTTTGGCAGATTTTTTTGCAGTGATGAGCAGATTCGCCATTTTCGCGATAGTCACCCTGATGCACCAGCGGCGGCGGCCAGCCAGCCGGCAAAGATGAAGTTTAGTGAAATTAATGATTGTTTTTAAAGTTTGTGAGATTATTTCAACGTGTGTTTGTTTGCTTTAATTGAAATTCGATTACAAAAAACAACAAAGTGACGAGTGATAGTGAAGTTATAATTCGTTTGTGAATTGTGTAAGTCGCTTTATAGTCGAACGAAAAATGTGCAACACGAAACTGTAATAAAAGTATAATGCTAATGTTCTGTTATCTACGTTTTCTAGGCTAGGTAAGTGTTTTCTAGATACCATCAACCCTACACTCACACGTCTATATCCCACCCACACATTTGCGCGTGTAAAAATGACAGCTGTCACTTTTGAGCCTGATTGTATGGGGCTTCCGAGGTGTGACATTGTGCTAGCTCTAGGATATAATTTCTTGGAATTGACAGTATCAGAGTCATTTACTTATATATAAGTACTAGCCCATCGGCACGTTACAATGTCCCCAATTCGTTGGTCCGAAATCTGACGTTTAGGACCAACAAATGTCATTCGTTGTCAGTCATATTGTCAACATTGGATGCAAATAAACTTACCAACAAAATGGAATGTTCTTAGTTGAAGAAACAATATACTCTTATTATTATTATTGTTATTTCTTATTCTTGTTTTTGACTATAATCCAATTAATGAAACTGAAAAACCAGGCCTAAATCACATATAAACAGTAAAAACTTTGTTTTGTTTTTTCCCGCCATATTGTTTCCGTTCCGTGTATTTAGCACCGACCGAAGTACTACACAACGCAGTTCACGCGATTTTTCACAGATGGCGCTATTTTTTTCTTGTATGGGGAAATTTTGAACCGCTTGTTCCCAAGACCCTATCTTGACTATATAAATCTATGATCAGAGTACAGTACCTAGGACAAACAGTCCAGCCGGGTCTATCCAACTTAGAGAAGGAGGTTACTCGCCGAATCCGACTCGGATGGGCAGCGTTCGGGAAGCTCAGCAATATTTTCACATCCAAAATACCGCAGTGTCTCAAGGCGAAAGTCTTTGCCCAGTGTGTGTTGCGAGTGATAATATATGGCACCGAGACGTGGCCGCTCACGATGGGCCTAATCATGAAGCTCAAAGTCACCCAAAGGGCTATGGAAAGGGCTATGCTTGGAGTTTCTCTGCGGAATCGAATCAGAAATGAGGAGATCCGCAGAAGAACTAAAGTAACTGACATAGCCCTGAGAATCGCTAAATTAATGTGGCAGTGGGCAGGGTGCATCGCAAGAAGAACCGTAGATGGGGCGTAAGGGTTCTAGAGTGGCGACCATGTACCGGAAAATGAAGCGTTGGCAGGCCCCCCATAAGGCGGACTGACGATCTGGTCAAAGTCGCGGGAAGCCGCTGGATGCAAGCAGTGCAAGACCAGTCGTCATGTAGATCTTATGGGAGGCCTATGACCAGCTGTGGACGTCTTTCGGCTGATATGATGATGATCATGACGACCAGTCTACAGTCCGTGCTAATAAAGTAGCCGTGAGAAACCCGGCCTAACGATTTGAGTAGGCCAATGGCTGTCAGGGTTCAAGGCCAATGTAATACGACCTTGTAAATTCGCAACTGTTTACTAAATTACATAGATTATTGTGATTTTTTTGTATGGTGGGGTCCTGGAGGTTAAATGAATAATGGTCTTACCGCTTCTGACATCTGTTTCGTATCGTATTCCAATTCAGATGCTATGTTTTCACTAACAATGAAAATGATGATGACACATATTTTTATTTTTTTTAGCAATATTTGTATTAACATATTTGTACTTATCATTATACCTGATACTAAAGGCTATTTTATATAAATACTAGCCACCACTTTTAATGAGTTTCTTTACTTAGTCATGAGACATTTACACCTAGAGGTTGCTATCTTTAATGTCCACTTATATGGTTGTATGAATCCAAAGGTATTTGTATGGACAATTAACATTATCTACTGTTTTGTTTTGTAAAAATAAATATAAAAAATAAATATAAGACATTTCTTTATTGAAATAAGTAGTACCTGTTGTGTCGTCTTTCTACAGGGTGTAAATGCAAAACCGAGCGCCAGCTCAAGGGTGTATTCAGACCACGAAACTGAACAACTTTTCCAAAGAAACATGGGTCGAAATCGGAAAAATTTATATGGCGTCTCCATATAAAATGCACTGTCCATTGTTGAAGGTTTGTATGGAGAAGCCAAAAAAATATCTCCACTTTTGACCCATATTTCTTTGGAAAAGTTGTTGAGTTCGTGGTCTGAGCACACCCTTGAGCTGCCGCTCGGTTTTGCATTTACACCCTGTATATGTATTGTCCATTGTATTTTTCTTGTGTACAGTAAACAATAAATAATAATAATAATGATGACAGAAGACTGGCTCAAGAAGCATCAGTTCATGTTTAACTTCAAGAACCACCAGGTTGTTAGTTCGTTCAGCAGAGACAATGCGATACGCGGTGGCTCCTTAATACTTGCCAATAAGTTGCTAAAGTGTAAGGAACGTACAGATGTTGTGTGCCTGTCTGTTGAGCGAACTATTGAACTGGCCTGTGTAGAATTTGAGCACCTTATTGTTATAAGCGTATACAGACCTCCAGCTTCATCATTTGATATGTTCGAAAAAACAATGGATGAAGCTTTAATTAAAGTTAGTAACAGCAACAAAGGCATTATAGTATGTGGAGACTTTAATGTTAACATTTTAGAAGAATCCAGTATGTGCAATAGATTGAAATCTTTGTTCCTATGCTACAATCTTGTGAATCTTTTTTTGGTGCCCACCAGAATATCAGCGTCCTCATCTACTTGTATTGATAACATTTTTACGAATTTAGAACCAGTAGATAAATCAATTATCAATAAGTTGGGCTCTGATCATTCTGGCCAGTTGGCAGTTTTCAAAGTCACGACTAAAAAAGCATTGAAAAAGGATATCACGTGCGTACCTATCAATGAAGGTAGACTTATCCGCTACAAAAGTAGTGTTGAAGAAAAACTGCCAAACTTACCATATTGTGATAATCCAAATAAATTGTATGAGTCTCTATTTACTTTAACTAAAAGTGAGTACGATGCAATTTTCAAGGAAAAGAAAATTACTGTAAATGAGAATCTAATGTTTAGTGATTGGGCCACAGTGGGAATACACAGAAGCAGGCTAAGGTTATATGAACTTTACGAGGAAAGAACATATAACAATAGTGATGCATTTGCGCAATTTGTAAAGGATTATTCAAAATCATTTAAACGGGTTTGTGCTGCAGCCAAATCAAATTTCATTAAGAATAAAATCAAAAATAGTTCCAACATTACGAAAACGACTTGGGAAACTATAAATAGTGAAACTAGAAAATCTAAAGCTCCTCGGAATGACTTCCAGCTTAAGATTGATGATCAGATCATAAGTACAGATATAGAAGTTGCTGAAGCTTTTGAAAACTTCTTTACGGATATTTCAGTTTCAACTACCAAAACCTTGAACTCATCTCCCACTCTTGCCAAATCTTATCTCGAACGACACGTAGATGTTTGCAATGTAGATTTTAAATTCAGTTACGTCAATGCTTTCGTTATAATTAAAGCCTTTAAATCACTTAAAATGAAAAAGACCGCCGATATAGATGGCTTGTCAGTTAAAATTAATAGTGCCATTATAGAAAGCATTGCACCATACTTATCTAGTATTTTTAATAAATGTGTAGATGATGGTGTTTTTCCTGATTTGATGAAACATAGTAAAATTATTCCGTTGTTTAAAGCTGGTAGTAAATCAGACCCCACTAATTTTAGACCTATTTCTGTTCTACCAACTCTTAGTAAGATATTTGAAAAGATAATTTTAAATCAGGTTCTGAGCCACTTTTATCGCAACAACTTGATGAACCTAAAACAGTTCGGTTTTACCAGGGGTCGCTCAACAGTCGATGCAGGTGTTGAGCTTATTCAAAGTATATTTGACGCCTGGGAGGAATCAAGTGATGCCATTGGCGTTTTCTGTGACTTGTCCAAGGCTTTCGATTGTGTACATCATGATATTCTTATCAGGAAATTACACCATTATGGAATTAGAGACCAGGCTCTACGCCTTCTGGAGTCGTATCTAAGTGAAAGGATCCAGAAGGTTGATGTAAATGGGAAAAGGTCACTAGGATCAAAAATTTGTATGAGCGTTCCACAAGGCTCAATCCTGGGACCATTCCTGTTCATTGTCTACATTAACGATTTGCCAAACCTTGTAAAGGACAAGAATGAGATAGTACTATTTGCAGATGATACGTCTTTGATTTTTAAAGTCAAAAGACAACAATCAAATTTTGACGACGTAAATAGTACAATCTCTAATGTAGTTGAGTGGTTCACCTTAAATAATCTTTTACTTAACGAAAAGAAAACTAAGTGTGTTAAATTTGTTTTGCCTAATGTAAAGCCAACTGCTACAAGCCTATTAGTGAAAAACGATAAATTGAGTCTTGTGGAATCAGCTGTGTTCCTAGGTATTACCTTAGACAACAAATTACAATGGGGACCGCATATTAATAAATTGTCGAACAGACTTAGTTCTGCAGCATACGCAGTGAAAAGAATAAGAGCTCTGACGGATGTAGACACCGCGAGGTTAGTCTACTTCAGTTATTTCCATAGTCTCATGTCATATGGCCTTTTGTTATGGGGTCATGCTGCGGATGCAAACAGCATTTTTTTACTACAAAAGCGAGCTGTTCGTGCAATTTATAAAATGAAGCCTAGAGAATCTCTTCGAACTAAATTTAAAGAAATCAACATTTTGACTTTTGTGTCGCAATACATTTATGAGAATTTAATATATGCTAAACGGAATATACATATTTTTGATAAAAATTGTGACAGGCACAGTGTCAACATAAGAAACAAGAATCAACTTGCTTCTCATGTCAGCCGTATTCACAAAATTAGTAAAACATATAAAGGTCAATGTATACGCTTCTATAATAAGGTACCCACTGATATTGAAAGTTTACCGTTAGATAAATTTAAAACTGTAATCAAGCAGAAATTATGTAAGAAGGGTTATTATAAAATATCAGATTATCTAGAAGAGAAAAATCCATGGGTTTAGACTACGGTTCTAACAGGCTAATTCAAAATTAAAACTGACCTATGTATGTTGTATATCAACCTTGTACATTCAAACATATTTAAAAGAGCGCGTGGGTTTTTATTGTCGCTTCTTTTTTTTTCCCACAATGGCGCCACATTGTTTGTGAAGCGATGTAGTTTAGCTGACGGCATTAAGAGATTTTAATATCCAACAATGAATAAACGATTTTGATTTGATTTGATTTGATGATGATCATGATAATAATACTGTGAACCAGTCAAGTAAAGGAAGTAACAACTAAGAAGTACCCTTCAAACAAGTTCTTTCACTGCATGGATTTCTTTTCCCAAAGGTTGTTACTTTTGTATAGGCCGTAAATTCAATTAATTTAATTTTGTGTTTTTGTTACCTTTACCAATCTAAGCCTGGCATTTTACTAGATATTTTTTTCAAATTAAGGAATAACCTTTATAATATTTTTTGAGTTTAAAGTTGTTTAAATTTTATGGAAAGAATTGATACCTAAGGCGTCATATTGTATTATAGGCTTCATTATTTGATTAGTTTCTTTGAGCCCAAATTCTGTTCAGCGTACAAAATTTGAGATTTTACTCTAAAATTACGGACTAAATGTTATTAAAAAATTATACATTAAGATGTAAGTGCGCTATTTTGTTAATTACAGCCGAGGTTCAGGAATTGCAGCCCGAACCGCAGGCGAGGGCGTAATGGAGCCGAGAGTGTAATGGAAATGCGACGTTTTTCAACACATTTGCGAGTAAAAATATCAAAATTAGCTTACCTTATATCCACCGCACGTCCACTCGAAAATTTTGTATGCGGCATATGTTTGTGTTTTCCTTTGATTTCTACAATCTCTAAGTCCGTCTAAGTATTTTAATCGGTTCAGAAACTAAATTACTTACAGTTTTTATTATTTTGTAGAAGTCATCACTTTTATAAATAATTACAATAATAAACACCACAAAATATTTGTGAATATCGCGGGCACAGATTATACGCACAGATTATACGCACATTAGCGAGGCACAGAACTTTCTTTGAACCTTATTTTTTTTTATCAAGAATTGATTTTCTTATTACTTGAATGACAAATTTAGTGTTGATTAGCTAATTAATATAAAGACTTTCATGAAATGAATACCAATTTATCATATTTTCTCGAATACAGCTCAATTTCATGAAAATGTTCTTAACGTAATAAGTATAAAAACTCCTTGCTCCTTAACGAGGTTAAAAAAAAACAAAAATAAAACACTAGTGCCGTAATATTGTGAAAAAAAGCACGCGTGTTTAATGAGCTGGATTATGGATCTTAATACAGTGCATATAGACCTGTTTTAAAGATTTTTTAAAATCTCGTTATCGTTTTCCGTAAAAGCCCGGAAGTCAGTGTAGTTACGAGTATATAACTTACCACCTCCTTAGGCTATTTTATAATACTAACGCACCTCCCCTGGTGGTTGACGATTTTGGAAGATTGTCAATTTGACGGAGATCTAGTTAAAAGTTACTTATTGCCAGTTGTACATATCGTCTTTTAAAGTAAGGCTCCTTTAAAACTATTTCTGGCACTTTCTTTGTTAACAAAGAAGGAAGAGTCGGCAATACATTAAAGTAGCTTTAATTTCAAAGACCTTGGTGCAACTGGTGATTACATAAAATTGTTAAAAAGCGAATTTAATTTTTTTAGCTTTTTTTTGTATATTAAAACGAACTGCAGAAAACTTATTCATTAAAAACGTCGACTGAAACATAAACTTTTCCATTTAGGAATTTAAAATCTTTTATAAGTATTAAAATTACCGCGACAGTGTATCTTTGTGAAGTTTGTAATTAAAAATCTTGAAAGTCAATTAAAGCAAGTTCAGCTGACTCAGAGAAGGGCTGAATCGAAACGAATGGCCAAAATCGAACTTCGATTATGAAAGTATTGTTCTTTGGCAAATGGTTTTTGATGGATTTGGAACTTTGGTTTCGAACTTGGGTTGGAAGTTATCATCTCAGTTAGAAAATAAAATTCAATTTATTATTATTTTTTATTCAATGGTGTCAACAAAAGTAAAGAGACCCAGGCCTGCACATTGTATAGTCAACATCAAAAGTTTTTCAAAATTATAGAGTTCACGAAATATTCAGTTGTTTTATAAAAAAATCATTTTTCATTTAGGAAAAGATATAAATCTTTACAATTACACGAGGTTTCAATTTGTAACAACATTATGCACACAGAAAAAGTTTTTTATAACGCGAAAAATACGCGAAGCGATAGAAACAAGCCGCAGTCCGAATTTCAACCGTGACAGTGGGTGGTCGTTTTCGCAGACCTGGAAACCAGTGCTACGTACGGTGACCCCTGCAATTTCACCTACGAACTTAAAAAGTGATGATGTCGTCAGTGTCTGTTGTTCCACCGTCCCGCAGGAGAACAAGGAGCAACAAAATCCTTCAACTTCTCCCGCCCCGTGTCCTCCAGACCTCTCCGCCCGAGCTCAACGCGCAATGTTACGCACAGTGGTGCCAGATTAGGCGAAATGTCGCCATTTAGGCTACCTCAAGGGGTCTCATGGCGACTAAAAAATCTAATCGGCTACCAGTAGCTATTTAGGCTACCAAGAAAGAACCGATCGGGCGATTTAGGCTACTTTAGGATTACTTCAAAATTAACAGCAGAGAAGTCACTTGACGCTGTTGTTTTGCCATATTTTATGTGTCAAAAAGATATAATAGCTAGTACAGAACTTGGGTAGTGTATTATTATCATGCCTCTATGAAAAAAGTTGAATTCTTTTTAATTTAAATGTTTTGTTTAAGAGGATTTAGTTGATTTATTTTTCAAGATTTAATCTTTATTCGGGCTGCATTTAGGCTACTTGGTTCAAAATATTGGGCGAATCAGGCTATTTGAATAAAAAATTAATTTAGGCGATTTAGGCTACTCGGCAGAAAAAAATTGGCGAATTGAGTTGGCGAAGATCTGGCAACCCTGGTTACGCAGTGCTCGGCGCACGGAGTAAGGAAGGGGAGAGGAACTGCCCCTACGAGATTTTTGTACGACACGAAGCGTGACAATGCGCGGGGGTGAAGATCGAGTCACGGGTTGACGGGACATAACTAGACTCCACCTACTTATGTAAAATCCATCTAGTGGCAAATAGTGAAACTAGCACTTTTTGTCCTTACGCACTTTTTGGTGGTACTGCTATACTCTACTAGATGGCATAAAAGACACTATAAAGAGACTTTACTACAAAAATAAATTGTTTGTGCAGGGTGTTAATTTAATTGCGTGCCATAGCTCGCGGGTTCAGTATCAGTATCTGAACGACTTTCCCAAAGGAACATAGTTCGATAAAGGACATAAATTTTAGACTTCCCATACAATTGTGTTGGTCACTCAGTAGGTATGGAAAGTCAAAAATTATTTTTTGTTTTTCGACCTATGTTCCTTGGAAAAAGTTATTCAGTCACTGATACGGATCTTGCTCCAGAGCTATGGCACGCAATTAAATTATAACCTGAGACTAAGAGCGGGCAGTCGGTAACCCTTCCTCGTTGCTTATGAAAATAGCGACCAATCTATACGTATAATAAAATCGCGAACTCGGCGAATCTGTAAGCTAAGCTACAAAAACTGTATATTTTTGACAGGACGGGTCGAATTGATAACCTCTTCTTTTTGAAGTAGATTAAAAAGATAAAAGTGGTGGCAGCTTAACACGTTATGCTCCCTCTATCTATATGAATATAGAGCCAACTATATTGATTTGAAAATTCAAAAATAACAATAGGTATTCATTTGTATACCTACTTAGTAATCAAATTAAAAATAAGAGGCATTCCGCTATTCCTACTATGAGAAGTAGGTATGTTGTTCACGATTTTGTTTGCGATGAGGTAAGGTTGCTGACTTCCCGCTCTCTATCTACTGGGTGTTTATTGCCAAAGTTTAGAAGATGGTTCGGTAACGATAAAGGAACACAAAAAATATTTAAAAAATCCTACATAAAAAAACGAAATCTCCTTGACTAACTAAAACTTGAAATTGAAGCTAAACTAACGCCAAAAAGAAACAGTTTCAGTTATGTATGTGCCTACCTAATCCACTAATACTTGCGCGCTGGTTTGATGATCTGGGTCATTGCGCTCCGTGTTAGTTTAGTTTCAATGAATTTTTATTTTTTTTTAAATAGGTTTTTTTTTTTCATATCTTACTTAGTTATGGCACGTTATTAAATTAAGACCCTATATACTACTTACTTGCTGAAATCTGGAAGACGGTTCTTGAACCTAACTCTGGCGAGTTTGTCCACTGCATACTAGGTGGCGCTACTACAAACAACATAACTACAAACTACAAATATTTCTCCAAATAAATAAAATATTCACGATATTCACGTAATTTTTATCAAACTATTGTTAAAGCTAAAGCCAGAAATGTAAATTGAGTCTGTGGAAGTAAAAAGAAGGGGGGAATTTCGATCGTCTACAAATATTCCCAAAACCATCTAGCGACGTAAAGCAGAACTAATGTTACGGCCACATGGCTACAGTACATGGATAGCAAATTTTATTTAAAAATCTTACTTACAAGTGAAAAGACACTTTAAATGCAGTTTCTTTTTGCCTTTCTGACGAATTTAAACACAAAGACACACAACACTTCATAGTGGGAGTTGTTTTTCCAACTATTTAAACAATTTTTTGCAGAGCGTGTTTCGATGTGATCACTGGTAAGTTCAAAGAGGAAATGGCGTATGCCCCGCCCCCTTTCGCGACGTCATGGCTCAATTGATTGAATCACGGCTCGACTGATATCATCATCTCCTCTTCCTTTCTTTATACCGTGGCTCGGCGAGACACGGCGGCAGACGGCGGTTCGTGAAACTGCCAACCTCCCTGAAGAAGATCTACATAATATTTCAAACCTTGTCGGTCCTATGACGTTAATATAAAACGTGAGTTTATCCGTTAATATTAATAATCACACAGAAAAACTCTTAGTCTATAGTTTAACATACAGAAATTCAGTTTCTACATTTTTGACAAATCTTACATGTATTTGAGGTTACGATTTTGGCTACACCTGACACTTTAGTGAACTCCGGTAATAATACTGCATCGTATAAAGCTGATTTTGGAAGTCTAAATTTGGTCATAAGATATTGTGTGTTTGCACGGCAGCAAGCACGTAGAAACAAAACCAGTATAAACTGAACCAGCGCTACGCTAGAAACACCCGAAACCAGGGACCCGTTTAAGGTCACCGAAAAGCCGCCGTGTGTGCAGTAGTTAGTTATAAACGTAGCTATGTAAAGGAGTTATAGTTTATTTAAAATAATTTAATTTAATTTTCTTATTAACTGCAACACGATAAGCAGAATATGGGCCCGCGCACATCAAAAGGCAGAGCAGACGAGAGCAGTTTTTGATAACATTGCAAAATAAACTTTATATTCATATGAATGAAATTAAAAATTGCCTGAGAGGCATAAAAGCTGCTCGCGGCTGCTCGAGCATGCGCGAGCAGTCGCGCGGACGCAAGGTCGCAGTGTTGGCTGCTTGAAGGATTTAGGGCTAAATAAAGCATTTTTATCAATTTGTAATTAACTCGAAAAGGAGTATTTTGTAAATTGTTAAGACCGAATCACATTTTTTCCTAAATTCATATTTGTAATTGAATTTTTTCGTAGTTTTAATTTATTTTTCGTATTACAAAAAGTTATAAAATAAAATTCTTCTGAATGGTAAATTATTAGAAAAGGTTAGAGAATTTCTCCAAAAAAATCTCTCCTGCCGGGTCTCCTCCATCTATTTTGAAAATTTAGATATTCTTATTTTTTGAATTATTTATAATTCTGTTTCTTCCTCTTCCGTCAAAAGTGCATGAATGTCCATCACATTCACGCATGCACGTCCCAGTATTGAATTATCGCTACAAATAAGTAACATGGCATGGCAACCCTGAGAAACTGCCGCCGGACTGCTTGCGCATGCTCGAGCATGCGCGAACATTTAGCCGGTCGGTCTGCGCGGACCCTATGGCGGACTATAGGTTCCTCATGAACACGTTACTTGGACCATGGCACTGAACAACTTTTCTCAAGAAACAAAGCTTAAAAGATGAAAAAAAAAATTAGACCTACCATACAAAATGTGCTATTAACTGACGCAGTCTCTATGGAAGTAGCAATTTTGTTTTCGTATTTAGACCCATGTCCCATAGGCCACGTCCCCATTAGGCTCACAGTAAGCCGCTCACTGTCTGCCTCCAATACGCCTCCTTATATATTTCAAATGGAGTGTCCATTCAGCGCTTACTGTACTCAGTTTGCGGCGTTACGCTTGCGGATTCATTTAGTGAGCAGCTGAGTCACCGCGAACTAATGTTCCGGTCGGCGGATCAGTCAGCTCACTACGCCGACGGAACGAATTGAGTAAGCGACCGATACGCCGCCGTGAGCGGCTCACTGTGAGCCTAATCGGGACGTGGCCTTAGTTTCATGGTCTGAGTAATATGCTAAAATTATGTTCAGTATTTCATTAGGACCTTTTGTTGACAGTTCTAACACAAGTTAGAAAATATTTACGTTCAATTCAAACTTTGACACAAAACTTTCAAGCAAGAAACAGCAAACTTGCAAGTTTGCAATTTTGTTTGAACAGGCCGATTTTTTTTCACGTCCGCAAAGTTTTTTTCACTGAAAGTTGTTTTTCGCAGAAACCTGTCCCTTACATTGTGATAATACTAAAGGGTGTGAATTTGCCCATAAAACTCAACAACTTTTCCATCCAAGGAACATAATATGTTGAAATAAGAAAAACCAAAGACCTCCCATTGAAAATGCGCTATGAACTGATGCAGTTTCTATGGGAGGTTAAATATTTATTTTGTTTTATGATCTTTGTTCCTTGGAAAAAGTTGTTCAGTTTCATCTGCAGATTCACACCCTTTAGTATTATCACACCTTTCCGTTACAAGCTGCATAATATACAAATTGCATCTATCATCTTAGGTTCATCGGAAAGCGTAACAGACAGATAAACAGAGCAATTTTCGTTTTTACAATACTATACAGAGTACGGATTTTTTGTAAATTAAACACCTCTTGTTTCATCATAACATCCCATAAAACGTCCACTACAGGACAGGGAGCTCCCTCCAGAATTCTAGCTTTAGCTGGAAAAATGTGGAGGGGAAGTACTATAGTCACCTCGCTTGTTAGCGGTAAGGCTAGCACCATGGACCGCGGTTGTAGGTGACCGCATTAAGTAAGATATAAAGGAGGATGCTGCTGCCCATCCTCCAGTTAACGAAGAAAAAGTTTGAACCATGGTAATAGTCATTAGCTACGTTTTTCAGAGCCCCACGCGGACGGAGTCGCGGGCAACAGCTAGTGTTTAATAAATTGAGGTGAATAGACTCGTTAAACCTGGTATTAATAGGCTTTATTAAACATAAAAATTATACAGGACTTTTCACTACAAACACGACTCCATAACACGATGTAAATAGGATTGTCAAGTAGAGTCCTCATTGACGACGAAGGTTCCATATCACCATAGTAATATGTATGATACACGGGAGAACGCCGCTGCCCACCCTGCAGTTTATAACTCTTACTCGCCTCTGACGACACCCACGGGTCTGTATAGGATGGTACTATTCCTTGCCGAAACCAGACGGGACAAGGAAGAACTACTTTCAGCAAATAAACCTTTCAGGAAGCGAAAAAAAAATGGGCATTAACATTTTTTTTCATAAGCATACAATTCTAAAACACAAAATTGAAAACTTGATAGAACAGTTTGTATGGAGAGGCAGATTCTTTTTCTTTTCTGGAAGTTTTATTCGCTGAAAGTTGTTCAGTTACGTTGACTGATCATGCCCTTTCAGTATTCGGAAGGCTGTCCCTTACATCCAGTAGGTATATCACATCACTATACTCGATACCATTGGTTGTAAAAAATAACTCTACTTTGATAAAGTTGCATTTAATCTTGAATTCAATTTAGGGAACAGATTCCATGAAATGAAATTGGAGACTGTATGTAATATTGTAATATTTTAATGCAAATCCGAGTGGTATAAATATTCATAGGGCTGACGTTGCAATTAGACAGATAGAGTTCCGAGTATTATGCTAATTCTGCTCTCTTCACGAAATCTTATTTAAGATAATTTTTGGGTTTATATAATATTTATCTATTTAAGTCAGGAGTGAATAGGCTTCTTCTGGGCAAGCTCGTTCCATCGTCGACCTCATCTCTGTCCTCAGGGCTAGATCGAGGTCAAGAGTAAGCCTACACAGTAAAAGCAAAAAAAAAAATATTTTCGGCGATGCTTAAATAACAACAACGCGTAACAAAATTTTTATGCCAACCCTGCTGAGGTACGTTTTGACTTATACCATAGAACATTGCTCGAAATACGATAGAAGAAACTTCTTATAGAAATGTAGCGAACTTTGTATGAGAGGTCTATAATTGTTTTGGTTCTTTGGGAAAAGTATGTATGTACAGTACCTATGTATATTTATTGCACCACAAAAGTAGGAGGTATTACAAACATAAGAATAGTATGCAAAGGCGGACTTATCCCAAAATGGAATTGTAAAAGTTGTTCAGTTTCATCGACAGATTCACATCTTTCAGGATCGTTACACCTCTTTTTCTTTCTCGCTCGTGGCCGAGGGGTTACTCTTTCTTACCGATCACGAAAGTTAAGCAACGTTGGCTGCGGTCCGAACTCGGATGGGTGACCGCTAGTGGCACAACAAAAAATGTTTCAGTGCTCTGGAAGGCACGTTAAGCCGTTGGTCCCCAAAGGGAGTATGACTTGGGTAAACGAGTACTATCATTGACAGTAGCCATTAAGACAAGTCAGAGGTCATTATGCGGCTTAAAAACTCCGACAGCCTGGTTGGCCACTAAGCTGGGTCTGGTTTGAAAAAACCAGTGACCTCGTCTAAGCCGCTAGGTTATTGGTAGCCAACTCTGTAAAAAGCATTGGTATAAACAGAATAAGGCTAGGAGAAAGATGATGTATTTTCTACCACGGTTGAACGGTACAGACGAAAAGTCAAGCTTGATACGGTAATCTTTGGACCTTTGTTATTTTTGTTTCAATAAGGCTCATATTGCAAGGTCAAACTTAATGTGCTATCAACTGTAAGTAAACGTATGGACTCAAATTTTTAACAATCAGTGAAAAGAAATTGGTGGGAATACAGTAGTTGCCTTACCTCACTGATCATTTTCGTAAAGTAATAGGTTTGGCGTCCATATGAACGCCTCAGTACCCGATCAGGACCGGACTAGCACACCTAGTTTATACTAAAAAGAGTGGACGGTGCGCGGTCCACGCGTTGAACACAATTTTAACTTCTAAAATGTACTGTGTGTCACAAAATTTAAAGTCCGTTGTTGAGGCGGTTAATGGACGCCTACCCTTGAATTCTTTTTCTGTTGGCCATATCTCTGTTTCCTGTAGTTATAGTACTTGTTGCTGTAATGTAATATAATTCCAATTCTGTTTTTGTCTTTAAGTATTAGATAAGATTTAAGAAGAAAAAAGTAAACGTAAATAAACACAACTAATTAATTAGTTATTGTCTTTATCCGATAAACAGGATGATCCATGTATGGGAAAGTTTGATACTTTATGAGATTTGTTCTAAGGAACCATGTCGTCGATTTTAGAATAAAGAAAAACAGCATTCAACGATTTTCAAAAAAGCTCATACACTACCCGGGATTCCGGGAATCGAACCCAGTCATACATAAAAAACGTATGTTATTTTATTACAAAAATTATTTTGTACGTTATAAGAAATAAATTAGTAAAATTTAAAATTAAATTTAAATTTTTTAAAATAAGTAAGTAAAATTTAATTTTTTATTTAAAATTAAAATTATTTTTTTACAACCTACACAATCAACTTTCGTAATAAAATAACATAACATTTTTGTTTTGAAAACTGACAAGGTTCGATTCCCGAGTCGTGTATGAGTTTATTTGTAAATCTTTGAATGCAGTTTTTGTTAAGTCAAAAACCGACATGGTTCAAAAAGAAAAATGTTCTTTATTCATTGTAGGATATTTAAAATCTCATAATGACGTCAGTTCCTTAGAACAAATATCTCTATATCACCTGTATACTGTAATAATAGATTTTTGAAGGAATTTAATGATTTAGAGAATATACAAACCACACTCAACTTGTCATCACAAACGTATAAAACGTAAACGTAATTTGTGTGCAATAAAGAGTTTCTATCTATCTGAAACCCACCACGATCATTTGTTGTTGCCAACTTATTATAAAAAAAAAACCTGCCAAGCGCGAGTCGAACTCGCGCACTGAGGGTTCCGTACCACCACATAAACATAATTGTATTAGTTGAAATTTCAGTAAGTTAATGTGCTAGATTTTTTGAGTCCGACACGCGCTTGACCAAATTTTATTATTTGTTGTTATTTTATAGCTTATGCACTATAAACATACCAATTTTCAAGTTTGTAAGTGTTCCCGTTTTTAAATAGAACTACAACAAAAATCCAACTACATCCAACTACATCCAACTTGACCCCTCTCTTATATGAATGTTCTTGAAACGGGAGCTCACCACAATTGGTTACCATTAGTTGTGAGAAAAGTTGTAATATTTAATGATTTCAGACTTTTCCATTATTTGTACTGTGAGACCTAGCTTCTTGCCAAATTTCATAATTTTAGGTCAACGGGAAGTACCCTGTAGGTTTTGCATTTTTGAATAAATTTATGGAGATGAGGACATAAAATGCCATATCTTTTGATTGCGTCGTTGTAAAAAATTTAAATTTTCAGATCTTGTATGGTTCATAGATCCTAATATGTGGTATTAATTTCAACCTGATACCTTTACCCGTTCGTGAGATAAAGGGCCTTTACAGACAGACAGACAGACAGACGGACAACAAAGTGATCCTATAAGGGTTCCGTTTTTTTCTTTTGAGGTACGGAACCCTGAAAAACTTGCAAGTGCAAGTCGGACTCGCGCCCTAACGGTTCCGTACCTATCTACCATATGATATACTAAAAATTTTGCTCTTTGATTTCACTCTCAACTTAAGCTATAAAAATTACTAACACCTAACTTTAATTTTGAAACATTCTCGATTTGTAGAAATTAAAATCCAATTTTGGAAGAGCGGTGTCTCCCAAAACAGGCAAAATATTTGCTTAAAGGGAGTCCCCGAATACTAGCTGTAAGAAAATTTCTTGGAATCGTAATAAACATTTTTGGATTTTGTATTTCAAAAACTCCGCGACCATCCAACTTGACCCATCTTTTATAGAAAAGTTCTTAAAACGGGAGCTCACCTTAATTGGTTACTATTAGTTGTGAGAAAAATTGAAATATTTAATGATTTTAGACTTTTCCCTTTATTTGTACTGTGAAACCTAGCTTCTAGCCAAATTTCATAATTTTAGGTCAACGGGAAGTACCCTGTAGGTTTTGCTTTTTTGCATAAATGTATGGAGATGAGGACATAAAACGCCATATCTTTTGATAGCGTCGTTGTAAAAAATTGAAATTTTCAGATCTTGCGTGGTTTATGGATCTTAATATTCGTTATTAATTTCAATCTGATACTTCTTCTCATTCGTCAGAAAAAGGGTCTTGACAGACAGACAGACGGGCGGACAACAAAGTGATCCTATAAGGGTTCCTTTTTTTATTTTGAGGTACGGAACCCTAAAAATCACACGAAATATTTTTATTAACTTTGATTATTTATTTAAAAAGCGATGTCGACAACATCACACTATACTATAATTGCATTGAATTAATTAAAACATAATAGAAGTACCTAGTTGCTGTTTTCTGCTTTTTGATATTATGATAGTGACTTCAGACATTGCTTTATTCAAACAAATATTTCTCTATTTCTAAGCAACCTTTGCCTGTGTTCGGACTCTACTTCAGAATCCAATATGGTTCTTCTCATCTTGCGGTGAATCTCGTTGTGTTGTCGTAGAAACATATGGAGTAACTTTCTTCTGAACCCTCTGCCATAATAACTTGGCCCACCATAGTGCTGTTCTGTCAACTATTGCAGGGGATTTCAAGCATCCTATTTCAGGGCATTCGCTCTGAAAATAAAAATGATTAAATTACGAATCTAGTTCGCACTAAACGCTAGAAGTACGAAAGGCATATCTCCTAGAAGGTTCCTATTTCGCGACCCAGCCTACGATATCTGATAATAAACCGAGGGCTTTCTTGCCAAATTGTTCTTGTCCCAATATGTTTGTCCTTCTGATCACAGAAGTTTAGTAACAGTGGCCATGGTCAGAACCATGGGTGACCGCTGGAGGCACAACAACAAAAGCGTTTCCGTGCTTCGGAAGGCACGTTAAGCCATTGGTCCCGGCAAGTCTGAGGCCGCGTGGAGATAGCGGAAATCCGTTATGATTTAAAGTAGTGTCATTTGTCATAATCAATGTATGGATGTGGTCTTTGGAGTAAATATAGTGTAGTCAAAGGCCTAACTAAATAAACCTGGAAGACCGAGTGATGCTCGAATTATCTGATACTAAAGTTGACCAACAGATGACGCTGTAGTGTTTCTTAATCGCAGTATATAAAGCATGAATTTGTATTGTTTTTGCTCCCAAAGACCAGTAATTCTACTCATGAAAACAAGCAACTATTCTGGAATTTTTTTTTGGCTTGCCAAAAAAAATGAGGCGATCACGTGACGGAGAGGCGAAAAAATGTTTACGAGTAAATTTTTTTTCTTCGAGAAAGTTGCTTGTCATCATGAGTAGAATCACTGGGCTTCAGGAGCAAAACCAATGAAAATTCACGATGTATTTTTAAACCTAGAAAACCAAGAGAAAACTAATTTTCTCAGACATAAGACGATCGATCGACTTTTCGCCCCCGAAATCTGAAACGTCCTTGAAATCTGTATAACTGTTATCACGAACATGATTATAGAAAAAAAAATTGTGATTTTACTTAACTACTATTAATACAATCTACTCAGCACTACTTACTCGATAGTGATGTAACAGGGCTATGTTAGGATCCACAAGATGGTTACTATGCAGACTCTTAACAAGGAACTCTGCGACGTTGTGTATAGAAGCCTCAATAGTATTGTAAGGTCGAACCACGTATTTGCTTCGTATTCCGTATGGAGAGAGAGCTTTTGTTCTCTGAGTCAATCGAGACGTCATTAGAGGTGTTGTGGAGTTTGGGTCTTCCTTAAAATTGCAACAAAAAACAAAGGTAAGAATAACCAATTTCAAAACAATACCTTAAACCGCCAGATGCAGAAAGCTTTTTCAAAGTTAAATCTCCTTTTGACACTGTTTGATTCTTGACACTGATAAAAAGTATCAACATTTGTAAAGGAGTTTTAACTTAAAAGTAGGCTGTTTCAATAAGTGGGATGAAAAATCATCAGTTGACAAAAGCATGTATGAAATTAAAGTTTCTTTAAATCTATTACTGACACTTCAGCAACAGATTATAAAACCAGGGGCACTATTACTGTAGCGGAAATGTGTCTGCCATATACAAACCATTTCCCTTGCAATAAGAATCCCTGCGCAAATTCCGGAAGAGAGTAGCCCTATTTAGCATTCCTCTCTGCCAAAGTGAAAAATGTCAGTACTACTCTTCTGGGCATTGCGCGGGAGTTCGTGTTAGAAAGGAACTGGTTCGCATATGACAGACACGTTTCGGCTACCGTAATAGCATTTAACTTGAAGATATCTGAAATTGGACAAATAACAGAATAAATACACTGCTTACCGGCCAGCGTTGATAAAAAAAGGCATTCCGGAAGGTAAAAGCGTCTGACATGTTGTAGTCAAAGCCAAGTTTATCAAATATCACGTGCAGGGGTCTCATATTCCAGCTCTCGTTTGCTCGATTCAGCCATATTTTCAACCCTTCGTTGTGTGGGATAACAAGTTCATCTAGATCTAGCATTAACAGCCAGTCAGTTTTTGATATTGACCTGTATAAGCAGTCTTGCATTGCTGCTAACTGCCCCTCAGCCCTAAAAATAAAAAATGGGATAAACCACAGGGATAAACTGTGTCACGTACAGTCAGGAGCACGTCAAGTTTGACATATTGGACTTTGTACGATTATTATTCCAAAAGCTCTACTTCACTTAATTTTATGTGATCTCAAACTAGGCAGAGCCTGTACGGGTATCAGCGACGGATATACGTACATAAATATATAAATAACACCCACACACAGAACAAACACTTGTGTTCATTACACAAATGTTTGCCCTGGGCTGGGATAAAAACCCACGGCCCGATTATTGACCTATGTTTTAGTATACAAGCCATTTCTTCAGAACTTTTCTTCAGAATTCCTTTCCTATACCTAGATTCAGAACAAATTTAGGGAAAAATGCTCCAATAAACAAACTTATGCATTCCTTAGATTATGAATAACGGCAGCTTATGATGCATTCTTACAATGACTTTTTAGCTTTCGCTTGCGACATTGACATATTTCACCATAGTTTGTATGTATTAAAATCTACCATCATACATCATAAATAATGCCATATGTCCTTTTCCTTTTCATAATTTAGGGCTTATAATTCCTTTTTAGGGTTCCGATACCAAAATGGTAAAAAAAGGAACCCTTATGGTGCGATTTTGTCTGTCTGTCTGTCCGTCTGTTTGTCTGCCACACCTGTATATCTCAGCAACCACTCACGCTATCGACTTGAAATTTGGAATAGTTTTAGAATATGCTTGTCCAATAAAGTCGATAGAAATTTATGTAAATACATATCACATCAATAATAAAACGATCTTTCTAAGTTGCACAGTTTTTTTAGAAATCTGCAAAAAACTATTAGAAACAAATTTAGTTTTGCGGTCCTAAAAATGGACTTAATTGCTTACAAAAATACTAAAGGTATATCGGAACCCTCGGCGCGCGAGTCTGACTCGCACTTGACCGGTTTTCTTATTTAAGTTATCAAAGCTATTCATGAAAGTTGTATACTTCTGTACTTCTGTAAATTAGCCCTCTAAGTACACTAATAATGTGAATTGTAAAAATAAACTGGCTTATTTATCAAGTTCACAGGACTAAAATATAAAGCTATAAAGACCAACAGGTGTTTTTGGCATCAGAGTCGTCTGCTGACCACAAAAATGCCTATCGACACTTTCTACAGAGGTAGAGCAAGTTTTATAGACGTGATAAAGACAAACAATCACATAAATATATAGATAAATATTTCGTGCATTACGTGGAGTATCCGATAAAAGGACTTCATGAGTACTCGTACATTAAAATTTTAAACTTTCATGAGACTAGTCTGTCAAACAAATTAACTATTGGTACTTATATCTACTATTATAATATTGTAAAGTGATTTCGTCTGTCTGTCGCACAAAGCGCTTTGAAACATCTTTTATAATGCGCACGGCTAAAGAGTGGAATTCTCTGCCTGCGTCTGTGTTCCCGAGTTCATATAACCCGAATCTATTCAAGTCGCGAGCGAATAGGCTTCTTCTGGGCAAGCTCGCTCCATCGTAGACCTCATCTCTGTCTTCAAGACTAGAACGAGGTCAAGAGTAAGCCAATTTTCAATAAAAAAAAAACGTTGAAGATATTTAATAAAAAAAATATGAACTTATGCTATTTTGATTGAATCCGAGAGCGTGAGTCGCTAAGCTAGTTGCCTGTCGCGATCATCAGCGTTTTCAAGTCGCCAAATTTTCACTTTTATTATTACGGAAGCTTACTCACCATGTCTTTATAGGCAAGTTCCATGAAAACAAAGAAATTATTCCTCTTTGTATGTAATGTTGTAATAACTGTTCCACTTGGGGGCCCACAGATATTTTGTACATGTAAAAGTGGGACACCCCCAGTAGCATGTTCAGCTCGAACCATTCTATCAGCCATTTGATATTGTTGTAGGAGCCGAATATAGGTCTGACACAAACGTGTACCGTTGTCTGAAAGATGTAAACAGGATTTATTTGAATTTATATGTAAATAGTAATACAGGTAAAATAAATCAATGTCTCTCAATTTAACCCTTTTTTATGCAGGGATGTTGCAGTAAAGCCTAGGCTACCATCTCAAAATTTGATAAGTTCGGATAAAAACCGGAGATAAAAAAAAGGTTAAGTAGCGCACATTTTATAGAATGGACTACTTTCACCGATTCCTGTAATAATGGTTTCTTTGGTTTCAAATTAAATATCAAATGTAATAGTCGCATTTTACGATACCCAAGAGTATAGATGGGGTGGTAATATTCGTAGCAGTCGCGACAAGGAGAATAATATCACTTTCTTATTAGCATAACATACCTACCTGTCCCTCTGTTTTAGGTTTCGTACCAATATGCACCTGTAGTAAATTAGTGGCAGGTTCAGCAGACTTAGACCAAGCCACGACTGATATTTCTCCGGCTTCAGTTTCATCAGGATTTAAACCGCGTAGAAAACATAACACGAATGCTCCACTAAACTGTTTGTAATGTGTCTCTTTGACGATCTGAAATTGTAAGTATAATTTGATATTACATTGACTTATTAGATCAAAGGTTTGATGATTTAGAGGAAGCGAGGGAAGTATGTCAAGATGGCGTCAGGTGAAGGGCTGTGGTCTATGTTTATCCCGACGAGAGATGGGTGTGATTTTATGTATGTATGAATGTATCATAAAACTTGACCTTTGCAACTTTTATAATTCGCCCTGCCAAAGAGTGGAGTTGCCTTTTTAGGGTTCCGATACCAAAATGGTAAAAAAAGGAACCCTTATGGTGCGACTTTGTCTGTCTGTCTGTAACACCTCTATATCTCAGCAACCACTCATGCTATCGACTTGAAATTTGGAGTAGTTTTGGAATATGGTTGTCCAACTTAATTGCACATGAAAGAATTTAAAAAAAGTTATGATTAGTACTGTAAAGGGGGCCCAAATAGGGGGGAAAATTTCAAATTTTTGTTACTAGGTCGAGTGGGGTATTATATGAAAGGGCGACGACTTCCTTAGCTTTACTTGTACATTCTTGATTAAAAATATCAAAAAAATACCATTCCCCCCTTATCTCCGAAGTTTGTAAAAGGAAAAATCCTCATTAATTACAGTCGATAGAAGTTTATGTGAATATTACAGCAAAAATTAAACGATCTTTCTAAGTTGCACAGTTTTTTAGAAATCTGCAAAAAACCTTCACAAGCAAATTTTGTTTTGGGGTCCTAAAAATGGAGTTTATTGCTTCCAAAAATACTAAAGGTATATCGGAACCCTCGGCGCGCTAGTCCGACTCGCACTTGACCGGATTATTTATGTAACAAGACTAAGTGAGCAAACGAGCAGGTGGCCCACCTGATGGTAAGTGGGCATCACTGCCAATTGCGCTCACTGTCTTATTAGTGGCATAATTTGACAGTAATAACACACTAAATCGCGTTGCCCACCTTGAGAACTAAGATAGTGTGTCTCGTGTGCCAGTGGTTTCATTGGCTCCCTTACCCTTCAAACCGAAACACAGCAGGGCAAACACTGCTGCTTTACGGCAAAAATAGGCAAGGGGGTGGTTATTCCACTTTCACAACCTGCGTCTGTATTCCCGAGTTTATATAGGATGAGTTTTAATTAGTTCTTTATAGCAAAAGGTATGTATTAATGACACTGATCAAATTTCCTCAAGAAATATGTGTCGAAATACGAGAAAAAAATTGCCAATCAGCTGATTGTTTGACTGTGAAGAGTCAAAAACATGTTTTCATACGACCTATGTTACTTGGGGAACGTTGTTCAGCATCACGATTAAAGCCCGCGTCACACAGAGGCGGTAGCGGAAGCGTTCCGGGGCCGGTATTTTCGCCTATTCCAAGTAGCCCTACCGGTCTTTTTTGTAAAGTATGAGTTCTTATGCACCCTGTCACATTGAAAAGCGGTCGCGGCGCGGTATTTTGTTCCCGCCAAACCGCCCCGGACCGCTTTCGCAATCATACCGCCTCTGTCTGACTTGAGCTTAAATGCACATATTTTGCTATCAAGAACTAATCAAAAGTCACCCTATACAATGTAAATTTTCATCGGTTTTGCTCCCGAAGCCCAGTAGTGGTTCTAATCGTGGAAACAAGCAACTATCATGAAGAAAAAAAATTTTGCTCTCGAAAAAATTTTTCGACTTCCCATACAAAATGATTCGATCATCGAAAAATTTATTTTCGCAAAAGTTGCTTGTTGTACCAATGCGATTGAATTTCTTATAGGTGAGCTCTCACGATTGTGCGATGGCCGATGGCCCGTACGGCTAGATGGAGTGCAAGACCAAGTCCATTATAAATGAAAATTGATAAAAAACTGGTCAAAAACAGGATTTTTTCGTAGTGCCTGAGGTGTAAAGATATGATTAAAGACGTGATGAAAAATTATCCCCATGGAACAATTCGTTTATGCAGTATTTCCACAGCCACTGTCGGAAAAGAACTGGGTTATTTTGGACCAATTTTAGTGTGTGAACATGAAACTGAACAACATTTCCAAAGAAAAGTAAATAAATGGTTTAATTGGGATGAAAAACGAAAAAAACAAGTCTTAAACGAATTCCACTATGGTCGGAACACGGTTTACATTGCAAAGCCAAAATAAATGGTACAGAAGCACTGCACTTACTTTCTCGCGATAGATTTGTAATGCCATACATATCGTATGGAAATACAAACTTAAATTTAAGTTTTTCCAAAAAATGTTTTGAGACAAACTAACCGTAAACGATCTCGAGAAAATCGCATGTTTAAATTTTGGCAGAACTAGAACATCCTTTATAAAAAAAATTCACAGATCAAAGGATACTACCGTAAGATACTTGCATAGAATTGCTGTTCAGTTTAGTCTACTAAGCAAACCTTCTTTTTTGGTACAACCTGTACACTAGATTTTGCAAAAAAAAAAACTAAAAGATTATCCAGTCAAGTAGATAACCAATTCAGAATCCAAATTATAGAACATAAAAATAAGCTTAATAAAACAAAGTTTGAGTCAATAACATTTTTAAGTTTTAGTAATAAGGGAACAACCCTTATAAGAACTTCCAGAAATAAGTGTATACTACCGCAAGATACCTTGCATGAAGACACTTGGTCATGAAAAGTTTTATCAAGTTTGTTTGAGCGGTTTTTGCGCAAATTGCAATTTTTCATTTTCGTTGTATGACAGCTACCCTCAAAACGAGGGCCAGCAAAAAACCACTCAAAACTTTTCGATGGATTTACATAAAAATCCTCAATTTAAAATCGGACTATTCGTCTAGCCGCCGCTAGGCCAAAGCGTGACGGATAGACCGACGGAAGGACATTTTTGGGGGACTTGCTTTTTATGATGTATACCTGATATAGAAGACATTTTTGAGAAAATTAGAAAAACTTTTTATTCACGAATAAAATACCTTTCTCGCTCCGCTCGAAAGTAAAAAAGTCGTACTAACCATATTTCTTTAGTAAAGTTGTTCAGTATCATGTTCAAAATCATATCCTAAAATTTGTCAAGGGGTCCTAAAATAACCCTGTACATATAAGTGTAGCGACACACTTGCGGAAATTCCGCGCCGGAAAGATCCGCAAACTTATCTTGCGGTAAGTTCCGATGTCCCGGATATTTCACTCTAGTATGAAATACTTGACTTATAAATCCGTCGTAGATCGTTCCGTCGGGGAATTTCCGCTGATGTGTCTCTACAAATAGATTAAATTTACCTGAATTTGAGCAAAAAGTATGAACGACCGTCGATCTCGCAACCAGAGCCGGCAGAACACCTTGTCACTCCCGTTTGTGCTTGTTGCAGCTACCACTCGCAAAGCCGCTCCCCACCGACGGTCTATGAAGGCCGAGTATACGTATATTTCGGGCCTGCCAAAAGAAGTACTGTTTTAGGGTCAGCGTCCATTAACCGCCGCAGCACCAGACCAGCACCGCCTCGCCTCGCTACAAAATTATTGAAAATTTGCTTAGTTATGGGGTACACAGTATATTTTAAATTTGTAAGCAAAAATAGTAGATCACTCTAGATCAATAGATAGATAGATCGTCATATCATATCATGTGGGTTATAAGATCGATCTCACGAAACGTAATAAAAATGACATCAGGAAAGAGTCATTAAACCTCACAGATTAACGCGAATTCTAAAGCACGTAAACATCTTACTTTTCTGAAAATCGGATGATTTATCCTGCAATGTATCAACCACCATCACCAAAAACATAAAACTAAACTAAAAAAAACTAAACTTAAACTAAACTAACTTGGCGCCAGCAACTGGTTGCCAGGTGGCATCTACTGCACGCGCTGTCCTTTCAGGCCCCATTAAGCTCCGAAAATACTGAAAACAGTGAAATCGTTATTGTCTTAGAATTTCTTTGCAAAAGGCATGTCAGTTAACCGCTCTGCACCCGATTAGCACCGCCTTGCTTCGCTGCTAAGTCATTGTTAGACTGTTATGTGGCACACAGTGTATTTTAAAAAGTAAAAACAGTTTTCTACGTGGGACCGCACGCGGTCCAATCTTTTTGGTACAAACTAGGTGCAGCAGCAGTGCTTGCATTGCTGTGTTTCGGTTCGAAGGGTAAGGAGCCAGTGAAATTACTGGCACTAGAGCATTGACGTAAGAAAAAGGCTGCGCTTCTAATTTCCAAAATCTTTGCACTAGAGACATACCATCTTAGTTCTCAGGGTGAACAAGGCGCTTTGTTGTCTTGATAGTGTCAAATTATAGCATTAATAAGACAGTGAGGGCCACAGAGCAGAAACAAAGTAGAGTTGCCCTTTCTTGTTTTCTATATAGAATCAGGTGAGGGCTATGAATCAGGTATGGGCAGTTGGTTGAGCGGACGAAAGACTCATCATAGCACTTCCGAAAACATAGATCATTGCGATTTTTTTGTTCTGGAGGTTAAATCTATTGGTCTTACCGCTTCTGACATCTGTTTCCTATCGTATTTCAATTCAGATGCTATGTTTTCACAAACAATGACAATGATGATGACACACATTTTTAAATGTTTTAGCAATCTAAAACTTATCATTTTACCATTAGTTAAAATGAGGCAAAATAAGGTATTATGTTCGTATATAAACTAAAGAATATTTTAATAAAATACTAGCCACCACTTTCAATGAGTTTCTTTGAATTTTGTAATGAGACATTTACACCTAGAGGTTGATATCTTTAATGTCCACTGATGTGGTTGTATGAATCCAAAGGTATTTGTATGGACAATTAACATTATTGTTTTGTTTTGTTCTCAAAATAAATATACTGTGAATCAGTCCAGTATAGGAAGTAACAACAAAGAAGTACACTGCAAACAAGTCATTTCACTGCATGGATTCCTTTTTCCAAAAGTTGTGACTTTTGTATACGCCGCAAATTTAATTCATTTAAGTTTGCGTTTTAGTTACCTTTACCAATCTAAACCTGGCATTTTACTTGATTTTTACAAAATTTTAGAATAATAGAGAACACATATTTTATTTGTAAATTTGTTATATTTTTAGAGTTTAAAGTTGTTTAAATTTTATGGAAAAGGCTATACCTAAGGCGTCATATTGTATTTATTGCCATAGGCTTCAGTAATTGATGAGTTTCTTTGAGCCCAAGTTCTGTTCAGCGTACAAAATTTGAGATTTTTAAATGTTATTAAAAAAGTTTATCTCTCGTATCGTTTGACGTGTTTTACGTGTGGAAGTTCGTGTAGCTAACAGTATAAGGGTTACACCGTGTAGTGATTTACCTCATCCCTGGTGGTGGTTACCAATTTTGGAAGTTTGTCAATTTAACAGAAATATAATTCATCATAACATCCCATGAAACGTCCACTACAGAACAGGGAGCTCCCTCCAAAATTCCAGCTTTTGCTGGGAAAATATGAAGGGGAAGTACTCGTACCATAGTCACCTCGCTTGTTAGCGTTACGGCTGGCACCATGAACCGCGGTTGTAGGTGACCGCCGTAAGTAAGATGTAAGATACAAAGGAGGATGCTGCTGCCCACCCTCCAGTTAACCCTTATTCGCCTATTACGACACCCACGGGTATGTATGGGTTGGTACTATTCTTTGCCGGCACCACACGGGAAATATAATTAGAAGTTACTAATTGCCAGTCGTACATATCTTCTTTAAAAGTAAAGCTCCTTTAAAACTATTTCTGACACTTTCTTTGTTAACAAAGAAGAAAGAGTCGGCAATAGATTTAAAGTAGTTTTAACTTCAACGTACACCAAAAGAATGACGAAAATTAGTAAAATAATTATTCAAATTCTAAATTAAGACTCAGGTTTTTCCATTGTAACTTTTAAAGGCCAATTTCAATAAAATATACCATTTTAAGTACCAAAATAATCTCAAAATAACCTATCAAGTAGTCACTCCTACGTGATTCGTCCTGCAACGTCCTAATCAAACTGGGGAAGTCACACAAAGGGATTAACATAATATAGGACGTTTCCTAATCAACAGCATTACTGTATGTTATTTGGTTCATAAAAACAACTTTCCCTAAGGAACATAGGTCAAAATACGAAAAAATAAATGGTACAGCAGCACTGCACTTACTTTCTTGCAAATATAAAATATAAGTAAGAAGTATCAACTGCAAACTTAAATTTGTAATAACACATTTTCTAGTACGGTAATAAGAACTTATATTTAGGTTTTCCCAAAAATGTTCTAATGAAACCCAGAATTCAAAATGTTAAACACTAAAACAAACTAACCGTAAACCATTTCGAGAAAATCACAAGTTTAAATTTTGGTAGTACCCTTTATATAAATTTTCACAGATCAATGTATACTACTGTGGTATACTAGATACTACTTCAATATTGAGATTTTTTTTTAATTTCTCAAACTCATGTTTCTTAGGCAAAGTTGTCCAGTTTCGTCTACTGAGCAAGCCCTTTTAGCTTTAGGTACAACCCTGTATACAAGATTTATGCAAAAAATATTCAAATAGAATATCCAGTATTATCCAGTAAAGTAACCAATCCAGAATTAAAATTATAGAATATTTAAATAAACTCAATGGAATCAATTATTATAATGTCCGCCGGTCGGTCGGTCTGTCCGTCACGCCATGGCCAGCAGCTAAACGAATAGGCCGATTGACACCATATTTCTTAACATTTTCATGTAAATTTATTGAATGTTTCCGAGTGCTTTTTTGCTGGCTCTTAGTTTGAGGGTAGGTAAAATTAAAAATTGAATTTTGCTGAAGAACGGCTCAAACGATTTTTATGAAACTGCATGGCCGATTATCTCTATATAAGGTATCTAATTTCATAATAAGGTGTTCCAGTACTACCAAAACGTAAGCAGGTGCTTAACTTATATATGACTTACTACTTTCAATGAATTAAACTTTCAGGAAGAACTAATTTCAGCGAATAAAACTTTCAAGAAGAACTCGTCATAACATCTCATGAAATGTCCACTACAGGACAGGGAGCTCCCTACAGAACTCTAGCTTTTGCTGGAAAAAAATGTGGAGGGGAAGTACCATAGTCACCTCGCATGTCAGCGTTACGGCTGGCACCATGGACCGCCGTTGTAGGTGACCGCGGTAAGTAAGATGGTATGATACACAGGAGAACGCTGCTGCCCCTCCAGCTTAAAACCCTTAGTCGCCTCTGACGACACCCACGGGTATGTATGAGATGGATTCTTTGCCGGAACCACACGGGACAAGGAAGAACTACTTACAGCAAATAAAACTTTCAGGAAGCGAAAAAAAAATGGCCATTAACATTTTGTTTTCATAAGCATACAATTCTAAAACACAAAATTGAAAACTTGATAGAACAGTTTATATGGAGAGGACTTTTTTTTTTATCCTGAAAGTTTTATTCGCTGAAAGTTGTTCAGTTATGTGAACTGATCATGCCCTTTCATTATTTGGAAGGCTGTCCCTTATACCCAGTTTATCACAGCACAATAATTGAAGCCATTGGTTGTAAAAATAACTCTACTTTCATAACGTTGCATTTCATCTTGAATTCAATTTAGGGAAGAGATTCCATGAAATGAAATTGGAGACTGTATGTAATATTGTAAGTTTAATGCAAATCTGAGTGGTATAAATATTCATAGGGCTGACGTTGCAATTAGACAGATGGAGTTCCGAGTATTATGCTAATTCTGCTCTTTTCACGAAATATTATTTAAGAGAATTTTTGGGCTTATAATAATGTTTTTGGGGATACTTAAATAACAACAACGCGTAACCAAATTGTTATAAGTATGTAAATTTGACTTATACCATAGAACATTGCTCGAAATACGAAGGATAAGATAAGTGAAGATAAGATAATACTTTATTTGTTTTCATCACAGAAGGAAGAATCTTCTTATAGAAATGTAGCTAACTTTGTATGGGAGGTCAATAATTGTTTTGGTTCTTTAGGAAAAGTATGTATGTACGTATATATTTTTTATTGCACCACAAATAAAAGTAGAGACATATTACAAACATAAGAATAGTATGCAAAGGCGAACTTATCGACAGTTTTACATCTTGCATGTGGTTTATCATAAGCGATCGTGGCCGAGGGGTTACTCTTTCTTACCGATCACAACGTTGGCTGTGGTCAGAACTAGTGGCACAACAACAAGAGTGTTTCAGTGCTTTGGAAGGCACGTTAAGCCTTTGTTCCCCAAAGAGACTACGACTTGGGTTAACGATTACTGTCATTGACAGTAGCCATTAAGTCAAGTCGGAGCAAATATAATTCTTTGAGTCAGAGCCATTATGCAGCTTGAAAATTCCGCCAGCGAGGTTGACAGATGACAATAGCTTTCTGTAAAAACCAGTGCCCTCGTCAAATCCACTAGGTTAGGTAGCCGATTCCGGCTCTTTAGTCAACTCGGTACACTCGAACTCGGTACACTGTACTGAGTTGACCAAGTGCTTTTTTGCATCGGTCAACTCGGTTCATTTTTTTTTTTTTTTTGGTTTGTACAAACGTTGAGAAAAGGTTGTTATTTTAATTTCCAAAGGTACGTTTACGCGACTGTTCACAGTTTTGAAAGAAAACAATAGATTTTAACTCTAAGTACAAATGTACAGAGATGACTAAAGATCCCCGACTCCGTACGGAATAAGGCTAGGACAATGATGATGTACTTTCTACCATGGTTGTACCGTACAGACGAACAGAAGAAAAAGAAGCTAGTTTCGCTTGATAAGGTAATCTTTGAACCGTATTTATTTGTATTACAATAGGGCTCATGTTGCAAGGTCAAACTTGATGTGCTATTAACTGTAAGCAAACGTAAGGATATAGACTCAAATTTTTAGCGATCAGTGAAAAGAAATTGGTGAGAATACGGTAGTTGCCTTATAGCTCTCTGATCATTTTCGTAAAGTAATAGGGTCAGCGTCCATATGACCGCCTCAGTACCCGATCAGCACTGGACTAGCACCTAGTTTAAACTAAAAAGAGTGGACGGCGCGCGGTGCCCGCGTTGAACACAATTTTCAAGTCAAAAATGTACTGTGTGTCACATAATTTAAAATCCGTTGTTGAGGCGGTTAATGGGCGCCTACCCTTGAATTCTTTTTCTGTTGGCCATATCTCTGTTTCCTGTAGATATAGTAGGTACTTGTTGCTGTCGTGTAATACAATTTCAATTCTGTTTTTGTCTTTAAGAATTAGATAAGATTTAAGAAGAAGAAAGCAAAAGTAAACGTAAATAAACACAACTACTTAATTTAGCCTAGCCTAGCCTTAATTTACCTGCAGGACAAAAAATCGCAATAATCTATGTTTTCGGCAGTGCTATGATGAGTCTTTCGTAACTGACATAGCCCTGAGAATCGCTAAACTAAAGTGGCAGTGGGCAGGGCACATCGCAAGAAGAACCGATGGCCGATGGGGAAGAAGAAGCGTTGGCAGGCCCCCCACAAGGTAGACCGACGATCTGGTCAACGTCGCGGGAAGCTGCTGGATGCGAGCAGCGCAGAACCGGTCGTCATGGAGAGCTTTAGGGGAGGCCTATGTCCAGCAGTTGGACGTCTTTCGGCTGATATGATGATGATGACTTAATTAGTTATTGTCTTTATCCGATAAACAGGATGATCCATGTATGGGAATGTTTGAAAGTTTATGAGATTTGTTCTAAGGAATCATATCGTCGATTTTAGAGTAACGAAAAACTGCATTCAAAGATTTTCAAAACAGCTCATACACTACCCGGGATTCCGGGAATCGAGCCATACTACTCGGGAATCGGACCCAGTCATACAAAAAAAAACGTATGTTATTTTATTTTAAAAATAATTGTGTAGAAATAAATTAGTAATATTTTTTATATTTAAAATTAAAATTTTATTCTTACAACCTACTGTTAGAGTATGTGCAATTTATTGTTTCATATTTTATTTGTATCAATTATTTCTATATCATTAACATAAATTAAGAGTAAGTCAATTGACGCGCGCACCTTTATCCTGCTCGCTTATTTATACCCTCGACTAACTTCAGACTAGTACTTACTGGTATATAGAGGGGAGGTTGTTTTGAGAGGGTGATATAAACGGCAGAGAGGTGCGCGCGGCCCCATTTGGATTATAGATTTCAAAGTGTGAAGTGATATTACGATTTATAAAAGTGAAATAAAAGTTAAGGCGGAACTCTTGTTTGATTCCTCGACGTCTTGCTACAGTTCAGAAGTGGGATCACTTGCTGATAAATAAGTGAAAGCAAGTAAAACCTAGTCCCACAAAGTGAGTTGTATTGTGTATCAGTGCCACATTAGATAAGGAACTATGGAAAAAATAAGAAGCAGGCACTGCTGACGCCTCCCAGAAGTCCTGAGGCTGAACGTGACCATCAGCAGCGGCGCGGTTCACGTCGCCGACAAAGTGGCTCTAGGTCACGCAGTCGACGGGCCACCCGTTCTTCCAACCGTGAGCGGTCGCGAAGCCGGTGCAGTTCAGGCCGGAGTACGGCGCGAACCAGGAGTGGAACAAATGACCGCTCGAGGAAACGAGATAGCAGTCGCCGGGCAAGCAACCGTGAAGAGCAACGTTCACGTAGCTCAAAAAGCGAAGCATCTCGAAGATCACGTAGTCGCAGCCCACACAGCGAACAAGGGAGAACGGACAGCAAGGGTAACGTAAATAATTCACAAACCAATAATTTAAATTCTGAAAGCATGATAATTATATTTAGAGAGCTATTTCAAACCATGAAAACAGAAAATAAGAGTGAACACTACCCCATAATGAATGTCGTCCCAGAGTTCGACCCATCCAAACGTGATCAAACGATAGATATGGTAAAGTGAATGAATGTGCGCAAATTTATGGATGGTCAGAACGACAAATTATTCATTATTCTCTACCAAAATTAGTTGGGTTAGCACAAAAATGGTACCAAGGTTTGCCTAGTCTTTTGTTTTCATGGGATAAGGCCTGGAAAGAAAAAAATTTAAGCTGTAGAGAAATTCCCAAGACCAACAGATCAACACAAGGTCAGACAGTTTTTGGGACTTGCCAGTTTTTTTCGTAGATTCGTGAAAAGTTTTTCAGCAATCGCCAAACCCCTCACCCAGTTACTTAAAAAGGACGTCAAGTGGCAATGGGGTGATGACGAAGAAAACTCTTTTATCGTTTTGAAGAAGGAGCTGGTAATTCGCCCATTTTTTTCATTTTACATCCCAGAATTTGAGACTCAGTTACATACAGATGCCTCTTAGGCTGGCATTGCCAGAATACTAATGCAAAGACGAGATACGAACTTCACCATTCAATGCCGTGGCGTACTATAGTCGTCAAACATCTCCAGAAGAAGCTAGATTCTCGTCTTACGATTTAGAAACTTTAGCGGTGGTAACTTCCTTGCCATATATGTTTTGGGCATTCACTTTTCACAGTCTTTTACAAGGTTTGGCAAATCGTTAACATATACAATAAACAGGAATGGTACCAGAATTGAGCCTTGTAGAATGCCCATACAAATTTTTGATCCTAGTGAGGATTTCCCATTTAGATCAACCTTCTGGATCCTTTCATTTAGATACAACTCCAGAAAGCGTAAAGCCTGGTCTCTAATCCCATAATGGTGTAATTTCCTGATAAGGATATCATGATGCACACAATCGAAAGCCTGGGACAAATCACAGAAAACGCCAATGGCATCACTTGAGTCCTCCCAGGCGTCAAATATACTTTGAATTAGCTCAACACCTGCATCGATTGTTGAGCGAACCCTCGTAAAACCGAACTGTTTGAGGTGCATCAAGCTGTTGCGATAAAAGTGGCTCTGAATATGATTTAAAATTATCTTTTCAAATATCTTACTAAGAGTTGGAAGAATAGAAATAGGTCTAAAATTCGTGGGGTCTGATTTACTACCAGCTTTAAACAACGGAATACTCGTAACTTTACTATGTTTTATCAAATTAGGAAAAATACCACCTTCTACACATTTATTAATAAAATACTAGATAAGTATGGTGCAATGCTTTCTATAACGGCACTAATAATTTTAACTGACAGGCCATCTATATCAGCGGTCTTTTTCATTTTATGTGATTTTAAGGCTTTTATTACATCAACAGTTACAGTGAAAAAAAAATCCTTGAATATTGCATCGTACTCACTTTTAGTTAAAGTAAATAGTGACTCACACCATTTATGTGAATTGTCACAATATGGTAAGTTTGGCAGATTTTCTTCAACATTACTTTTGTTGAGGATTAGTCTACCTTCATTGACAGGTACGCACTTAATATCTTTATTTAATGCTTTTTTAGCCGTGACTTTGAAAATTAGTTTTGTTCCTATATTTGTTATTATATATTTAGACATGTTTTTATGACATTACGTCATATAGTACCAAAAAATTCGGAAGTAGCGCATGACGTTTCTGAAAACCTCCTACGTTATATATATATGTGTTTCACTTGTACAATCGATTCTGATTTATTGCATCCCGGTATTAGTTGAAGATAGATCCACTTTTGTCGAGAAATTGATAATTACTAAACGATTTCTATACCAGTGTGTCCAGACACCTCTGGAGATGTCCTGGAAAAAAGTCCCAATAAGTCCCAAGTGGGAGCAGCTGAAAATGCTGGAATTACTTCGTAAATTAATCCCTAACTGCGGTTTTGTTCATTTTTCTGTAAAAACTGTAGGATGTAGGATTAAACTGTCAACGACTAAAATAATCTCCATTAAATTGTCTTCAATATGATGGCTATGCTGTTTTGATAGGGGCTATTGATTCACGGATAATATTAACTGAAACTTTTTGATCTTTCCATTTTGCATATTTTTTTCTCATTTGCCCTCAATTTGTAGACAAACGGCTGAAGATGTGTTAAATAAGTCTACATTTTTTTACCTAAAAAACAGTACCTGATTTATTATTGTGCTTCTAGTAGTTTCCGATTTACAGGCAGCAAAGTTATTTTGCGTCTCGTGCCTTGAAACCTTCGCCACGCTCAGGATTCTTCTTTTGAACTACTCGCTTCGCTCGTGGTTCAATCCTAGAATCCTTCGCTTGCTCAGGTTTCAATACGAGGCACTCGCGCCAAATAAACCTTTTGCTGCCTTGCATAACAAATAACTATTGTTTACCTAAAAAATGGTATCTCATTTACTGCAATACATGGAGTAGTTTCCAGTTTATAGCTACAAGCATATATTGATATTTACTTTAAGTAAATAGAAGTTTGGTCTTTCTTACCTTAATGGTATAGAAACTAGATGCGAAAAGCCGTAAAAATCGCATTTTTACGGTTTTTTAATTTATTTCCTAAACCATCAAATTTAGAATGACAAAATTATTTTTCACGTATAAAATTTATTAATGTTTATTTTTGCCTCAGTTCAAGATTTCTACCTTTTACCGTTTAAAAAATATGTGGTGTTTTATTTTTTCATCCACGCTTCTTCTTGAATTTCTCCAAATCTAGGCACCAAAAAAAAAATAAAAATTTGATATTCATAATACACTAACCAAGACCAAGAGATATGATATCATATAAGTTAGGATCGAAGAAAAAAAAAACTCAAATTATATGAAAATTCACCACTGTACTTCGGAGACTATTGCGCTGACAGGTATAAATTGGAAATCACTACACTCCTGATAGTAAATGAGGTATCATTATTTAGGTAAATATACGAGGATGAATTCGCTGATACACCATTTAATCACAATCTCAGCCGTTTGTCCATAATTGTAGCGCAAATAAAAAAAATATTGCATTACGGAAAAAACAAAAAGTTTTAACTTATATTCTCAAAGAACCAAGAGCTTTATCGAAATAAATTAGATGCCAAATTGTAAGAAATTAAATATAGATTATTTAAGTAACCGAGATTTTTATCCTAAATCCTTTAGTTTTTCCAGAAAATTAACAAAACCTGGGTCAGGGACACTAATTCCAGCATTTCCAGCTGCTCCCACCTGGGATCGCCCGGGACTTTTTTACATATCATCTCTAAGGGTGTCTGCATACATTGGCACAAAAATTGTTTAGTAATTATCAATTTCTCGACAAAAGTGGATCTATCTTCAACTAATACCGGGATGCAATAAATCAGAATCGATTGTACAAGTGAAACACATATATATATATATAACGTAGGAGGTTTTCAGAAACGTCATGCGCTACTTCCGAATTTTTTGGTACTATATGACGTAATGTCTTAAAAATCCATGACAGTTTCTTTACTCTATTTATGACATGATCTAGGTGAGGGTACCATGAGAGTCTATGGTCTACCAATACACCTAGATATTTTGTCTGTGTGACTCTCTCAATTACTGGGCAGATTACATCTCCTTGCATTGTCTCCAAAATTACAAGCGTGTTTTTATTGGGAAATTCGTGTCACGTTGAGATCGTAAGTCAATGCCAAAGCAAATACTCGTATAATTAGTTTTTGAGGTGTTTAAGGTCAGAAGATTAAGTTTTAGCCATCTGGCTATTTGAGCGGAACCCTTCTCTACGTTCCGTCTAGCCTCATGCCAGTTTGCCCCATAAAAAACGACAGCGGTGCGCGTATGAAAAAATTTTTGCGTTCTTTATTCTCATCTCACATAGATCATTTATATAGGCCAAGAATAGAGTAGGACCCAACACGCTACCTTGAGGTACTCCGAACGACACATCTGCGGCACTGCTGACGGACTTTTCAACTTGGACCATCTGTACTCTGTTTTCAGGTAGTCACTGAGTAAATCCAATGCAACACCTCTAAATCCTAGTCTTTCAAGTTTGCGTATACTCGTAAGAGTGGGGAGAGAGAGTATCGAAAGCTTTCTTCAGATCTAAGAAGACTGCGATACATTTATTATTACCATCAAGTTTTTTAGCTACTAGAGAAGGTAAGTCAATCACTGCATCTTCTGTCGATTTACCTTGCCTAAATTCATACTGTGATTTAGAAATTATATTAAATTTATCGAAATAGGTAATAAGTCTATGATTGATTAATTTTTCCAAAATTTTTGAAACGACCGGTAAAACAGAAATTGGTCTGTAATTACTTACGTCGTCTCTTTCTCCACTAAAATTACTGGCACATGAGAGATACCATCTTAGTTCTGAAAGTGAGCAACGCGCTTTGCTGTCTTATTAGTGTCAAAATATGCCATTAATAAGACAGTGTGTGCTATGGGCGGTGGTGACCACTTACCATCAGGTGGCCCACCTGCTCGTTTGCTTACTTATAACATAAAAAAATTAAATAAATAAACAGGCGTTATGACCGATTGTTTGAGAAGTGCTGGAAAGACACCATTAGTAAAGCAGAGGTTAAATAGGTGAGTTAAAACAGAAATTATTTCGTTTCTAGTAAATTTTAGAAAGGTCGTAGTTATTTTGTCCCAGCCAGGCGCACATTTTGATTTCAAATTCATAATTATGCTGTTAATTTCATCACAATCGGTAGCCATTAATACGAACGAATTTGCCTGGGATGGAATTTGGTGCAAATAAGAACTAATTTCAGTGTCTGAAGAAGGTTGAACTTGTTGAGCAAGGTGTTGACCAATAGTTGCAAAATAATTATTTACAAACTCTACCGACTCTCCATAAGAGGATTTTATATTTAATAGCTCTGAGTTATGTGAAAGAGGTTTGCTAGTATAAGTGATACTCTTAATGGTTTTCCACAGTACCTTATTATTATTAAGAGATTGGGTTAGTAAATTTCGTTCATATTTTCTTTTAGTTTTTTAATAAGGTTGTTGCAGAAATTTCTGTACCGTACATATGTAATTTTATATATTTCATTAAAAGGGTTGTTTTTAGCTTGGACTTGTAGCTTGTTACGAATTTTTATGTAACGCAAGATACCTTGTGTGATCCAGGGTTTTATTATCCTTTTACATCTTGGTATGGAAATATTTGTAGTATTTTGATTTATAGTTTCAATTAGGATATTTTTTAAACTCTTTGTTACTAGTTCAGGGTTATCACAGCAACTCAGAAATATTGGCAGACTACAAGTAGGATAGGGCACTTTCGAGGTCAATTTTAGACTTATTTTTAGCAATATTAGGCTTGTGTTTTATCTTAGAAATAGAAAGAAATATTGATTTGTGATCGGTAATGCTGGTGTTTAAAATTGCAATTGACGCTGAGTTTTTTAGTTTAATTATTTTTAACATCATATGATCCAGGCAGTTCCTATCTCTAGTTGCTTTTGTAAGTTACTAGTATTATTATATTAAAAAATTAAGACATGTGGCCGCACTTGAACTTATTCATTCTGTGTACTATGCGTTGGTCCAATCTATCCTAGGTTATTGTATTCGTGTTTGGTGAGGAGTGGAGAGGAGCTTGCAAAACTTACATGATTCATCTTGAGAGAGTACAAAGATCGCTACTCAAAGTAATGACTTTTAGTCCATTTAGGTTTCCTACAAAATCTCTTTATGAAAAGGTTAAGTTTCTTACGGTAAGACAGATTTTCATTCTAAACCTTGTTTACAAGCAGCATTCTAAGACTGAGTATGACGAAAGGAGCTACAACAAAACACGCACGATCAGAAATGTATGTCCATCTTTGAATTGCTACACTGCATTCGCAAGACGCCAGCACGCATACTTGGCTAAATCATTATACAATAAAGTAAATCGGCAAATCAATATTTATCCCCTCACCTTGCGTGAGGTAAAACCTAAACTTATGACGTGGTTGATGTCATTAGATTACAATCAGACAGTATTACTGCTGCTTCTGTGGTTCCTGTTGTGGGTTCTATATATCTATATTTATCTTATTTAATAGATAGATAGATAGAATATGTTTATTAAAAAATGTTACAGTTTTTCTTAAAAACTAAACAAGCACCCGCAAAACTGTTAATACAGTTTGACTGCGGGAATAGTCTTGACAAAATCTTATGAACTAAAATTAATTAGATTAATTATAAGAACAACTATTAAGTTAAGCTAGGCTAAACTATTCAATAAATGTTGTTTCAACAATTTCGAAAATTTGTTTTTATTCGGTTCATGCCTAATATCAGGGGGCGAACCGTTCATAAGGTACGGTAGACGTTTGTTAAGCGTTCGATCGCCATAGTAATTGTGCACCCTAGGAACAATAATTTTACCCGCCGATATCGACCTGGTACCTTGATCATGTGTTAATAATGAGAGACGCTCCAGACTGCCATGGTTGTTCACTAGAAGTAAGTATTTATGTTTTAGACTAACCGGAAGTACATTGCAAGTTTTAAATAGTTTATTATAATCTCCTTTAGAGACCGGATGGCCTGACGCTGGTCCCGTGGCATAAAGGCAGATGTCTGCTATGGGATGCCACCTGCGTCAGTACTTTTGCGGCTTGCCATCTAGGCCTGTCAACCCAGGCAGCAGGGGCGGCCGCTGAATCCGCAGCCTTAAAAAAGAGGGCCAAGTATGCTGACCTCACCCGCCAATACGAGTTCGTCCCGCTGGCTGTTGAGACGGCGGGTAGTTGGTGCGCGGAGGCATTGACCTTTGTCGGGCAGATAGGGCGCCGGCTGAAGGAGAGAGGTCTTGACCCTCGCTCCGGCTCGTTTCTGGTCCAGAGGTTGTCCATTTCGATACAGCGTGGTAATGCTAGTAGCGTGATGGGCACCTTTGGACCGGGGGCGACCTGGGGAGGTCTGTTTCAGTGACGGCTTTTTTATTGAAATTATTATTATTTTATTTATTTGTAACGTTTAGCTTTTGACATTAAAAATGTTAATATCTCCTTTACAACCCCTTTTTGTTTTTTTAGACACAATTAATTTTTAAAATCTTATTTGGAATGCTTCCAGCTTTTGAACATAAGTTTTGAATGTGAGACCATAACAGTCTAGAGCGTAGCTCAGTATAGACTCAATTAATGACATATTTAAACATTTTAGGGTACTAGTGGGAACTTTGAAACTTAAGTGGTAAAATTTACCTAATAGTATTCGTAATTTATTGCATATAAATTCTATGTGGGAAGACCAAGAAAAATTTTCGTCAATTTTCATTCCAAGGTAGATGACAGTTTTGGCGCTATCTATAGCTTTACAACTACAATTTTCCATTCGGTTATGCATACATGAGAAACTGTGAGTCTTGAATCTTTGGAAGAATATCAGATTTATCTCACAGGTCATACAAACACACTCACACACACACACACACACACAAACACATACACGCACTTTGATTGTTACTTTTCGCTTACCTATTATAGATTGTTTTGTTTTATTCATATATTTATATTCATATATTATTCATATATTATTAAGTTCATCGGTTAAGGTGATCCGTTTTCCATACAAAAATTCAAATTACTTGCATTCTTACGCGGGACATAAAATTCTGTTGAAAAACGAACGAATACTGCTATTTTTAGTTAAATTTTTCGCTAATTAATACAAAAATACAGTTAATGTAGTGAAAGTACTATTTTTGTTAGCAATTTTTGGTTCAATATTACGATTATAACTATCGATTATAATTTTTTTTTAATTTTTTTATTATTATTTTTTTTTCGATTATTTTAATTATACTTTCTGCACTTTTGTGTCCCGCTGCTATTAACTTTCTCACTGCCTTAGGTTGGCTGGAAGAAATCTCTTTTAGAGATAGGCCCGCCCTTGTATATCCTTAAATTTTGTTATTTTATTTTAAGTTTGTGTGCAATAAAGAATATATATATATATTGTAGGCGTGCGGTCAAAACTGTACGGCTGTGCTTTGTGTGCATGTGTGAGTGATCGTACTCATGTAAACACGGACTGACGAGAGTAATTGACTTTAGTGGACATATGGAGATATTTTTTTTATCGTAATTGTTGCTAGGCGTTGAAGTTGCACGATGAAATTTACGCGAATCAACTTTTTGCACATATATAGTAGGTACTTATTGCATTAAAAAATAAAACCTTATATTTGCAGCAGTGGCTCCACCTAGTTGCGTTCGGGGCTAAGCTGGCCGTAACAGATCACCTTAAGGAGAAGCAAACTGGTCGCCGTAACACAAGTTTTTATTTAGCTCGGGACCAGAGTGTTTAATTTAATTTGTTTAAATTTTGTGAATAATAAACAACTTTTATTTATTTATTTATTTATATCGCTTTAAATCTAAGTTCTTATCACCTAATAATATTAGTTCTGATTTATGATCAAATGAGTCCAATAAGCTATTCAGTTCCGTGATGAAAAATTTGGCGGTCGATATACAGCGCATATATTTGAGTTTTTATAACCATTTCTAAGCAAACTTTGCCTGTGTTCAGATTTTCTTCAGAATCCGATGGGTGTTCTTATCTTGCGGTGAGTCTCGTTGTGATGTCATAGAAACATATGGAGTTACTTTCTTCTGAACCCTCTGCCATAATAACTTGGCCCACCATTGTGCTGTTCTGTCAACTATTGCTGGGGATTCCAAGCATCCTATTTCAGGGCATTCGCTCTAAAAATAAAAATTATTAAATTACGGATCTAGTTTGCACTAGACGCTAGAACTTCGAAAGGCATATCTCCCAGGAGCTTCCTACATCGTGACCTAGAACTACGATATCTGATAACACCAAACCGAGGGCTTTTTTGCCAAATTGGTCTTGTCTCAATATGGCAATATGCAATAGATTGTACCTAGTGACCCACATTGTTCACCGACTTAAAAGAACACTTGGTCGAGTTGTAGCTTCTCTTTCTTAGCAACGTTGGCCACGGTCAGAACCAGGATAGGTTATAGCTGGAGGCACAACAACGAGCTTTTCCGTGCTTCGTTAGGCACTTTAAGCCATTGGTCCCGACTAATGTTACTGTTTGTAGTGGTTAAGACAAGTCTGAGGCCGCGTGGAGATTGCGGAAATCCATTATGATTTAAAGAAGTGTCATTCGTCATAAACAATGTATGGATTTGGTCTATGGAGTAAATATAGTCTAGTCAAAGGCCTAACCAAATATAACTATCATGAAGGAAAAAAAAATTACGCGCATAAATTTTTTTTCATGATAACTATGCTCAAATTATCTGATACCAAAGTCGACCAACAGATGACGCTGTGATGTTCAAATCTCTTTGCAGAAAACCAAGAGAAACAAATTCTCTCAGACATACTGAGACAGTGTCTACTCTCAATTTTTGATAAATCGATACCATACTGATAAATTATAATTATAATAATTTATTGTTTCTAATGATTTTCTTAATTGAGAGTAGACTAGGGTTTGATCGTCTTAGTAGACGATTGATCGACTTTTGGCCCCCGAAATCCGAAACGTCATTGAAATATTTACAGCAGTTTTCAAGAAAACGATTGTAGAAAAAACTTATGATCGTATTTAACTACTATTAATAAAATCTACTCAGCACTACTTACTCGATAGTGATGTAACAGGGCTATGTTTGGATCCACACGATGGTTACTGTACAGACTCTTAACAAGGAACTGTGCCACGCTGTGTATAGAAGCCTCAACAACATTGTAAGGTCGAACCACGTATTTGCTTCGTATTCCGTATGGAGAGAGAGCTTTCGTTCTTTGAGTCAATCTAGACGTCATAAGAGGTGTTGTGGAATTTGGGTCTTCCTTAAAAACAAAAAAAAACAGGTAAGGTATGGGCAAGAATAACCGATTTAAAATAATATCTTAAAAACATCATAAGACTCCAGATGCAGAAAGCTTTTTGAAAGTTAAATCTCCCTTTGACATTGTTTGATTCTTGACACTGCTATAATAATAATATAATAATATTGAGGGACATTCTACAAAAGGTCATCTGATCCCAACCTAGACAAAGCCAGTACTATGGGTATCTGAGACTGGTATTAATACATAAATAGATAAATAACACCCAGACACAGAACAAACACTTTTGTTCATCACACAAATGTTTACCCTGGGCGGGGATCGAACCCGCGGCCCACGGCGTGAAAGGCAGGCTCACTCCCAACTAGCAAAATAGTAATAAATGATGGCCTTTTAACGCTTGGTTTGATAGCTATTTTAGTGACCGCACACAAGTTGTTGAAATTACTAACCAACATGGTGTTATGACGCGATCTTCACAGCTGGCTGTTGACCGTGGTGTAGTTCAAGGGTCAATCCTAGGCCCAACCTTGTATTCAGTTTATACAGCTGATTTTCTTAAATGTATTCGTTTTGGAGCTGCGCACTTGTACGCTGATGACACCCAAATTTTAATGCATGTAAACTTAGATACTACGTCTATAGACCGGGCTTTCCGATTACTGAATGAAGACTTGCGCGCTGTGGCAAAATGGTCAGAACGTAATGATCTGGTATTAAATGTAGATAAATGTTCTTTTATTATATTTGGTACTAAGCAACAAATCGAAGCTGTTAGAAGTACCAATCCTACTATCCTTATAAACAACAAACAAATATCTGAACTAACTACAGTAAAAGATTTGGGATTGTTTATAGATAGCAATCTGAACTTTGAGAAACATATAGAGTCTAAAGTAGGTTTGTGTTATTACTCGTTAAAAAAATTGTACAAGTTACGACCTTATTTAAGTGTTCCTATTAGAAGAAGATTGGCAGATGCGCTAGTGTTCTCACATTTAGATTATTTGGATGTTGTTTACGGTCCATGCCTTCGTCAAAAAACGAGTAACACAGTGCAGCGCGTCCAAAATTCTTGTGTAAGATTTTGTTACACGGTTCGACCAAGATCGCATATAACGCCTTATTTAAACACGTACAATATTTTAAATATGGCCAATCGACGTTTTCTTAAACTAAATTGCTTAACTTTTGGTATCAGAAATACATCAAAACCAGTTTACCTCGCAAATAAATTAATTTGGAGTGATAGACAAACAGGAACAGGATCTCGATCAATGCGTTTTCCTAACCTAAAGCTTTCACCACCTCTTCGTTTGACCTCATATAAGGGGAGTTACCGGTTTGCAGCTTGTAAGTGCTGGAATGATCTGCCCCCTTTAGTGAAAAATTGTAGATCGTTAAATTCTTTCAAAAAGGGGTGCAGATTATGGCTGCTCAACTTGCAAAAATCTACAAGCAATTGGGAAATCGTAAAAGATTAAGTTAAAGCCTTCTGTTGTGGCATTTTAATATTTAATTTAAAGTATATTTTATTCTGTAAATCGTAGGTGAAGACTGAAAAGCAGCAGTCATGCTGAGGCTTCTTCCTTTCATCCTATTGTAAAGTATGCTTTAGTATTAAGAATTTGGATGAATAAATGACTTCTATTCTATTCTATTCTATTCTAGATAGTTTTATGAAAGTCGTATATTAGTCACGCTTATGACTGCTAGAGTTATATCTGTGTTCTGAAACACAATTTAGCTGTAAAAGGAAATACAACAAAATTGTGATATTATCCTATGACATAAACGTTTATTCAGCTACTTTTTACAGCATATATATCACAGCTGTAAAATGACACCACTAACATTGATAAGTAGCAGGTATGTTGTACAGCAGGCTTACATGAAACTATTATAACGCAAAACTGAACTAATGTGGCTCCATGATCACTAATATATAGCCAGTGTTAAATTGATCACTTTTGTAGCTAAACTGTGATACAATAGATGTAATGGAAGCTGCAATATCTCAAATATGATCTATATAAGCGTTCGCTATCACCTGTGATAAATATATGATAACTGTAACTTTATTAATTTTTAATTTGTGCGGTATGTAAAAAAATATACCATCTAGATTGCTGTTCAGTATCTACAAAGAGATTTGATCTTATGGAAAATAAATCTTCTTGGAAGTGTGACCAGTGCCTGAGAAAACCAAAGTCACCTATTATTGACAATGTGACAACTCGTAGAAATTAGCCCTTTCCGATCATGAAACTGCGCAAACTCTTACTTTCAGTATAAATAAGCAGAAGGCTTTCTCTACATGGTTCCAATACAAAAGAGATTATTGTAAGGAAAATATTGAAAAGTTCTCGCAGTGTATTTCGGCTCTTAGTTTTTCGGACGTCATGACTTGCAATAATTTTACAGATGCATTTCATGATTTTTATGACCTATTATGCTTATTTTTTAACTTGTGTTTTCCAATGATTAAAGTAAAAATTAACAATCGCTACAAAACATTGGGCTGGATAACAAAAGGTTTAAAAAAGGCCTGCAAAACAAAACGGTTTTTGTATCTGAAATACCGATATAATCCTTCCAATAAAAAGAGTAATAAAATCAAATTTAAAAAATATAATGAACTACTAAAAAAATGTATTTTCATGGCACAAAAAAATAAAAACTGTCAATACATAAAAAACGCCGAAAATAAATGTAAAACAACATGGAATGCTATCTCTTCTACAATTTCGAATAATTTTAATAATAATGACATAAATAAAATATAAATTAATGATATTGAACATTCTAATCCTTTTGACATGTGTAATATTTTTAATAATTATTTCATTGATTTGACAAATAATCCCAGACAAGGGCGTTTGACATCTAACTATAATATCAATCATATTAATACTAATGCAAATACTATATTTTTGAGAACTGTAACTGAGACAGAAGTTTATAACATTATTATTTCACTAAAAAACAGTAAATCGTGTGGATATGACGGCATAGTGACCAAGGTTTTAAAGTTGTGTGTTTCTCAGATATCGCTGCCACTAGCTCATATAATAAATTTGTCTTTTTTAAATGGTATTTTCCCAGAAAAACTTAAAATAAGTATAGTTAAACCGTTGTTTAAAAAGGGAGACAAACAGGACCCAGCGAACTACAGACCTATAAGTCTAGTTCCGATATTATCAAAAGTGTTCGAAAGGGCAATGCAAACTAGAATTAATGAACTTTTAGAAAAATACAACATATTACGTCCACAACAATATGGATTTCGTAAAGGTACCTCGACAACTCACGCATGTTTTGAATTGATAAAAACCATAACTGAAAATTTAAACCTATAATTGCTATATTTTTAGATATGAGTCGGGCATTTGATTTTGTCAATCATTCAATACTTTTACACAAACTTCATAAATATGGTATAAGAGGAAAAGCACTTGATTGGATTTACTAAAGTCAGTGAATCTAATAATATTGTCAAAAAACAAACCTATAGATCTCAATTTAAAGTAAATAAAGTAGGTGTGCCGCAGGGCAGTGTGCTTGGCCCCTTATTGTTTCTTCTGTACGTTAACGATCTTCCAGCTGCTACGTCACAGGGTTGTATTCAGTTTGCAGATGATACAACACTAATGATAAGACACGAAAACAATGAATCTTTTGAAGGTTCAATTAACAATGCTTTCAAAAACGTAGTTGACTGGTTGGCTGGTAACAATCTCCAAATTAATTTAAGTAAGACAAAGTTTGTGCAATTTCAGTCTTACCACTCAAATCCAAGCCAAATTCATCTTTGTTATGGTGGTGAAACAGTAAATAAAGTTGATTTTGTAAAGTTCCTCGGTTTAATGATTGACCATAATCTTAACTGGAAGCAGCACATCGAGCAAGTTTGCACTAAATTAAACCGCTTTGTATTTGCATTAAAAAGACTGAGACAATCAGTATCAACCGAGGCTGCAATAACAGCGTATCACGGCTATGTATCTTCTGTCCTCAGTTACGGTCTAATTCTATGGGGGAACTCGGTTGATGTAGGAAAAGCTTTCATCGCTCAAAAAAAGAGTATACGCGCTATTTGTAATGCTAAATTTGACGATAGTTGCAGGCCGCTTTTTAAAAAGTTAAATATATTACCCCTAGCATGTATGTACATTAGAGACGTTTGTGTATTTGTTGTCTCAAACCCAGACTATTGGAAAACACGAGGTGAAGTTACTGAAAGGCATACCCGATCGAGAATAATGAACTTATTGTATCAACCTCCTGCTCATAAAGAAATATATAAGAGAAATGTTTTCTATATTTGTACCTTGTTATATAATACCTACCTGATGACTTAAAATCTTTGACTGGTAAACCTTTTAAATCTAAATTGACAAAGTGGCTGCTGCAAAAGTGTTTTCATAATGTAAGAGAGTATATGACCTATTGGAATATTGACATGTATAAGTAAGTTTTGTAATAATTGTATTTTTATTGAATTTTTTCTCATCTCCATTTTATTATTATTTTTATTCTTGCTTCAATTTGGTGGACTTATTCATATTTGCATGCCTGCATGCAGGCTGAATACATTGTACAAATATAATTTTAAGACCTTTTTTTTCCATACTGTATTCTAGCAAATAAACATTTTGAATTTGAATTTGAATTAAAACTCAAAAACTGTATTGAGGCATTGTGCAGTGCACATATATAACTATGATATAATAACATTTTAATTTCCAATTTAACGCTAAAAAGATGCATATCTGTTCACAATATCACGTTTAACTAACTTTTCTGCTATAATCAAGAGTTTCTAGCATCAAATTATAACCTAACATTAATGGCCGGTAACGCTTACTGTTGAGGTTAGTCTGCTTCCTTTTTATTACGAAAAATGGACCACTGGACTAAATACAGGAAAAGTGGAACTTACAAACGTAAAAGGCGGATTTATAGGTATGGTTGGGTACGGCAGTGTGGTTTGTATTTATTTGCTCCTGAGGAACCCTAAACATCGGTATGGCTGCGAGATGCTGTATATCGGCTGAGTAGCAAGGACTGTAACTCTTAAATCATAAAATCATAAATCATTTATTCAGAAAAAGAAGGCAAACAAAATGTAACGGAACTTAAAATTAAAGTATTTAGTGTAGGTACAGTTCAAGATTGCTGCCAAGTGAAAACATCAAAAATCTCCACACTAGGCTAGGCCTGTCTTGTGGTAGATTTTTAAATACCTATCAAGGTTACAAGATCTTGAAGCGGCACTTCTATTAAACATTTTAAAGAGTAATAATTAGAAAAACCAAAAAAAATAACTAATAAAACAAAAGTAGTAACATTAAGTGGTAAAAGGAATATGATATGATTTTAACTGTAAATGGATTTATAAAAGTTTATTCTTATAAGTTATATGAAGGTATCTTCACAAATACTCAATAAATGAATTTAATTTTATTTAATTAAATAATACGAATTCGAAGAAGGCATTAAAAAATCATTAGTATTACACTACTAATTTATCAATATAATTGCAAGCGCATGTAAAGTTGAACCACTAATGACTATTTACACATACTTCAAACATTGATATTAAAATGAAGGATGATGACTTTAGAATAATGTGGTACATATAACTTAACAAAAACATTATTTATTTTCCGTAAAAACTGACCAGATGCACGCACAAATCGTTAACATGATAACAAGTGTTAATATAGAATCACAATCACCAATATACTATTAAATAACTCGATATTAGTGTAGCTATCTCCCTTTTGTTACTTAATTTCATACAGATGATTTCCTATCACTGGTATAACTCAAAAATGTTGAAAATTACACAGATATAATTATCACTGTTATGTATCTAGGTAGCACTGGGTGAAGCTGAAATAGAGCTACTATAACACATAATAGCGATAAAAGTGGGGCCATTTTCGCATTGTATAAACGTTTCTATCACACATATACGACAGGTTATGTAACCGATATACAGCTATGTTTGAGTTCATTTTGCTAGTTGGGCTACCAACCACACGAACGGGCTTGTACGAGTATAACGTATTAACATTTGTAAAAGAGTTTTAACTTAAACGAAGGCTGTTTCAATAAGTGGGATGACGTTTGTCATCCCACTTATTGAAACAGCCAATCAGTAGACGAAAGCATGTATGAAATTAAAGTTCCTTTAAATGTATTGCTGACACTTCAGCAACAGATTTTAGAACCAGGGGTGCTATTACTGTAGCGGGAACGTGTCTGCCATAAGCGAACCATTTCCCTTGCAATAAGAAGTCCGGAAGAGAGTAGCCCTACCTCGCTGCCAAAGTCATAAATATCAGGGCCCTGAGTCAAGTGGCTTTCTACAATCGCAAACGCCAGTAGAATAGAATGAAAATGTATGGGATTGACATTAGCTAACGAAATGTCACGTGACAGCTTATGTCAAACCCATAGAGTTTTAGGCTTAGCGTATATTGCCGCGCAGATGGCGCAGGGCAGGGCAGAGCAGAGCAGGGCAGATTTTTGTAATGTATGAACCTTCATAGAGCAACGCAAGCTGGGATGCAGACATGTGTACGCAGACACATGTCTGCGCCTTGTTTCTGCCGGCAATTGTTTCTGCATGCCACAGTATAAATAACACACTATTGCGTGTGAAAGCAGACTCTCGCAACTAGAAACAACAAATAAAATAAATTTGTGGTTAATTGCTCAAATGTGGATGAGAAGTACCATTGTCACCACGCTTGTTAGCGTTGCGGCTAGCACCAAGGACCGCGATTGCTGGTGACCGCAGAAAGTAAGGTGGTATGATACACAAAAGGACACTGCTGCCTATCCTCCGGTTCATAATTCCATAATCGTCTCTTACGACACCGGTAGCGATGGGTTAGTACTTTAGCGCAGGCTTTGCCCGTGGTACACCCGCGTGGTTCACCTGGGAGTACCACGGAAAATTTTTTCTCCCGTGGAACACCTGATCACTTTTGAAATAAAACTAATTCAAAACTATCGCCCGTGGTGCACCTATTGTCTATGGCTAAAATCTTTCTAATTTTTTTTTTGTAATTATAGATCCCGTCGCGATCTTCATTTTGGTTGACAGCTTTCAAATTTATAATCACTATAACTCGAAAGCTACTGACCCTAGACTACTATTGTGCTGGGAAAAATAATAGGTCTCGATGAGATCTACATTTTGGATGACAGCTGTCAAACTAAAAATCGCTATAACTCGAAAACTACAGACCCTAGACTATTCGTGTGCTGAGACAAATGATAGCTCTCGATGAGATCTACATTTTGGATGACAGCTGTCAAACTAAAAATCGCTATAACTCGAAAACTACAGACCCTAGACTATTCGTGTGCTGAGACAAATGATAGGTCTCGATGAGATCTACATTTCGGATGACAGCTGTCAAACTAAAAATCGCTATAACTCGAAAACTACAGACCCTAGACTATTCGTGTGCTGAGACAAATGATAGGTCTCGATGAGATCTACATTTCGGATGACAGCTGTCAAACTAAAAATTTCTATAACTCGAAAACTACTGACCCTAAACTATTCGTGTGCCGAGACAAATGTTAGGTCTCGATGAGATCTACATTTCGGATGACAGCTTAAACAATTGACAATTAAATTAACTGTAGGAGCTAAAGTCGCGCTGCGAATGAAAAGCTTGACCTGCTCTTGACTGTACATTATTTTTAAAAGACCTACCCAACGATATCCCACACGTTGGAAAAAAAAATCACTCCCACTTTACTTGTATGGGAGGTACTTACCCTAAAAAAAAATATTTTTAAAGTTTTTATTTGACCACTTTCTCGGCGTGGATGAAATACATATCTACACAAAATTTTAACTTTCTAGTACTAATGGTCTCTGGGCTAAGCCGCGGACAGACAGACAGACGGACAGAAAGGCAGATGGACATGACGAAACTATAAGGGTTCCTTGTTAACTACGGAACCTTAAAAAGTTGTTCCATTTAGCCTCCCTCCTAAATAAGACTTTAATAGGTTTTACACCTATTTTTTAAATCCCTATGTAGATATTAGATACCAAAGAGATTTGAACCTCGCTACGCTCGGTAGCGAGGTTCAAATCTCTTTGTTAGATACAGTGCAAGATATCATTACAGTTTATGAGAAGGGAGAATTCAAACCTTCTTTCTATTATATCAAAAAAAAGTCTAATTTTTTTCACTATATGTTGTCATTCTTCCTTCCGTAGGTGTGTAATAGTATTCTGTGCCCGTATGTGTTTAGTATCTGCGTCCCAGCTTGCGTTGGTCACCTACGTCTGCGGCCTGCAAAATCTGCGGCCTGCGGCCTGCGTCCTGCGTCCTGCGGCCTGCCCCTTGTTACGTGTATCCGAACGTATATAAAATTAAGATCTAAGTGTTGCCACATGTATAAAATTTGTACTATGTATTTCCTTCTTGTCATGGCCGCCTGCCCAACAATAAATGCTCTGAATCAAAAGCGTCTTTATTAATTTAAATATATACGCCCGCACAAGTTACAACATGGTGCCATCGTGGGATTATTAGTCAAAAGCCCATCAAGCCGTCGATTCAAGCCACAGTCACGGATTCGAGTGAGTCAAAAATTTTTTTTTCAATATCACGCCGCCGCCGCGCCGCTGAGAAGTCGAAATGCCTGACCCTCCTCCGCCGCCGCCGCCGCCCAAGAATCCGACAACTCGTCCTTTGCCTCCAAATAACTTTAGCTTGGATGTTAACGCTAGCAATATGCCATTAGCCTGGCGTAATTTCAAGACTAACTTCGATATTTTCATGGTTGCAAATGGCCTCGAGGGAGAACAAGATCCACGTAAGGTAGCCATTTTGCTTCATACCATTGGTCCCGATGCTCTTCAAATATTTCATTCCTTTGACGTCGAGATGTCTAGCATCACATTTAAGGACTTGTTAACCAAGTTTGAGAACTATTTTGCGCCGCGTGTCAACATCTCAATGGAGAGACACAAGCTGTTTAATCGAAAACAAGCCGCAGGGGAAGAAATCGAGTCGTACGCCACAGATCTCAAGAATTTAAGCATACAATGCAACTTCGAAAGTCTTGCTGACAGTTTGCTAAAAGATATCTTTTCCTGGAACCTAAATTCTTCATGCGCGTACATAAGAGAACGCATTTTGTTAGACAAACCAGCAACATTCGAAGAAGCTGTCAGTCTCGCCAAAACATTAAGAAATACGAAGCAGGAAGCACAAGCCCTAGCATCTAATGAAATCATCGCCGCCACTGTCAGTAGTCGTCCATCGTCACGTCAGAGTCATCAAGCCAACAACGGTAATCAACGTCAACGTAGTCAAACTCGTCAAGACAATACAATTCGTCCAGGTAGTCACAGTCGTCAAGAGAGTCACCACCGTCCAAGAAGTCAAGATCGTCAATCCAGTCAACAAGCGTCATACAAGTCTAATATATGCTCAAAATGTGGTCAAGTTCACCGTCTACGCTGTCCAGCCTTAGGAGTCACCTGCAGGAATTGCAACAAGCTGAACCATTTTGCCAAGTGCTGCCGCTACAAGCAAGTAAGAATAGTAGAAGAAGAACAAACTGTTATAGCTAACGAGGCAGATACCTTCTATTTCAATTGTCTTTTTATTGATGCAGCTACTCTTAAAGATTCTTACCAAGCCAGTCTGTCTATAAACAATAAGAACATTGATTTTCTTCTTGATACAGGTGCCGACGCTGACATTTTGTCATTTAACTGTTATAAATCACTTAATCTGCCCCTGTCCAACATAAAGAAAAGCTCTTATAAGCTTTCAACACTAAGTGGTGAAGTCTTACCTACAGTAGGTTATTGCAGTCTATCAGTCAAACATAATAATAAAGTTTACAATGTCAATTTTCATATTGTGGATTTGCCTTGCAAGAATATAATAGGTCGCAACAGTTGTGAGGTCCTTAAATTGATTAAAAGAGTTCACAATGTTCAATTTAGTCAATCTACGGACACTCTGCTGGTTGAATATAAAGATCTTTTTACCGGAATAGGTTGTCTTAAAGATTATGAATGCCACTTGTCAATGAAACCAGATGCCACTCCTTCAGTCGATGCTTGCCGCAGAATCCCATTTAGTCTCTTGGAACAATTAAAGGAAGAGTTATCTTTGTTAGAAAAAGATCAAATTATTATCAAAGTCAATGAACCTACTGACTGGGTTAGTTCAATTGTAATCACTTCCAAGAAAAATGGCAAACTCCGCCTGTGCATTGATCCAAGAAAACTAAACAAGGCTATAATGCGTCCACACTATCAATTTCCTACTATAGACGAGATAAAGTACAGCCTTTCTGGTTCCCAGTACTTTACAACTCTTGATGCAAATAAAGGATTCTATATGTTAAAGTTAGATGAACCGTCTTCAAAACTCTGTACTTTCATCACACCTCAAGGTAGGTATAGATTCCTCAGACTTCCCTTTGGCATAAATGCTGCCCCAGAACTGTTTCATTCTATAATGACACAAAAATTCTCTGATATCCCAGGCGTCAAGATCATGATGGATGATTTTCTCATATATGGTCAGACAAGAGAAGAACATGATTTTAGACTAAAACAAGTCTTAGAGAGAGCTAGGCAGTTAGGGATAAAATTCAATAAAGAAAAATCGAACATATGTCAGACAGAAGTCAAATATTTGGGCCACATCTTCACTCAAGATGGTGTGCGAGTAGATGATACTAAAGTCAAAGCTATTTGTGATATGCCTTGCCCCCAAAACGTAGCAGAACTACAAAGGTTCTTGGGTATGGTGACATACCTTGGTTCCTATATAGAAAATTTGTCAGAGAAACCTCAAATCTAAGAAAACTTTTGTCTAAAGAAAATGAATGGTGTTGGCAGGACATCCATACTTCTGAATTTAATTTATTAAAAGAATGTATCACCAAAGCCCCTATTCTGACATACTATGACCCTAATAAAACAATCACTTTGTCAGTGGATTCCTCCAAGGATGCCATGGGTGCGGTTATCTGTCATGACAATCACCCGATTGCATATGCTTCAGCTTCATTAAGCCCATGTCAACAGTCATATTCCCAAATTGAAAAGGAGCTATTAGCTATCCTATTTGGTTGTACGAAGTTCCATCAATATGTGTATGGTCGTCACATACTAGTCGAAACAGACCAGAAACCCATAGTCTCGCTTACTAACAAGCCAATTTACAATATTCCTCCCCGTCTACAACGAATAATGTTGAGATTACAACCATATGACCTGAATGTAACGTATAAACCTGGCAAATACTTATATGTCGCTGATACTCTGTCTAGAGCAGCCTTACCTGAACAGTCATTACTTGATCTAGATTCTGACCTAGATTTACATGTCAACTTAGTCCTCAAGTCACTGTCAATCAGTCCTCAGAGACTAAAAGATATCCAAGAACAGACCTCCAAAGACCAGGAATTGTCACTATTAATTAAATATTGCACATCAGGTTGGCCAGAACATAAAAAATCAGTTCCAGACATTATTAGACCATATTTCCCTTTGAAAACTGACTTACATACAATTAATGGCATTGTTTTTAAAAATAACAGTGTTATTATACCCTTAGTAATGAGAAATGACTTATTAAAACAGATTCATGCTGGTCATCAAGGAATCAACAGTTGTCAAAGATTAGCTAAAAACCATGTATATTGGCCTAACATGTATTCTGATATAGAAAAATATGTCAATAATTGTCATATCTGCCTCACTAACAGACGCAGTAATTCTAAAGAGCCCCTACAGCCTCATGAAGTCAAACCAATTCCTTGGTACAAGGTTGGTGTTGATCTATTTGATCTCAATTCAGATAAATATGTCATAGTCGTTGACTATTTTTCCAAATATTTTGAACTCACCAAGCTGATAGGTGGTTCCAATAGTAAGATTGTTATAAGTCAACTAAAATCTATATTTTCCAGACATGGAATTCCCAACATTTTAATGTCCGACAATGGTCCCCCATTCAACTCCAAAGAGTTTCAAGATTTTGCCTCAGATTGGCAAATACAACATATAACTTCAAGCCCCTATTTAGCACGGTCCAACGGACTCGTAGAAAGAACTATTGGCACTGTAAAAAACATTTTAAAAAAATGTTTTGCTGATAATTCTGACCCTTATCTAGCATTATTGCAGTACAGAAATACCCCTAAAGATTGCATGTATTCTCCTGCACAATTACTCATGTCTAGGTCTCTTAGGTCCACACTCCCAGTCCTAGAACAATCTTTGAAGCCTAGAGTACCTAACTACAGGTTGCTTAAAGATAAGATACAAAAACAAAATAACCAATCACAGATTTATTATGATAAACATACAAAGCCTTTGTCTTCACTAAGCATTAGTGATAAAATATACTTTAAAAAACACCCCAATAGTGTTTGGATTCCCGGTACAGTTTCAGCCTTTGGTCCACAACCTAGGTCTTACATCATTTCCTCTCCAGAAGGTACTTTCCGCCGCAACCGCCAACATATCCTGAAACCAAAATATTCTCCATTACAGTCTAGTTCATTCTGTCCCTTATCACCTCCCAAATCCAACAGTCATCCTGTTTTTCAGCCTGACGCTGATCCTCCTCAACGTTCCTCGCAGACTTCCAGTCCTAAGCTGTCCTCGCCTTCGTCATATCACTCCCCTCGTCCAGTCACTCCCGTCCAAAACCCTGAAATAATACCAAGCACTGAACCAACTCCAAACGTTCACGTAAACCAACCCAACGTTACTTATTCATCTTTTGGTAGAGCTATTATTAAGCCTCGTAGATTTTGGTAAATCATAAGTTTTACTTTGTTTTTATTTCGATTGTTTTTGTCATGTAATTTATTAGATTTGTCATAACCTCAAAATTGTATTTTTGTTCACAGATTATTGTAATGTCAAAGTCAAATTGAAGTTTAGCAAATGTCAATGTTACGTCACTTTTAGGGATGTTCGTTTCATATCATAGATAATAAGTTTGAATTGAAAAAAAAAAAAAAAAAAAAATGTACTTACGTTCCGTTTCATGATTTGTCTTTGTAAAAGAAACTTTCTTTTTTAACAGGGAAGATGTTACGTGTATCCGAACGTATATAAAATTAAGATCTAAGTGTTGCCACATGTATAAAATTTGTACTATGTATTTCCTTCTTGTCATGGCCGCCTGCCCAACAATAAATGCTCTGAATCAAAAGCGTCTTTATTAATTTAAATATATACGCCCGCACAAGTTACAACACCCCTCAGCTTGCGTTGGCCCTTATTCTATTCTATAGCGTTTGCGATAGTAGAATGCCACTTGACTCAGGGCCCAGTACAATTTGCGTACTCCCTTCTGGACCTTGCGCGGGAGGTCGTCTTACAAAGGAAATAGTTCGCATATGACAGACACGTTCCAGCTACCGTAATATCTAGCTTTAACTTGAAGCTTTCTGAGATTGGACAAGTAATAGAATAAACTACTTACTGGCCAGCGGTGATAAAAAAAGGCATTTCTGAAGGTAAGGGCGTCTGATAGGTTGTTGTCAAAGCCAAGTTCATCAAATATAACGGGCAGGGGTCTCATATTCCAGCTCTCGTTTGCTCGATTCAGCCATATTTTCAACCCTTCGTTGTGTGGGATAACAAGTTCATCTAGGTCTAGCATTAACAGCCAGTCGGTTTTTGATATTGACCTGTATAAGCAGTCTTGCATTGCTGCCAACTGCCCATCCTGCCTAAACAAAAAAAATCAAAAAAACAAAATAGCCGACTGTGTAGAAAAATATGAACTGAAAAGAGAAAAAACAAGTTCTAAAAATTTCATGAGGTATTGCAGGCGGGGACTAATATAAAGCTATAGAGACCAACAAGTGTTTTTGGCATCAGAGTCGTCTGCTGACCACAAAAATGCCTACTGACACTTTCTACAGAGGTAGAGCAAGTTTTAATGACGTCATAAAGACGGTCAAACAACGAAACAATCATAATGTATGTCGTGCATGACGTGGAGTATCAGATAAAAAGGACTTCATGAGTACATGAAATTTTTAAACTTTCATAAGTCTAGTCTGTCAAACAAATTAACTATAGGTACCTGCTGTGATAGGTACTTATCTCTACTATTATTTAATTGTAAATTGATTTTGTCTGTATATTGAAGATATTTATAAAAAAAATATCACGTTATGCTATTTTGATGCCCCTGAATCCAAATAACTGATTTTTAGACTTTTTGTATATTTGTTTGTTTTTTTTTGTAGGTCACGCAAATACTACTAAACCGATTTTTATAAGAATGTTGTGTTTGATAGCTAATAGTTTGACTTATACACTAGTTTTTTAACGTTTGGATGAAGTCGCAGGAAGTACTAGTTATTACTGTTTTTGGTATTCGATGAGGTAGGGTTGCCGACGATAAGTTCTTTCATCGTTATTTATAAATATGACTGTATTCACATCTTGTGCTTGAGTTGAGCTTGAGAGCTTGAGTCGTTAAGTTTGTCGCTTTTCACGGACATCAGTGTTTTCAAGTGACCAAATTTTCGCTTTTTTTTATTAGGGGACATTTCACAAAAGGTCATCTACTCCCAAACTAGGCAAAGCCTGTATTATGGGTATCAGAGATTGATATACAACATAAATAGATAAATAACAACCAGACACAGAACAAACACTTGTGTTCATCACACAAATGTTTGTCCTGGGCGGGAATCGAACCCGCGGCCCACGGCGTGTAAGGCAGGCTCACTACCAACCACACCAACGGGCTTACGAAAGCGTACTTACCAAGTCTTTAAAGGCAAGTTATATGAAAACAAAGAAATTATTCCTCTTCCTAGGTAATACTGCAATAATTGTTCCACTTGGGGGCCCACAGATATCTTGTACATGTAAAAGTGGGACACCCCCAGTAACATGTTCAGCTCGAACCATTCTACCATCCATTTAATATTGTTGTAGGAGGCGAATATAGGTCTGACACAAACGTGTACCGTTGTCTGAAAGATATAAACAGGATTGATTTGAATTTATATGTAAATAGAACTACAGCAAAATAAATCAATTTCTAGTGTTTTGCAGGGATGATGCATTAAAGCCCAGGCTTCCATCTCAAAATTTTATAAGTTTGGATAAAACACCGAAGAATAATAAAAAGCACGGTAATTTTGAGAGAAGTTCAATAAGTTTTGCCGAAAAAATAAAATAATACATCCCACGAGCAGCCCACATTTTACAGGACGGAGTATTTTCCCTGATCAGACTCCTACTGAATGGTTTGTCTCAAACACAGATTTATAAAGGAGAGCGTCTCCTTGGTCTCAAACTAATGATCACATTAATAGACGTCGTCATGAACATAGAGTCCTAGTACTAAGAAATACCAACATTGTTTCTAGTAGTTGTGAATGTTTAGCAACAATGGATTTTTTTGACAGTTTCTTTGAATAACCACCTAAAACCTTTGCTTTTCTTTGGCAAGAGAGTGAAAATCTTATTTGACATCACTGGAAAGTTGGGCGGAGGGCTGGGTAAAGTATCTACTCTCCTTTTCTTTTCACTCCTTTTTTTTCCACATGGCACCACTTTGTGAAGTGTCGTAGCTTTTAGTTCTTATCTTACGACATAAACTGATCAAAGAATCCTTATCACCGACCTCTATAATATGAATAAAGTATACTTTGTCTTTTACCAATAGTCATCATCATCACGCTTGTTGGCAATGCGGCTGGCACAAATCCCTTGGTCACTTTTTACGACACCCAAAAGTAGAAATGGGGTGGTACTATTCTTAGCAGTCACCACAAGGACGGTGTACCGAAAACTGAAAGGGCGTGCTCAGTCAACGAAACTGAACAACTTTTCCAAAGAAACATATATTGGAAAAAGAAAAAAAATTTTGACCTCTGCATACAAATTGCTCGCTCTGGTCGAACAGTTTGTATGGAGAGGCCAAATTTTTTTTTCATTTCCCAACATATGTTTCTTTGGGAAAGTTGTTCAGTTTCGTTGACTGAGCACGCCCTTTCAGTTTTCGGTACACCGTCCCTTACACCCTGTATAATTTTCTTATCATTAGCATAACATACCAACCTGCCCCTCTGTTTTAGATTTCGTACCAATATGCACCTCTAGTAAATTAGTGGCAAGTTCAGCAGACTTAGACCAAGCCACGACTGATATTTCTCCACCTTCCGCTTCGTCAGGATTTAAACTGCGCAGAAAACATAATACGAATGCTCCACTAAACTGCATGCCTCTTGTCTCTTTGACGATCTGGAATTGTAAGTATAACTTGGTATTACACTGGCTTATTAGATCAAGTTGATGAAAGTAGAGGAAGCTAGGGAAGTATGTCAAGATCGCGTCAGGTGGAGGGATTTGGTCTTTGTCTACTCCGACGGGAGATGGGCGTGATTTTATGTTTGTATGTATGTGTCGCAGCCAACTCGTTTAATCGGGCAGTTAATTGAATGCCTAGGCGGTTGATTGACTGTCGGCATTAATTGAATGCGTAGGCCGATTGTTGACTGATCTACTATCCCTCACGTCTAACGAGTTGGCTAATCGATAGCTAGCCCGAATGAGACGACTAACCTTAAATCAGCCGAGTGATCACATTCAAGTTTGTCAGCAAATTATGATCAGCAAAAATCCTGATTGAGCAATGAGCAGCTCTAAATCTATTTGTCCAGCACAATAATTATTTTGTGCAGCAGAATAAGTTATTTAAGTCAAAGAATAATTATTTTTGCAACAAAATAGTTATTTGTGCACGCGGCACGCTCGCTCCGCTCGTTGGGCTCGTGCGTTCTCCAGAACTCCAGCAAAAACGCGTGGTACTTAGGAGGGGATTTACAATAGTCAGCACGCTTGCAAGTGTTGCGGCTGGCGACTGCTGTTGCTGGTGACCGCAGTATGTAAGATGGTAGGATACACAGAATGTGCTGCTGCCCATCCTCCGTTCCATAAACCCTTAGTCACCTCTTACGACACCCACGGGTAGAGATGGGTTGTTACTATTCTTTGCCGGCACCACACGGACAAATAGATTAATTTACCTCAATTTGTGCAGAAAGGATGAACGACCGTCGATCTCGCAACCAGAGCCGGCAGAACACCTTGTCACTCCCGTTGGTGCTTGTTGCAGCTACCACTCGCAACGCCGCTCCCCACTGACGGTTTATGAAGGGGTCTATGAAGGCCGAGTATACGTATATTTCGGGCCTGCACGAAAGAAGTACTGTTTTGGGGTTGGCGTCCATTAACCGCCACAGAAGCAGACCTGCACCGCCTCGTCTCGCTACTAAATTATTGAAAATTGACTTTTCATCCCATCTATTCGAAAATCGCTGAACGATTCGTCAATAAAGGCGAACAAAATGGCTGTTTTCTCCAAGAGACTTTCGTAGAGGGTAAAAATGGGATTTAAAATTAGAATTAGAATTTTGGTCCACCGAAGGGATATTTTAGGTCAACCATACCATTGTATGAAAAATGATACTGGCCGGTTGTAATATAAAAAAACTAAAATTAAAAATTTTGAAAAACCACGCCGGATAATAAAACGTGTTTTAAAAAGGAATAAATAACTTTTTGAAAGTCCCCCGACTAGAGGTAAATAAGAAACAAAAATTAAATCAAAACATTTTAAAAGAGTTGGTTTGTCTCGAATTCTGCCATACATACAAATAATTAAGACTATTCTTAGTGCTTCCCACATTTACTTACCTACCTAATGGTTTTTCGGATAGATAAACACAGTAATAATATAAAAAATAGGTAAGCACTTTATATATTCGACTAACTATAATATAATTACAAATTCAAGAAATCCATCGGGGGCTGCCATCGCTCTCTTTCTTATTCTGATAAATTTTAGAAATATATTTTATAATCAGATACGTTACAAACAAACAATCAAATTAATTTACAATTCATACTATGGTACATATTTAAATTATTTAAGTTCTCATATCCAGAGTTTGCAAGTTTTCAATATATATTTATTAACTTGCATATTTACAAAAAGAAATATTATTTTACAAGTTACATGGTTCCATATTATTATATTCATTTCAGAGTGGCAGCCCCCGACGGATTTTTTGAATTTGTAATTATATTATAGTTAGTCGAATATATAAAGTGCTTACCTATTTTTTATATTATTACTGTGTTTATCTATCCGAAATCTATCGGAAAGGCTTAGAAATATTTAAACGTAATAATATCATCAATATCATCATATCCGACGATCTGGTCAAGGTCGCGGGAAGCCGCTGGATGCGAGCAGCGCAGGACCGGTCGTCATGGAGATCTTTAGGGGCCTATTAGGCCTATGTCCAGCAGTGGACGTCTTTCGGCTGATATGATGAATAATATCATACAGGGTGTTAGGGACAGCCTTCCGAATACTAAAGGGGCGTGATCAGTCAACGACACTGAACAACTTTCAGTGAACAGACTTTCAGGAAACGAAAAAAAAAATGACTTCTCCATACAAACTGCCCGATCAAGTTATTAGTCATTTTTAGTTATTAGTTTTTCATTATTAGTTATATTTGTTGTTAGTTATTTACTATGGAGACGCGGATTTATTTTTTTCGTTTCCTGAAAGTTTTTTTAATATCACAAGTGGGCAAACGAGCAGGTGGGCCACCTGTTGGTAAGACGACTTCCTTATAGTTATACCAAGTTGATACACCAGTGTAACCACTAAGTGGTCACCACCGCCCATGACACCCACTATCTAATTAGTGAAATGATTTGACACTAATAATAGAGCAAAGCGCGTTACCCACCCTGAGAACTGAGATGGTATGTCCCGTGTGCCGGTAATTTCACTGGCTCCCTTTACCTTCAAACCGAAACACAGCAGTGCAAACATTGCTGGTTTACGGCAGAAAAAGGCAAGGGCGTGGTACTTCCCCAGTCGGACTTTGCACAAAAGCCCTACCACCTACTACAAATTGAACTGAAAGTTGTTCAGCGTCGTTGACTAATCATACCCCTTCAGTATTCGGAAGGCTCTCCCTAACACCCTGTATATGAAATCACACCTGTATAATTTAAAATAAATGGTACAGCAGCACTGCACTTACTTTCTCGCGATATACGAGAGTCATCATTCAACAGTGTCCCCGCCGCGAGTCGAACCTAGAACCTCCGGATCAAGAGCCGAATGCTCTAACTACTATATTATAAAGGCTGCGGATAGTAATGAGTAAATAAGTACCAACTGCAAACTTAAGTTTGTAATTCCATACAAATAATATGAAAATACAAACTTACCTATACGTACTAAATTTATGTAAAAATTATTTAATGAAATATGCAGTCAGGTAGAAAACCAATTTAGAATCCAAATTGTAGAACATCAAAATAAGCTCAACGATACCGATTTTAAGTAAATAACATTTTTAAATTTTAGTAGTAAGGGAACACCCCTTATATGAATTTCTACAGACCAATTGATACTGCCGCAAAATACGTTCAATGGAGATGTTTGGTCATGCAAAGTTTCATCAAGATTTTATGAGACGTTTTTGCGAAAATGTCAATTTTTCATTTTCGTTGTATGACAGCTACCCTCAAAATGAGAGCCAGCAGGAAACCACTCAAAACCCTTCGATGGATTTGTATAAAACTCTTAAATTCAAAATATGGTGTCAATCGGACCATTCGCATACATAATATTTTTAAAAGACCTATCTAACGACACCCCGCACTATAGGGTAGACGAGAAAATATATTTTTCTCCCCACCCATCCTGGCTGCTGCAGCGCCCCCTGGTGGTCTACAACCGTAAACCGTATCTAACAACATGCTCTGAAACAGCAGCCATTGAATGCAGAAAACCGCATTGAAATCGGTCCAGTAGTTTAGCTGGAAAATGGTAAGAGACATACAAACATACACACACACACAAACAACCTCTAACCCCAAACGCATATACCGCCTCCGTTCCGTCGTGGGTAAAAAAAGAAATAAGCTTGAAATGTAAACAAGACTACCAACGAAAGAGGTTCTGTTCCTAATTGATACAAAAATGTCAATAACATTTTCAGTTGTTACAAATAATACTTAATGTGATTTTTAGTTTTTTTTCATCAAGTAATAATATTGTAATGGTATTTTATATTTAAAATTAATGACGAGTGTGTGTCTCAATGAGCCTCTTATTCTTTTCTCATAGAGGGAGATGAAAAGTAGAGTGTATTACGCGGCTGCAAAAATATTGGGCGGCCTATTGATCCCGAACGTAATCACTTCGCTCTGGATTCAAAATAGCGCCCTCGCCTTAAAAATATTATTTTACAGCCTTGTGATACAATCTACTATTGTTACAGTGTACTCTAGATCAATAGATAGGTAGATTATCATCATATCGTGTGGGTTATAACATCGATGATCGATCTCACAAAACCTAATAAAAATTACACCAGGAAAGAGTCATTAAACCTCTAACCAACCGATTAACGTGCATTCTGAAGCACGGTATCATCTTACTTTTCTGAAAATCTGATGCTGATCTCACAAAGTGAAGTTGGAAGAATTTCTGCACTGTACGCTTAATGTTTAAACCCGGCTCAAGTAGATTTTTGTATCTCTTTATCTAAATTAAATAATACAAAAACAGCTTCACCAAAAACATAAAACTAAAACTAACTTGGCGCCAGCAACTGGTTGCCAGGTGGCATCTACTGCACGCGCTGTCCTTTCAGGCCCCATTAAGCTCCGAAGATACTAAAATCAATGAAATGGTTTGGTCATTATTGTCTAAAAAGAAGAATTTCTTAGCGAAAGGTATGTCAGGTAACCGCTCAGAACCACCTTACTTCGCTACTAAGTCATTGTTAGACTCACACAGTATAATATTTTAAATCGTGAAAACAGTTTCCAACGCGGGGACCGCGCGCCGGCTATAGCTCATTAACCGTGATAGTTTTCCTTTTAATTTCATCATACTTCTGTGAATTTTCTTACATTTCCTTTGACAACCGTTTAGCTGGCGGGGGGGGGGGGGGGGACACTCGACACCAACAAAAATTTGTTTTTAAAATAGCTATCTAACGACACCAAACACGATGGGGTAGTCAAGAAAAAAAAAATCACCCCTACTTTAATATATTTTTTAAAGATTTTATTGTACCACTTTGTCGGCGTGGATGAAATGCATGTCCATACCAAATTACAATTTCTAGTACTAAGGGTCTCTGAGCTAAGACGCGGACAGACAGACAGACATACGGACATGACGAAACTATAAGGGTTCCTTGTCGACTACGGCACCGTAAAAAAGTTTTATGATTCATTATACATTTCATTTGAATAATTGATCCTGCATCATTAAGATATTGAAACTAAACAGCTCTTCGTACATATGTGTACCGTATATTATGTTGAATAGAAGAAAAGCAAGACGTATTGATGAGACAGAAACGCCATTGCAAAGCCTGTAAAGTTTATAGGGTCCTACAAACATGGGTCGAAAAGGACAAATATTTTTGAACCACCCAATCCGAAACAATAGTATGGAATAGTAGATTTTACAACAAGTGCACAAAACGAACCAATTTTAAAATGGTTTTGTGGACGAGTTATAAACTCTGCTTTTCACTTTGATTGCGAGGAAATAAAACGTAAAAGTACTCTCTAAATGTAACTGAAGAATGAGTTGTTCTGCTTTAGTGAAGAATATGTTGACGCGCGCGCGCAGGGCGTACACCGCCGCGGTCACTTTTTTGCCCTAGTGCACAAAATTTGGTTTTGTGCCCATATCCATGTGGTCAGCCCATATCCTGCACAAAAAAGCACTATCAGAGCATGACAGGTGAAAAGAAAATTCCTTAAAATATATATTACATATTTTTTGGGACCCAATTTAACGTAATTTTTATCCAAAAATTTTTTGGAGTAAAAATACTTTCTTTATTGCTTATCTTCATGGGTAGAATATAAGCTTCGGGTGTAAAACCAAAGAAAATTCTCGTGAGATACTAACACATGTGCAGCTAAGTCCATAAGCTGTTCTCGAGAGTCATTACGAACCGTCTCGCGTGCAGGCTCGACGACTTCCAGCCTCCCGAACAATCCGGTTTCCGTAAAGGCTTCAGTACCGTAGACCACATACATACGCTACGGCAAGTTATACAGAAGACCGAAGAGTATAACCAGCCACTTTGCCTAGCGTTTGTGGACTATGAAAAGGCCTTCGATTCGATCGAGACGTGGGCTGTGCTACGATTTCACCAGAGGTGCCAAGTTGACTATCGGTACCACAGAACTATATATAATCGGTACATTGAAGTGTTGAAGGATCTGTGCAAAAACGCCACTATGTCAGTTCGTCTTCAGGACCAGAACTCGAAACCTATCCAATTGCAGCGAGGAGTGAGACAGGGAGACGTCATATCTCCTAAACTGTTCACCGCTGCATTGGAAGACGTCTTTAAACTCCTGGACTGGAAGGGACTTGGCATCAACATCAATGGCAAGTACATGACACACCTTCGATTTGCCGACGATATTGTCGTAATGGCTGAGACCCTGAAAGATCTCGGCACTATGCTCAATAACCTCAGTAGAGTTTCACAACAAGTGGGTCTTAAAATAAACATGGGTAAGACGAAAACTATGTCTAACGCCCTTGTTGTACCCACTTCACTCAAAGTTAAAGACTACGATCGAAGTTGTCGATGAATACGTATAATAATAATATTTATAATATTTATTCACCACAATGTACAAAATTCAGATCAAGTAGTTACACAATGCAAGATTATATTATTACGATAAGGTCATTCTTATTTGTAAATTGTGGAGGACTGATGCCTGATATGGGACGAAGCCTGTATTTCAGGTCATTAGGTCCTCCATCTCGAATCGTTGTCTAAAATCTGGTACGCACGGCAGAGGTCAAGTGGTAATATATCAGAATGAGATTAAATGGTTGCTGCGGTACAGATACCTCAAACCAGAGACAGGCTCATGGTCATAGTGTGACCAATGACGTGCAGCCGCGCGCACTACCAAAACAATAATTGAATACTTGACAAGTTAGTGTACTAGTGTTGATCAAAATATAATAAATAAGGCACGTTAAAACTGGTATGAGAAATTGTGTCTAATAATTATTATTACAAGGTTCAATGATCAATGAAGGAATGAAAATATGCTTTATAAAATACTAAGACATTGTGCTAGCTCTAGGATATAATTTCTTGGAATTGACAGTATCAGAGTCATATATAATCAGAGTACAGTACCTAGGACAAACAGTCCAGCCGGGTCTATCCAACTTAGAGAAGGAGGTTACTCGCCGAATCCGACTCGGATGGGCAGCGTTCGGGAAGCTCGGCAATATTTTCACATCCAAAATACCGCAGTGTCTCAAGGCGAAAGTCTTTGCCCAGTGTGTGTTGCGAGTGATAATATATGGCACCGAGACGTGGCCGCTCACGATGGGCCTAATCATGAAGCTCAAAGTCACCCAAAGGGCTATGGAAAGGGCTATGCTTGGAGTTTCTCTGCGGAATCGAATCAGAAATGAGGAGATCCGCAGAAGAACTAAAGTAACTGACATAGCCCTGAGAATCGCTAAATTAATGTGGCAGTGGGCAGGGTGCATCGCAAGAAGAACCGTAGATGGGGCGTAAGGGTTCTAGAGTGGCGACCATGTACCGGAAAATGAAGCGTTGGCAGGCCCCCCATAAGGCGGACTGACGATCTGGTCAAAGTCGCGGGAAGCCGCTGGATGCAAGCAGTGCAAGACCAGTCGTCATGTAGATCTTATGGGAGGCCTATGACCAGCTGTGGACGTCTTTCGGCTGATATGATGATGATCATGACGACCAGTCTACAGTCCGTGCTAATAAAGTAGCCGTGAGAAACCCGGCCTAACGATTTGAGTAGGCCAATGGCTGTCAGGGTTCAAGGCCAATGTAATACGACCTTGTAAATTCGCAACTGTTTACTAAATTACATAGATTATTGTGATTTTTTGTATGGTGGGGTCCTGGAGGTTAAATGAATAATGGTCTTACCGCTTCTGACATCTGTTTCGTATCGTATTCCAATTCAGATGCTATGTTTTCACTAACAATGAAAATGATGATGACACATATTTTTAATTTTTTTAGCAATATTTGTATTAACATATTTGTACTTATCATTATACCTGATACTAAAGGCTATTTTATATAAATACTAGCCACAACTTTTAATGAGTTTCTTTGAACTTAGTCATGAGACATTTACACCTAGAGGTTGCTATCTTTAATGTCCACTTATATGGTTGTATGAATCCAAAGGTATTTGTATGGACAATTAACATTATCTACTGTTTTGTTTTGTAAAAATAAATATAAAAAATAAATATAAGACATTTCTTTATTGAAATAAGTAGTACCTGTTGTGTCGTCTTTCTACAGGGTGTAAATGCAAAACCGAGCGCCAGCTCAAGGGTGTATTCAGACCACGAAACTGAACAACTTTTCCAAAGAAACATGGGTCGAAATCGGAAAAATTTATATGGCGTCTCCATATAAAATGCACTGTCCACTGTTGAAGGTTTGTATGGAGAAGCCAAAAAAATATCTCCACTTTTGACCCATATTTCTTTGGAAAAGTTGTTGAGTTCGTGGTCTGAGCACACCCTTGAGCTGCCGCTCGGTTTTGCATTTACACCCTGTATATGTATTGTCCATTGTATTTTTCTTGTGTACAGTAAACAATAAATAATAATAATAATAATGATGATGATGATCATGATAATAATACTGTGAACCAGTCAAGTAAAGGAAGTAACAACTAAGAAGTACCCTTCAAACAAGTTCTTTCACTGCATGGAATTCTTTTCCCAAAGGTTGTTACTTTTGTATAGGCCGTAAATTCAATTAATTTAATTTTGTGTTTTTGTTACCTTTACCAATCTAAGCCTGGCATTTTACTAGATATTTTTTCAAATTAAAGAATAACCTTTATAATATTTTTTGAGTTTCAAGTTGTTTAAATTTTATGGAAAGAATTGATACCTAAGGCGTCATATTGTATTATAGGCTTCATTATTTGATTAGTTTCTTTGAGCCCAAATTCTGTTCAGCGTACAAAATTTGAGATTTTTCTCTAAAATTACGGACTAAATGTTATTAAAAAATTGTACATTAAGATGTAAGTGCGCTATTTTGTTAATTACAGCCGAGGTTTAGGAATTGCAGCCCGAGCCGCAGGCGAGGGCGTAATGGAGCCGAGAGTGTAATGGAAATGCGACGTTTTTCAACACATTTGCGAGTAAAAATACAAAAATTAGCTTACCTTATATCCACCGCACGTCCACTCGAAAATTTTGTATGCGGCATATGTTTGTGTTTTCTTTGATTTCCACAATCTCTAAGTCCGTCTAAGTATTTTAATCGGTTCAGAAACTACATTACTTACCGTTTTTATTATTTTGTAGAAGTCACCACTTTTATAAATAATTACAATAATAAAAACCACAAAATATTTGTGAATATCGCGGGCACAGATTATACGCACATTAGCGAGGCACAGAACTTTCTTTGAACCTTATTTTTTTTTATCAAGAATAGATTTTCTTATTACTTGAATGACAAATTTAGTGTTGATTAGCTAATTAATATAAAGACTTTCATGAAATGAATACCAATTTATCATAATTTCTCGAATACAGCTCAATTTCATGAAAATGTTCTTAACGTAATAAGTATAAAAACTCCTTGCTCCTTAACGAGGTTAAAAAAAACAAAAATAAAACACTAGTGCCGTAATATTATGAAAAAAAAGCACGCGTGTTTAATGAGCTGGATTATGGATCTTAATACAGTGCATATAGACCTGTTTTAAAGATTTTTTAAAATCTTGTTATCGTTTTCCGTATCTAATCCGCGAAAGCCCGGAAGTCAGTGTAGTTACGATTATACGAGTATGATTTACCACCTCCTTAGGCTATTTTATAATACTAACGCACCTCCCCTGGTGGTTAACGATTTTGGAAGATTGTCAATTTGACAGAGATCTAGTTAAAAGTTACTTATTGCCAGTTGTACATATCGTCTTTTAAAGTAAGGCTCCTTTAAAACTATTTCTGGCACTTTCTTTGTTAACAAAGAAGAAAGAGTCGGCAATACATTAAAGTAGCTTTAATTTCAAAGACACTTGGTGCAACTGGTGATTACATAAAATTGTTAAAAAGCGAATTTAATTTTTTTAGCTTTTTTTTTGTATATTAAAACGAACTGCAGAAAACTTATTCATTAAAAACGTCGACTGAAACATAAACTTTTCCATTTAGGAATTTAAAATCTTTTATAAGTATTAAAATTACCGCGACAGTGTATCTTTGTGAAGTTTGTAATTAAAAATCTTGAAAGTCAATTAAAGCAAGTTCAGCTGACTCAGAGAAGGGCTGAATCGAAACGAATGGCCAAAATCGAACTTCGATTATGAAAGTATTGTTCTTTGGCAAATGGTTTTTGATGGATTTGGAACTTTGGTTTCGAACTTGGTTTGGAAGTTATCATCTCAGTTAAAAATTAAAATTAATTTTATATTATTTTTTATTCAATGGTGTCAACAAAAGTATGTATTTGATAGAGGCGACGCTTGCACATGACTTAATTTTGATGTGTGTCCCAAAAGCCCGAGAATGCACTGGTGAGTACAGAACTACTCATACGTTATCAACTTTCAACAATTCATTGCTCAGTCCACCTTCCTAGGGCGACCGGCGCCGATAACTTGGGTATCCATTCTCACCTCACCAGTGACTGTTTCGCTGACGAATTCCTTCGGAAATCTTTTGGAGCAACGCCCGTTTTTCATACATGGTGAATTAAGATTCACGATACCGCAGGGCCGTGAATCATATGAGCCTTAATAATATTCTGGGTCCGGAAGCTCTGCACTAATCACTTGGTTAAGATCGTTTGGCCTGATCTTATCTTAAAGCCACAAAAGGTTATGTGAGTGTGGAGGCCATGCTTTTGCTATTCAATGGAGTACATAAAGCAGCGGAAAGTGCCAGTTTTCATAAGAATTTCCATAATCACATAATTATTATTATTCATAGCCATTTCATGGCCATTTCATAGCCAACTTGTTTTAAGTAACTATTGGTAACCATAGTAACGGAATGATGAGCAAAAAAAAACTAAACAAAAACGGAGTCTCGATATTTGTATTTGGACCAAAGACTTGAACACAAAATATAAACCTACACCGTCTTACTACAAAAAAGTTAAACATAAAAAAGAAAAGTTAAACAAAAAATAACTGTGGCTATGTCATTGATGCGCAGAAGTAAAAAAATTACTTATTTTCTTATGAATTGACTTCTGCGCATGAAATGACATAGCCAGTTATTTTGTGAGATTTTTTGATTAAGTGTTCAACAGATGTTTAACTTTTTTGTAGAAAGACGGCTACTGTTTTGTATGGAGGTACATGTACAGTTAAAACATAGAGTAACACGATTTTCGCGCGCATGCGCGGTTTGACGCGTTGCTCTAAGAGTTAAAAGCATGTGAAATTAGACGTTGTACTTGATACCGCTCTTTTTTCAGTAGCTACAGAGTGACTCAGCCTCAGTCTAAAAAAAAATTTTTTTTTTTAAATTTAAATCTGTTTATTTCATAAAACAATTCACATGCATAATATATTTAGTCAGACGCTTAATCTTAACTAAGATTATGTGCGCCAGACGGGTCGCACCGCAAAGAAGTACATTTAAATAAAAATTTATAAAAAATAACAAAAAATTACAACAGGTAGTCAGGTTAGAATTACTTTACACAGAATTTTGTTTTAAATTTACAATAAGTGCTGAGTTACTACATAGGATTTTTTATGGAATCGGCTGTGAATCAGCGCTGTCCTGCTCCTCGTCTTTTATTAGATGTCGTTTTAGGGTACGTTTTACTTGTTTTGGTTTTTGGACAATAATTTTGTTTACCAAATCTTTAGGCAAATTATTCAAGGCGCTGGGCAGCGCGTACATCCAAGCTCTTTGACCATATACATTGTTATGTTTAGGTAAGGTGTACATTGGTAGGTATGATAAATTTCGACAATTACCAGGTCTTGTTTTTACACTTAAGCTGCCTATCTTATTATGGTATTGTGATATCAATTCGATGTTTACCCTGTCATATACACTAAGTATTTTACAATATTTAAATAAATTGCTATAATCACTTTTATATTGCTGTTTTATTTTAAATGGTACTATAAGTTTTAACATTCTTATTTGTATATCATACACTTTTTGAAGATATGTTTTATATGTTCTGCCATAGCTGGAAATGCCATAAGATATTATCGAGTCAGCTATCGACATATATAGAAGTCTTAGGGTACTGTAAGGTAATTTGTGTTTTAAAATACAAAGTTTGGCCATTATGGCTCTGAGCTTATCGCATATTCGGTCTACATGCGGGCCCCAGTTAAAATTTTCGTCGATTATTAATCCCAGATACATATGTTGTTTGACATTGTCGATAGGTAGGCAATTACAGCTATAGGTATTCTGCATCTGATGCATACACTGGTGCTCATGGGCCACGATACGAGGGTTAGCATTAGATTTTATGTATGGTGAGTGTATATGCATAAGCTTAGTATTTTTGTAGTTAATTGCCAGACCCACATCGTGGGCCCATTTACAAAGCGCATTAAAGTCGTCTTGTAACATTGATTGGCCAGTGTGTATATCATGATGTGCTACAATTAGGCATGTATCGTCAGCAAACTGGTATACAGAGCCACTACGGAATATTTTACACATGTCATTTACATACAACAAGTACTCAGTAGGTCCAAGGATGGACCCCTGGGCCGTGCCGTGCGACGTAGAAATCAGGTCGCTGTTCGCACCAGCTATTTTAACTGTCGTATGTCTGTTTGTATGGTAATTTTTGAACCATTCCAGTAGTGGTCCCTGTATACCATTTTGCTGAAGTTTGTTAAAAAGTATATTAAAATTAAGCGTGTCAAATGCCTTGCTGAAGTCTATCATTATGACAAGAACATGTTTCTTTTCGTCGAGGTAAGTATTAACTTCGTCAGTAAATTGCGAAAGTAAAAGTGTGGTATTTTTGTGTTTTTGAAATCCAAATTGTTTCTCATGAATTATGCCATTATTGGACAAGAAACTGTTTATGGCTTGTCCAAAATATTTTTCGATTATTTTATCTATGCAGGATAGTATGGTTATAGGTCTATAATTATCTGTATTTGCATAGCTGCCTTTCTTGTGAATTGGTCGTACGATACCAATTTTTAAATTGTCCGGGTACATCGAGTTAGAGATACACGAGTTAATCAGATGTGTGAGGACTGGGGTTATTTTTTTTGCAATGGTTTTTATGTCTCTTGCTCGAATTCCGTCATAGCCGGGACATTTTTTTTCGTTAATATCTTTTATTATTTTGTGCAATATTTCTTCTTTAATCTTGCTTAATCTTATCGTTACTGTAGGGTTATTTATATACAAGTTTTCATCCAGCAATGGCACGTCACAAGTACATATTACCTTGTTTACATTATTTTGAAAATCCTCTGCAAATTTATTACATATTTCTTGTGATTGCAATTTAAAGGACCTAGTAATGACTTCATCAATTGCTTTAACTATTCTACCTGTTATTCTATTAATTATTTGCCACATTTTTTTGGGGTTCTTAAAGTTATCACAAATTTCCCTTCTAATAGATTTGTTCCTAGCCTTATTCATTAATTTATTAGTTTTATTTCTATATTTATTGTATATGAGTTTATTATTCTTATTACTGGTATCGCTATTCCATATATCTAGTAGTTCTTTTTTTTGTGACATATAAATAAGTGTATTATTTATCCAAGAACATTGGCTTCTTTTGTTAGACGATATTTTAACGGTATACTTACAGTTATCATAAGTTTTCCTAAAACTTTCTGAAATAAAATTAAGAATAACATTTGGGTCCGAGAAAGAGTAGTCTGGGCTCCAGTCTATTTTACATAACTCGTCCGTTACCTTATTGTTATCTAGCTTAGTTATAGTTTTACAATGTGTTGGTAGCACAGAGCTAGTTAGGACAAGACCGGTTATGAAGTGGTCCGCAATAGCGTCACAAATCACAGCTTCTTCTCTAATCTTCTCGATATCACTCGAGGTGCGCACGGTGTATACTTTTTGTCTCCTTCTGCTTTACGAACCATGATCGAACCATTCCTACACCACACGTACTTGCATAAGGATTTTTCCTTCAGGTCGGTTTTGGTCTTCCAAAGCAGGAAAGCTATCGTCGGGCTGAGGGCTTCCCTAACGTAGATCCTAGTGCCTTCATTGCAGTTTAGGGCCATGGGGTCGATAGCGGTCGTTTTGGAAGCAGCCAGGCAGTGGTCACGGCTACCATCTCGCAGAGACACTATTATTGGCGCGGTGACGTCATCGCGCTTGGCCTGTGTGGTACCTGGCTTTGATGATTTTTTCTTTCTATATGCTCTGATTATACAATCAGTCTTCTGGTTAAGGATACCACAAACTGAATTTACAATTTTCTTGATATCTTCGCCGTCTTTCGCAGTTATACCGCATATTTCAAGGTCGTTTTGTGTTTGCGCTTGCTCGATTTTATTCATTTTTGCTCCATCACGTCGTTCTTGAGGCTAAGATTTGAGAAGTTATTTTTTAGGTACAGGCACTGATTTTCCAACGATTTGACTTTAGCTTCGTACTGGATTATTTTTTCTTGATAATCATCAATTTGTTTCGAATAGAAAGAGAGGGTGGATTGCAGTTCTTCTCGAATGATCGATTGCATTTCTTGCCTTATTGAGTTCAGAATCTTAATTCTTTCATTGTCGAATGTGTTTGTACTTCCTCCCCCAGTATCTGATCCGTCGTCCTCTTGTTCTTGCAGAATGCACGAAATACGTTTTTGTTTTGTTCCGGCTGCGCAAGTACGACATTTCCATTCTACGGCGTCGGTTGTAGCGAGAGCACTCAATTGTTCATTTGAAAGAAAGGCACAAGTTCCATGAAACCATCTACAACATTTACCGCATTGCACTCCCGGATTCCTTTTCGTAACATTTTTAGAACAACTGCTACACTTCGTCATTTTTTACGGCGGTAGATCACGATACGCGCGCGCATAAATAATTACGTGGGTTGTCAATTAGTTCGCGTCCTACCGTTTTCGCAGCGTGCGAGCGACTCAGTAGGTTTTGTTTTGAATAAGAAATAAAGAAACCCCTATCACGCTTTGTCCGCGTGGAATTTGACAATAAATTTACATACACGTAAACACCCCGTGTGGTGCCGGCAAAGATAGTACCAACCCATACATACCCGTGGGTGTCGTAAGAGGCGACTAAGGGTAAACTGGAGGATGGGCAGCAGCATCCTCCTTTATAGCTTACATCTTACTTACTGCGGTCACCTACAACCGCGGTACATGGTGCCAGCCGTAACGCTAACAAGCGAGGTGACTGTGGTACTTCCCCTCCACATTTTTCCAGCAAAAGCTAGAATTCTGGAGGGAGCTCCCTGTCCTGTAGTGGACGTTTTATGGGATGTTATGATGAAACAAGAGGTGTTTAATTTACAAAAAATCCGTACTCTGTATAGTATTGTAAAAACGAAAATTGCTCTATTTATCTGTCTGTTACGCTTTCGTTACGATGAACCTAAGAGATAGAATCCGAGTAAGAAGATAGTTTCGACTATGGTAAAAGTCATTAGCTACGTTTTTCAGAGCCCCACGCGGACGGAGTCGCGGGCAACAGCTAGTGTTTAATAAATTGAGGTGAATAGACTCGTTAAACCTGGTATTAATAGGCTTTATTAAACATAAAAATTATACAGGACTTTTCACTACAAACACGACTCCATAACACGATGTAAATAGGATTGTCAAGTAGAGTCCTCATTGACGACGAAGGTTCCATATCACCACAGTAAGATGTATGATACACGGGAGAACGCCGCTGCCCACCCTGCAGTTTATAACTCTTACTCGCCTCTGACGACACCCACGGGTCTGTATAGGATGGTACTATTCTTTTCCGAAACCACACGGGACAAGGAAGAACTACTTTCAGCAAATAAACCTTTCAGGAGGCGAAAAAAAAATGGGCATTAACATTTTTTTTCATAAGCATACATTACATACATTATTAGTTTTATTTCTATATTTATTGTATTGCTGCGGATGTGGGCGCTCTTTTTTCAAGTTTGGCGCGGATTGGGCTGCAGGTTAACTCCTCGAAATGTGAGATATTCTCTTGCAGCGACCGGGCGAGAGAAAGTATCCCAACTTTCGAGTCTCTGATGCCGGGTCTAAGGGTATTGGACAAAAGTTCTTTTACCCTTCTGGGAGCGCCCATATTCCCGAGCGGCATTCCTGCTGCTCTGGATGTTAAAAACCGCACAATTATCCGGGTCCAGGAACATCTGAGGAATGTGTCAGCGCACGTTGCTTTAACTCTTTTCCGCAGCTGTTTCTCTTTGCCCTCACTCACATATGTGGTTCGGACAACTCCAACCTGGCTCTTCCCCGAAGAGGTCACCGCCTTAGATAACTCCATCCGTTCCACTCTGGAAACCATAATCAACGTCACTCTTGACGATTCCAGGTGGTTACAGGCGATGTTACCGATCAGGCATGGGGGTCTTGGCATCAGGAGCGTTCAGGCCGTTGGCTTGCCTGCATTCCTTGCGTCTTCGAACGGGGTTGCTGCACTAGTTACTAGCATTCTACAAATTTATGGTGATAGTTGCAGCATCCCCTTTCAGAACGACGCAATGGAAGCTTGGGCGGTAATGTGTCCTGGCGTAAACGTACCGGAAAAGCTAGACTCCCAGCGAGCCTGGGACGACTTGAGCTCAAAATTCTTTTTATCGGAGTTGTCCGAACCACTCACAGGGGTGGACCAGGCACGAATTAAAGCCGTAGCCTGCCCGGAGTCAGGCGCATGGCTGCACGCTTTACCCTCGCCTCAGCTCGGCACGCACCTCGATGATAATTCATTACGGGTGGCGGTCGCGCTGAGGCTAGGGTGCAAGCTGTGCGAGGTGCACCGTTGCCCCTGTGGCGTTAGAGTAGATGAGTACGCACACCATGGGCTCAGCTGTGCAAGGAGCGCTGGCAGATTCCCAAGACATCATGCGTTGAATGAAATCATCCGGAAGGCGCTGGTGTCAGCAGATGTTCCGTGCGTGCTGGAACCACCCGGCCTAAGTCGCACGGACGGAAAACGACCTGACGGCCTCACCCTCATCCCGTGGGAGAAAGGACGTTGCTTGTTGTGGGACGCGACCTGCGTGAGTACTTTTGCGACGTCTCATGCTCCTCTCACCACACGTAAAGCAGGCGCTGCTGCAGAACAGGCAGCCCGGTTAAAGCGCACAAAATATATTGACCTGGAAGGCCAGTATATGTTTGTGCCTTTAGCCGTGGAAACGTCTGGTCCGTGGTGTGAGGAAGCAAAACATTTTGTAGGGGAATTGGGGCGACGCCTGCGGGATCGTGGATGTGACCCCCGCTCCGGAGCGTTCCTAAGGCAGCATTTATCGCTAGCCATTCAGCGCGGAAACGCAGCCAGCATCATGGGAACTTTTGAACCGGGTACGCTTCGGGGCGGGCTCTTCGACTGACTTTTAATCTATAACTTTTAAGTTTAATTTAGATTATAGTTTAGGAATTTTTAATGATTAATATTTAGGTGTTAAGAATTTGACATGTAATTTTTAATATTATTGTTTTAATACTTATGTTTTCAAATAGATGGAATTTAGATATCTGCTGTATAATCAAAGTTGCTTCGCTTTCTATGATTTAATCTTGATTTAACATAAATTTTAATTAGATCACAAGCAGTGTCCGCAAGTAATTCTTTTTTCCGCTTAAGCATACAATTCTAAAACACAAAATTGAAAACTTGATAGAACAGTTTGTATGGAGAGGCAGATTCTTTTTCTTTCCTGGAAGTTTTATTCGCTGAAAGTTGTTCAGTTACGTTGACTGACCATGCCCTTTCAGTATTCGGAAGGCTGTCCCTTACATCCAGTAGGTATATCACATCACTATACTCGATACCATTGGTTGTAATAAAAAATAACTCTACTTTGATAAAGTTGCATTTAATCTTGAATTCAATTTAGGGAACAGATTCCATGAAATGAAATTGGAGACTGTATGTAATATTGTAATTTTAATGCAAATCCGAGTGGTATAAATATTCATAGGGCTGACGTTGCAATTAGACAGATAGAGTTCCGAGTATTATGCTAATTCTGCTCTCTTCACGAAATCTTATTTAAGATAATTTTTGGGTTTATATAATATTTATCTATTTAAGTCAGGAGTGAATAGGCTTCTTCTGGGCAAGCTCGTTCCATCGTCGACCTCATCTCTGTCCTCAGGGCTAGATCGAGGTCAAGAGTAAGCCTACACAGTAAAAGCAAAAAAAAAATATTTTCGGCGCGTAACAAAATTTTTATGCCAACCCTGCTGAGGTACGTTTTGACTTATACCATAGAACATTGCTCGAAATACGATAGAAGAAACTTCTTATAGAAATGTAGCGAACTTTGTATGAGAGGTCTATAATTGTTTTGGTTCTTTGGGAAAAGTATGTATGTACAGTACCTATGTATATTTATTGCACCACAAAAGTAGGAGATATTACAAACATAAGAATAGTATGCAAAGGCGGACTTATCCCAAAATGGAATTGTAAAAGTTGTTCAGTTTCATCGACAGATTCACATCTTTCAGGATCGTTACACCTCTTTTTCTTTATCGCTCGTGGCCGAGGGGTTAGTCTTTCTTACCGATCACGAAAGTTAAGCAACGTTGGCTGCGGTCCGAACTCAGATGGGTGACCGCTAGTGGCACAACAAAAAGAGTGTTTCAGTGCTCTGGAAGGCACGTTAAGCCGTTGGTCCCCAAAGGGAGTATGACTTGGGTAAACGAGTACAATCATTGACAGTAGCCATTAAGACAAGTCAGAGGTCATTATGCGGCTTAAAAACACCGACAGCCTGGTTGGCCACTAAGCTGGGTCTGGTTTGAAAAAACCACTGCCCTCGTCTAAGCCGCTAGGTTATTGGTAGCCAACTCTGTAAAAAGCATTGGTATAAACAGAATAAGGCTAGGAGAATGATGATGTATTTTCTACCACGGTTGAACCGTACAGACGAAAAGTCAAGCTTGATACGGTAATCTTTGGACCGTTGTTATTTTTGTTTCAATAAGGCTCATATTGCAAGGTCAAACTTGATGTGCTATCAACTGTAAGTAAACGTATGGACTCAAATTTTTAACGATCAGTGAAAAGAAATTGGTGGGAATACAGTAGTTGCCTTACCTCACAGATCATTTTCGTAAAGTAATAGGGTTGGCGATAGAGAATATACAAAGATAGAGAATATACAAACCACACTTAACTTGTCATCACAAAACGTATAAAACGTAAACGTAATTTGTGTGCAATAAAGAGTTTCTATCTATCTATCTATCTATCTAAAACTACTAACTACTACTAAATCACCACGATCATTTGTTGTTGCCGACCAATTATAAAAAACGGGCAAGTGCGAGTCGGACTCGCGCCCTAAGGGTTCCGTACCTATCTACCATATGATATACTAAAAGATTTTGCTTTTTGATTTCACTACTCAACTTAAGCTATAAAAATTACTAACACCTAACTTTAATTTTGAAACACTCTTGATTTGTAGAAATTAAAATCCAATTTTGGAAGAGCGGTGTCTCCCAATACAGGCAAAATATTTGCTTAAAGGGAGTCCCCGAATACTAGCTGTAAGAAAATTTCTTGGAATCGTAATAAACATTTTTGTATTTAATATTTCAAAAACTCCGCGACCATCCAACTTGACCCATCTTTTATAGAAAAGTTCTTGAAACGGGAGCTCACCTTAATTGGTTACTATTAGTTGTGAGAATTTTTTTAATATTTAATGATTTTAGACTTTTCCCTTTATTTGTACTGTGAGACCTAGCTTCTTGCCAAATTTTATAATTTAAGGTCAACGGGAAGTACCCTGTAGGTTTTGCTTTTTTCATAAATTTATGGAGATGAGGACGTAAAAAGCCATATCTTTTGATTGCGTCGTTGTAAAAATTTAAATTTTCAGATCTTGTGTGGTTTATGGACCTTAACCTACTAAAATAAATAACATATTAAAATAAATAACTTAAAAAGGGTTCCATGTTGAAAGAAAGAAAACCTTATAACATGGAACCCTGAAAGAGTTAAAAAAAACCGGCCAAGTGCGAGTCGGACTCGCGCACCGAGGGTTCCGTACCACCACATAATCATAATTGTATTAGTTGAAATTTCAGTAAGTTAATGTGCTAGATTTTTTGAGTCCGACACGCGCTTGACCAACTTTTATTATTTTTTGTTATTTTATAGCTTATGCACTATAAACATACCAATTTTCAAGTTTGTGTTTCCGTTTTTAAAATAGAACTAAAACAAAAATCGCCTCCGCGACCATCCAACTTGACCCCTCTCTTACATGAATGTTCTTGAGACGGGAGCTCACCACAATTGGTTACTATTAGTTGTGAGAAAAGTTGTAATATTTAATGATTTTAGACTTTTCCCATTATTTGTACTGTGAGACATAGCTTCTTGCCAAATTTCATAATTTTAGGTCAACGGGAAGTACCCTGTAGGTTTTGCATTTTTGAATAAATGTATGGAGATGAGGACATAAAATGCCATATCTTTTGATTGCGTCATTGTAAAAAATTTAAATTTTTAGATCTTGTGTGGTTCATGGATCCTAATATATGGTATTAATTTCAACCTGATTCCTTTACCCGTTCATGAGAAAAAGGGTCTTGACAGACAGACAGACGGACAACAAAGTGATCCTATAAGGGTTCCGTTTTTTTCTTTTGAGGTACGGAACCCTAAAAATGGGCACATGTGCCCGGTTCCCGAGCGAGGGGGTTAATATTCGTTATCAATTTCAACCTGATACCTCTTCTCGTTCGTGAGAAAAAGGGTCTTGACAGACAGACAGACGGACAACAAAGTGATCCTACAAGGGTTCCGTTATTTATTTTGAGGTACGGAACCCTAAAAATCACACGAAGTATTTTTATTAACTTTGATTATTTATTTAAAAAGCGATGTCAACAACATCACACTATACTATAATTGCATTGAATTAATTAAAACATAATAGAAGTACCTAGTTGCTGTTTTCTGCTTTTTGATATTATGATAGTGACTTCAGACATTGATTTATTCAAACAGATATTTCTCCATTTCTAAGCAACCTTTGCCTGTGTTCGGACTCTACTTCAGAATCCGATGGTTCTTCTCATCTTGCGGTGAGTCTCGTTGTGTTGTCGTAGAAACATATGGAGTAACTTTCTTCTGAACCCTCTGCCATAATAACTTGGCCCACCATTGTGCTGTTCTGTCAACTATTGCAGGGGACTTCAAGCATCCTATTTCAGGGCATTCGCTCTGAAAATAAAAATTATTAAATTGCGAATCTATTTCGCACTAGACGCTAGAACTACGAAAGGCATATCTCCCAGAAGCTTCCTATTTCGCGACCCAGTCTACGATATCTGATAACACTAAACCGAGGACTTTCTTGCCAAATTGTTCTTGTCCTAATATGCGATAAATAGTATACATGTTCGAGTTGTAGCTGCTCTTTCTTCTGATCACAGAAGTATAGCAACAGTAGCCATGGTCAGAACCATGAGTGACCGCTGGAGGCACAACAACAAAGGCGTTTCCGTGCTTCGGAAGGCACGTTAAGCCATTGGTCCCGGCAAGTCTGAGGCCGCGTGGAGATAGCGGAAATCCGTTATGATTTACAGTTGTGTCATTCGTCATAATCAATGTATGGATTTGGTCTTTGGAGCAAATATAGTGTAGTCAAAGGCCTAACTAAATAAACCTGGAAGACCGAGTGATGCTCGAATTATCTGATACTAAAGTTGACCAACAGATGACGCTGTAGTGTTTCTTAATCGCAGTATATAAAGCATGAATTTGTATTGTTTTTGCTCCCAAAGACCAGTAATTCTACTCATGAAAACAAGCAACTTTTCTGAAAAATTTTTTGCCTTGCCATAAAAAATGAGGCGATCACGTGACGGAGAGGCGAAAAAATTTTTACGAGTAAAATTTTTTCTTCGAGAAAGTTGCTTGTCATCATGAGTAGAATCACTGGGCTTCAGGAGCAAAACCAATGAAAATTCACGATGTATTTTTAAACGTAGAAAACCAAGAGAAAACTAATTTTCTCAGACATAAGACGATCGATCGACTTTTGCGCACCCGAAATCTGAAACGTCCTTGAAATCTGTATAACTGTTATCACGAATATGATTATAGAAAAAAAATGTGATTTTACTTAACTACTATTAATACAATCCACTCAGCACTACTTACTCGATAGTGATGTAACAGGGCTATGTTAGGATCCACAAGATGGTTACTATGCAGACTCTTAACAAGGAACTCTGCCACGTTGTGTATAGAAGCCTCAATAGTATTGTAAGGCCGAACCACGTATTTGCTTCGTATTCCGTATGGAGAGAGAGCTTTTGTTCTCTGAGTCAATCGAGACGTCACAAGAGGTGTTGTGGAGTTTGGGTCTTCCTTCAAATTGCAACAAAAAACAAAGGTAAGTATGGGCAAGAATAACCGATTCCAAAACAATACCTTAAACCTCCACATGCAGAAAGCTTTTTCAAAGTTAAATCTCCTTTTGACACTGTTTGATTCTTGACACTGATAAAAGTATCAACATTTGTAAAGGAGTTTTAACTTAAAAGTAGGCTGTTTCAATAAGTGGGATGAAAAATCATCAGTTGACAAAAGCATGTATAAAATTAAAGTTTCTTTAAATCTATTGCTGACCCTTCAGCAACAGATTATAAAACCAGGGGCGCTATTACTGTAGCGGGAACGTGTCTACCATATGCGAATCATTTCCCTTGCAATAAGAATTCCCGCACAAATTCCGGAAGAGAGTAGCCCTACTTAGCATTCCTCTCTGCCAAAGTGAAAAATGTCAGTACTACTCTTCTGGGCATTGCGCGGAAGTGTTAGAAAGGAACTGGTTCGCATATGACAGACACGTTTCGGCTACCGTAATAGCATTTAACTTGAAGATATCTGAAATTGGACAAATAACAGAATAAATACACTGCTTACCGGCCAGCGTTGATAAAAAAAGGCATTCCTGAAGGTAAAAGCGTCCGACATGTTGTAGTCAAAGCCAAGTTTATCAAATATCACGTGCAGGGGTCTCATATTCCAGCTCTCGTTTGCTCGATTCAGCCATATTTTCAACCCTTCGTTGTGTGGGATAACAAGTTCATCTAGATCTAGCATTAACAGCCAGTCAGTTTTTGATATTGACCTGTATAAGCAGTCTTGCATTGCTGCTAACTGCCCCTCAGCCCTAAAAATAAAAAAATGGGACAAACCACAGTGATAAACTGTGTCACGTACAGTTAGGAGCACGTCAAGTTTGACATATTGGACTTTGTACGATTATTATTCCAAAAGCTCTACGTTTCACTTAATTTTATGTGATCTCAAACTAGGCAGAGCCTGTACGGGTACCAGCGACGGATATACGTACATAAATAGATAAATAAGACCCACACACAGAACAAACACTTGTGTTCATTACACAAATGTTTGCCCTGGGCTGGGATAAAAACCCGCGGCCCGATTATTGACCTATGTTTTAGTATACAAGCCATTTCTTCAGAACTTTTCCTCAGAATTCCTTTCCTATACCTAGATTCAGAATAAATTGAGGGAAAAATGCTCCAATAAACAAACTTATGCATTCTTACAATGACTCTTTAGCTTCCGCTTGCGACATAGTTTGCATGTATTAAAATCTACCATCATACATCATAAATAATGCCATATATCCTTTTCCTTTTCACAATTTAGGGCTTATAATTCCTTTTTAGGGTTCCGATACCAAAATGGTAAAAAAAGGAACCCTTATGGTGCGACTTTGTCTGTCTGTCTGTCCGTCTGTTTGTCTGCCACACCTGTATATCTCAGCAACCACTCACGCTATCGACTTGAAATTTGGAGTAGTTTTAGAATATGGTTGTCCAACTAAATTGCCCATGAAAGAATATAAAAAAAATTATGACTATTGATGTAAAGGAGGCCCAAATAGGGGGGGGGGGGCAAAATTCAAATTGTTGTTACTAGGTTGAGTGGGGTATAAAAGGGATTTACTTGCACATTCTAAAATATATTTTTGTACTTTTTTACGGCTCTTAGTTTTCAAGTTATGATGAAAAATGTCAAAAAAATACCGTTCCCCCCCCTTATCTCCGAAGTTTGTAAATGGAAAAATCTGAATTAACTAAAGTCGATAGAAATTTATGTAAATATCACATCAAAAATAAAACGATCTTTCTAAGTTTTTTAGAAATCTGCAAAAAACCTTTACAAACAAATTTTGTTTTGCGGTCCTAAAAATGGACTTTATTGCTTCCAAAAATACTAAAGGTATATCGGAACCCTCAGCGCGCGAGTCTGACTCACACTTGACCGGTTTTCTTATTTAAGTTATCAAAGCAATTCATGAAAATTGTATACTTCTGTAATGATGTATCATCCAGAATTAGCCCTCTAAGTACACTAATAATGTGAATTGTAAAAATAAACTGGCTTATTTATCAAGTTCACAGGACTAAAATATAAAGCTATAAAGACCAACAGGTGTTTTTGGCATCAGAGTCGTCTGCTGACCACAAAAATGCCTATCGACACTTTCTACAGAGGTAGAGCAAGTTTTATAGACGTGATAAAGACAAACAATCACATAAATATATAGATAAATATTTCGTACATTACGTGGAGTATCCGATAAAAGGACTTCATGAGTACATTACAATTTTAAACTTTCATGAGACTAGTCTGTCAAACAAATTAACTATTAGTAGTTTATGCAACTGTCATTTAATACCATATTATATGCAGTTGCGTATACTACTTTATCTTCACTCATACAATAGGTAGGTACTTACTTATAAAATTAAACAAAAGTAAGTAAACAACAAAGGCAACTTATATTATGTATACTACAGTTCCGATATAAGTCTAAAGAAGCCGCCTTAATATATCCGCTAGGTCTTCTTTGAAATATACAAGCAAAACATTTTCTTAACATGGTTTTCTTTTAGATTTTCATTCTTTCCCAATTCATTGTAGGTTATGTCGTAAAATGTTCTAGACTAATATGAGAGAAGATCATAAGTTATTGAGTATCTTCTGGTGTGAGTGCAGTATCCTGACTGCACCACTTTATCTACTTTTTCAATAAACTTTCACATTACTTTCACGTGCACAAAATACTTGAAAAAGGTAAATGTTTGAAAATAGCGGCAAATCTAATATCTATTTCCAAGTCCTTTCTAATTTCAGGCTGCGCGCGCATATTTTCAGCCACAGATGAAATAATTGTAACTATAGTAACTGTTACTCTAACTGCTCCAAAATAATAGGTTGTTTATATGGTACACTTTGTAATATGCTACTGATATTTGACAGCTACTAAGAAAAACTGATATATTACTAACGGGCTCTCTAAAAGACCTTCTATTCAGTCTTCTTAAAAAAAGTTTAGATTCAAGGAGAATTGTATCCAAGTGTTATGTAATGATTAAAAAATTAAATTACGTAACACCTTTGCAAAATTTTCATACAAAAATCGTTACGTAATGGTAACTTTTTAATTTTTTATATATACTCTGCGTAATATACAGCCTACGTATCAACTTTTTGAATCATATTTCAAAGTTTACTTCATGAGTGTAGATAAAGGTACTTATATCTACTATTATAATATTGTAAAGTGATTTCGTATGTCTGTCGCACAAAGCGCTTTGAAACATCTTTTATAATGCGCACGGCTAAAGAGTGGAATTCTCTGCCTGCGTCTGTGTTCCCGAGTTCATATAACCCGAATCTATTCAAGTCGCGAGTGAATAGGCTTCTTCTGGGCAAGCTCGCTCCATCGTAGACCTCATCTCTGTCTTCAAGACTAGAACGAGGTCAAGAGTAAGCCCATTTTCAATAAAATGAAAAAAATATTGAAGATATTTAATAAAAAAAATATGAACTTATGCTATTTTGATTGAATCCGAGAGCGTGAGTCGCTAAGCTTGTTGCCTGTCGCAATCATCAGCGTTTTCAAGTCGCCAAATTTTCACTTTTATTATTACGGAAGCTTACTCACCATGTCTTTATAGGCAAGTTCCATGAAAACAAAGAAATTATTCCTCTTTGTATGTAATGTTGTAATAACTGTTCCACTTGGGGGCCCACAGATATTTTGTACATGTAAAAGTGGGACACCCCCAGTAGCATGTTCAGCTCGAACCATTCTATCAGCCATTTGATATTGTTGTAGGAGCCGAATATAGGTCTGACACAAACGTGTACCGTTGTCTGAAAGATGTAAACAGGATTTATTTGAATTTATATGTAAATAGTAATACAGATAAAATAAATCAATGTCTCTCAATTAATCCATTTTTATTATTTTAAAAAGTGAAGTAAAGTATGCAGGGATGTTGCAGTAAAGCCTAGGCTACCATCTCAAAATTTGATAAGTTCGGATAAAAACCGGAGATAAAAAAAAGGTTAATTGCAAGTAGCGCACATTTTATAGAATGGACTACTTTCACCGACTCCTGTAATAATGGTTTCTTTGGTTTCAAATTAAATATCAAATGTAATAGATGTCATCATGACGTTCTAGTCAGGGTAACAGGAAGCCGCTGGATGCGAGCAGCGCAGTTTGTCATGGAGATCTTTAGGAAAGGCCTAGGCCAGCAGTGGACGTCTTTACTAACGTGTCAGTTGTGTCTAGTAGTTGTGTATGTTTCGCAACAATTAATTTTTCACAGTCCCTTTGATTTATCCAAAACCTTTGTTTTTCTTTGTAAGAGAATGAAAATCATAATTGACATCACTGAAATGGCTGGTGGAGGGGCTATGTAAAGTACTCGTATATACCAATAGCCACCACGCTTGTTGGCGATGCGGCTGGTACCATAGGCAGTTGTATGCGAACTTTGTTAACCGTAATATGTAAGTAGGTACGGTCAACCGCTCGTCGGTAGAAACTTTTTCAACTCTATTACCACGCCGTAAGGTCCAAAAGTGTTTCTAATGACGTGCTGTCAACAGCGATACGCAGAAGGCGCCCAGTTCTAAATCCCTTATTAGTCGCATTTTACGATACCCAAGAGTATAGATGGGGTGGTAATATTCGTAGCAGTCGCGACAAGGAGAATAATATCACTTTCTTATTATTAGCATAACATACCTACCTGTCCCTCTGTTTTAGGTTTCGTACCAATATGCACCTGTAGTAAATTAGTGGCAGGTTCAGCAGACTTAGACCAAGCCACGACTGATATTTCTCCGGCTTCAGTTTCATCAGGATTTAAACCGCGTAGAAAACATAACACGAATGCTCCACTAAACTGTTTGTAATGTGTCTCTTTGACGATCTGAAATTGTAAGTATAATTGATGATCAAACGAACTTACCTGTACGTGAAGTTCGATCACAATTATATGAGCAGCTTTATTCGACGCGATTTATATCAAACAATATAACATTTTGTAGCTATGTTCCCACATTGCAGCCCTTACACGTATTTAAAAGGTTTGTAAAAAAAAAATTGAAGGTGACATTATGACTCATTCGATACTTCGCTCGCCCGGTCCGCCATCTTCATTCTGTTTAAAGGTTCTCGTTGTTTATTTCTTTCTGAATTTACTTTAGGGTAGGGGTATTGAATAATGTACCAGAAAATAACTTAGGGAGGGTGATATAAATCGCGTCGAATAAAGCTGCTCATATAATTGTGATCGAACTTCACGTACAGGTAAGTTCGTTTGATCATCAATTATATTTCGCAGCTTTATTCTTTGCGATTTATATCAAACAATATAACATTTTGTAGGATGTTTAGAGTTCGTTGAATAAAGAAGAAAGAAATAAATAAATGTAGTTTTCATTTACTTTGTTTAATTTTATAATGAAAATCTCTTAACGAGTTAGTCAATCATTGTACTTTTATGTTTAAAAGCATTACTTTTATGTTTAAAAGGGAGCTCTTGCTACTATAGCTGTAAGAAAAACTTGCAAAAGATTTAAATTTTTGATTTTGATTTTATGACTTACAAAATATGTGATATTTTCAACTATCCTTAGCAAACCATTTACTCTAACAAATCAAGAAATAAAGGTTCTATTTATTTACTTGTATTTAGCTCTGCTAAAGCAAATTCGTTAGGATGGGAGATGCTATCATCTTTGTTATGAAAATTTGCGAATGTTTTTGATGTATCAATCCACCCTGCAGTCTCCCTAATTAGATCCGCATTAACTCCAATCCTACTAGCCGCTGAGGTGGACGCGTGCCTAGTTAGTTAGTGGGCTCCTGTTTCCGCAATTAAACTCTAGTTTGGTCCTTTTTGCGTGCAGGTTGTGCTGGTTATTTAAGCCAGCTCAGCTCCTTCCAAAAGCTCAGAAGTCTCCGGGGACATTCACAGGCTTCTCGGAGCGACCTCGTGTCTTCGAGGATTTTGGCCCGTTGGTCGGCCAACGAACGCGTGCCTAGAGCAATGTCCTGTAAATAGTGAAATATCTATTCCACATCCTTGTAAAGTGCTTTTGACCCAATTGCTTAAAGTTTGTGGTGAGACTACGCCGTGTGGTTTTCTGTAACTAATGAATAATTTTGACGCAGTATTATTGTTTCGAAGAGCACTTGTTTTATTTATGTATATAACTAAGCATTGAGCTAGACATATTTCAGGCTAAAGCCTGTTCACTCTAAAGAGTGTAATATGTAGTAGTCTGGGAACTGGCTGGACTGAAATAGGTGTAGAAGTCTTTATTAAATCAGGAATGGTAATCATAATTTCACTTCCATTTTGTTTGTGAACGTTTTCTAATTTAACTAAGGAGAAGGTTTTGAATCCTATGTGCGGTCGCCAGTGCTTATAGGGTGAGAGCTTATTTTTATTTTTTATTATTATTATTATTATTATTTCCAAAGATATTTTGAAACTCGACCAGAGGTCGGTTGTTTTCAATCAGGTACGGGCTTATGCCAAGTACACTGATTGGGGTGTGTTGTGTGTGTGATGTATGTCCCTGTGTATTGTGTTGTGTGTCTGTATTAATATTAACTGTGGGTGTAGCTTGAAGTGTTAGAGAGGTTGGGTTTAAGAAACGGCGGACTATGGAACAGGTGTCGATAACTATTGATTTTTGTAGTGGTATGTAAGTGTTTTTGTGGAGTTCTAGATATTTTAAAGCTGTAAATAGGGTTTTGGGTACGACACCAGTCGACGAGATTATAATTGGGATGATCCTGACGGTTTGCTGGTGCCACATTTGTTTTATTTCGTCTGCTAGGGGGATGTATTTCTGAATCTTTTCTGTGTGTTTTTGTTTCAGGTTATGCGTGTTAGGTACTGCAACGTCTAAAAGGAGTGTGGTTTTGGGGGCTTTCAAGGTAAGTGTAATGTCGGGTCTATTGCTAGGTATTGTTTGGTCGGTGATGATGTCTCGGTTCCAGTAGAGTTTAGCGGAGTTGTTTTCTAGGACAGCCTTCGGTTTGTATTTATAATACGGGGTGTGGGAGTCTAAAAGCTTATATTTGAGTGCTAGTTGTTGGTGTATGTGCTTGGCTACGTTGTCATGCCGGTGAGTGTACTCTTTGTTTGCTAGTATGCTGCATCCTCCTGTGATATGGTCAATAGTTTCAGTGGTTTGGTGGCATAGTCTACGTTTATCAGTTTCAATATTTTCTTTGAGGATATATTTGGAGTAGTTACGGGTTTTGATGATCTGGTCCTGTATTGCTATGAGGAAGCCTTCTGTTTCACCAAATATATTTCCTTTTGCAAGCCATGAGCAAGATGCAGTTTTGTCTACATGTTCTTGATCCAATTGATGTGGGTATTTGCCGTGTAGTGCTTTGGTTTTCCAGATCTCAATTTTTTGTTCATCTTTAAGAATTTTGTGTTTTGGGTTGAATTGTTTATGTTTAGTTGTAGAGGTGTTGCAGGGTGCGAAAGGCTTGCTTTGGCTTTATGTAGGTTACTATCTTTGGCTTTTGTAATGAAGTATGTTCTTAGGTTATCTATTTGTGTATAGTGTAGGTTTTTGATATCTATGAAACCGCGGCCTCCTAGCTTTCTCTTGAGCGTAAACCTTTGTATTGCTGAGTGGATGTGATGTATATTGTGTCTATTGCAAGCTGTCCTAGTTGCGGTGTTGAGGGCTTCTAACTCTGTGTCTGACCATTTGATGACCCCAAAGGAGTAAGTTAATACAGGTATAGCGTATGTGTTTATGGCTTTGGTTTTATTTCTGGCAGAAAGTTGGGTATTTAGTATTTTGTTGAGCCTTTGTATGTATTTAGTTTTTAGTGATTTTTAGGGTTCCGTACCTCAAAAGAAAAAAAACGGAACCCTTATAGGATCACTTTGTTGTCCGTCTGTCGGTCTGTCTGTCTGTCGAGACCCTTTATCTCACGAACGGGTAGAGGTATCAGATTGAAATTAATACCATATGTTAGGGTCCATGAACCACACAAGATCTGAAAATTTAAATTTTTTACAACGACGCAATTAAAAGATATGGCTTTTTATATCCTCATCTCCATACATTAATGCAAAAAAGCAAAACCTACAGGGTACTTCCCGTTGACCTAAAATTATGAAATTTGGCAAGAAGCTAGGTCTCACAGTACAAATAAAGGGAAAAGTCTGAATTCATTAAATATTACAACTTTACTCACAACTAATGGTAACCAATTGTGGTGAGCTCCCGTTTCAAGAACATTCATATAAGAGAGGTTGTGGTGAGCTCCCGTTTCAAGAACATTCATATAAGAGAGGGGTCAAGTTGGATGGTCGCGGAGGCGATTTTTGTTTTAGTTCTATTTTAAAAACGGGAACACTTACAAACTTGAAAATTCGTATGTTTATAGTTTATAAGCTATAAAGTTACAACAAATAATAAAATTTGGTCATGCGCGTGTCGGACTCAAAAAATCTAGCACATTAACTTACTGAAATTTCAACTAATACAATTATGATTATGTGGTGGTACGGAACCCTCAGTGCGCGAATCCGACTCGCACTTGGCCGGTTTTTTAATTTCGGAGTGATTTAGGGATATAGTTTGATGGTATCCTAGGTATTTATATGTCTCTTTTAGTTCCATGCTGTCTATTGTGCCCCCTTGCAGTTCTAGATTGAATTGTTCGGTTTCTTTGTGTTTGCCTTTAATAATGCTGTTGATTTTACATTTATTGGTTCCAAATGTCATTTTTATATCTGAGCTAAATTTTTCTGTTAATTTTAGAAGGTGATCTAGTTGTTGTCTGTTGGAACTGTAGAGTTTGATGTCGTCCATATAGAGTAGGTGTGTGAGTTTTATGTCATTATCTCGGTCGATTGTATATCCGTAGCCTGTTTTATTGAGAATTTTGGATAAAGGATTTAAGGCCAAACAAAACCACAACGGGCTGAGGGAGTCGCCTTAAAAAATGCCACGAGCAATTTTTATCAGTGGTGTATTCAAAGTGTTGTTACTAGTTCGTAGGTTTAGTTTGTTGGTCCAGTGTTTCATTGCGTGCTGTAAAAACTCTATTAGTTTATTGTCAACTTTATAGATTTGAAGAACATGTATGAGCCATGAATGTGGTACGCTGTCGTATGCTTTTTGGTAGTCAATGTATGAATAGAATAAGTTTCTGTGCTTTTGTTTGACTTGGTTGTGGATTTCGGTATCTATGACTAGTTGCTCCTTACACCCCCTAGAGCCCTTACAGCAGCCCTTCTGCTCTTCTGCTCTTCTGCTATGATTTTATTTTCTGTGATATGCAAATTAAGTTTGTGGGAGATGATGGATGTTAGTAGTTTGTAAATGGTGGGAAGGCAGGTAATGGGTCGGTATTTTGAGGGATTACTTGTGTCGTTATCTTTAGGTTTTAGATAAGTGGTACCTTGTGTCAGAAAATCGGGCATGTCTTCTGGGTTCTGTTTGAGATGGTTTAATGTGTTCGCAAGGTAGTTGTGTGTCGCGGTAAAATATTTGATCCAGTAGTTTTGAATTTTATCAGGTCCAGGGGCTTTCCAATTTAGTGTTTTCTTAATTGCGTATGTTATGTCGTCTTTGTTTATTGTTAGTTCTGGCATATTGACTATGTCGTCGGTGTCTGTTTCTTGTGGCTGGGTCCAAGATGATTGAGTATTATGTTGAACAGGTTTTGACCATAGTGATTCCCAATACTTTTGGACTTCGGCTATTTCAGGTGGTTGTGTTATTGTAATTTGTTCTGAATTTAGTTTCTGGTAAAATTGTTTTTGATTGGCGCCAAACAGACTATTGTCTTTTTTTCGTTGGTTACTTTTTTTAAATCTATGCAATCGTTTAGAGTATGCTTATAGTTTTTGTTTTTTGTTGTCAAGTTGATTTAGTAATTCCTCTCTGTTACAATTGCTGGGGTTAACCTTACGTTGTTTTTTCTGTGATAAGTTTCCGTTCAGGTATTGGCTTAGCTGTCCTATTTCTTTACGAAGTGTTGAAATTTTATTCTCTATCCGTATTTCCCATTGTGGTTTCCTTTGGCCTATTGTTATGTTAGTTGTATTGGTCGTAGCTTTGGTCACTTGTCCTCCTTTTTTCTCGTGTAATATTGAAACGGTTAATGCTGCACAATAAATTACTTCGTGAATTTCTGCTAAAGTAAATGTGTCCTTAGTCTGTAAGTGGTGTTCTATTATAGAGTTTACAGCATCTACGGTCTTAATAACACGGCGAGTTGTTTGTAGTTTTGGGATGCTGGGTCTGAGGGTTGGCTCTGTACCGGTATATTTAATGAGCATTTCTTTAAAAGTGTTTTCTATTTTCTCTATGCTTATAGGGTCAATTGTTCTAATCGCTGCTTCATTGTTTTGTGTTTGACTATGTTCAATTGCGTCCAAGGGTTGGGATGTATATGACGTAGTGTTAGTCCATTGAGTGAGAGTTGAATGGTCATTGTGCTGTGTGGATGTTGATGGCTGTCGTAAGGTTAGTGTTTCCGTTGGTTTTATGGTTGTATCTGTAAGAGGTTGTTGGGTGTTGTTTGTGAGAGTGTCTGAGATGGTTTGATCGTCGTTGTTGCTCGGGAAAATTGAATTATTTGTGTTACTATTCAAGAGTGAAACCGATTGTTTGATATGTTCTCTTTCAGGTGCTGGGATTCTATTATTCTTAGTTATGACTCTGATCTGATCCGCTAGTCGTTGTTCAGTGATGTGGTTTAATTCTGGGAACGTTTCTAGAAACTTTTTGTGAAGGAGAGGTCTCCATGCCGTGAGGTTTGTTTCGGATTGTGTTATTGTGTAGTAACAACGAAGGAGTTCTCTGTTGATGGGATCTGTCCACTTCATCCGTTGCCTAGTTTTTCCAGCGAGGGTGGTTGCAGGAAGCATATCCTGTAAAACACTTCGCGCTGGTGTGTTAGTGATGGGTGTGTGTAAGTGTGAGTTGTAGTCTACGTTATCGAGGACATTATTTTGTGATATATACGTAGAGTTAGTGATGTCAGGAATGGGCGCTGGGGAATTAGCAAAAGCTTCCTGCGCAACATCGTCTGACATAAGTGATACTGTGGTAGATCGTGATGATGATGATGTTTGTTCGAATTGGAATGAATGCGGTGATGAACTAGGTGATTGAAACAGGCTTATGGATGATGAAGGTGATGATGTTAGTATGTGATCGTGTGTAGTTGTTGATGACGGTTCCGCAACAGTGTTACACTGGGCAGAGTTTTGCGACGCGGTGCCCCCCCCAGATACGGTGGGGCTGCCCGGGCTTGTGGGCCCGGGGCGGGATTCCCTCTCTCGAGGACCCGCCTGGGGAATTTGCCTACTTCGAAGACGCATCGCATGTTTGTTCACTAGTGCACCGTTGGTCATTGGTAAGTAAATAGCGTGATGCTGCCAATGTCCGCCCCCTACGTAGCAACAGATGTTCGTGCCGGACGAGGTGTTAGATTTATAGGGGGCTTATTATTATTATCATTTCCAAAGATATTTTGAAACTCGACCAGAGGTCGGTTGTTTTCAATCAGGTACGGGCTTATGCCAAGTACACTGATTGGGGTATGTTGTGTATGTGAGATGTATGTCCCTGTGTATTTTGTTGTGTGTCTGTATTAATATTAACTGTGGGTGTAGCTTGAAGTGTTAGAGAGGTTGAGTTTAAGAAACGGCGGACTATGGAACAGGTGTCGATAACTATTGATTTTTGTAGTGGTATGTAAGTGTTTTTGTGGAGTTCTAGATATTTTAAAGCTGTAAATAGGGTTTTGGGTACGACACCAGTCGACGAGATTATAATTGGGATGATCCTGACGGTTTGCTGGTGCCACATTTGTTTTATTTCGTCTGCTAGGGGGATGTATTTCTGAATCTTTTCTGTGTGTTTTTGTTTCAGGTTATGCGTGTTAGGTACTGCAACGTCTAAAAGGAGTGTAGTTTTGGGGGCTTTCAAGGTAAGTGTAATGTCGGGTCTATTGCTAGGTATTGTTTGGTCGGTGATGATGTCTCGGTTCCAGTAGAGTTTAGCGGAGTTGTTTTCTAGGACAGCCTTCGGTTTGTATTTATAATACGGGGTGTGGGAGTCTAAAAGCTTATATTTGAGTGCTAGTTGTTGGTGTATGTGCTTGGCTACGTTGTCATGCCGGTGGGTGTACTCTTTGTTTGCTAGTATGCTGCATCCTCCTGTGATATGGTCAATAGTTTCAGTGGTTTGGTTGCATAGTCTACATTTATCAGTTTCAATATTTTCTTTGAGGATATATTTGGAGTAGTTACGGGTTTTGATGATCTGGTCCTGTATTGCTATGAGGAAGCCTTCTGTTTCACCAAATATATTTCCTTTTGCAAGCCATGAGCAAGATGCAGTTTTGTCTACATTTTCTTGATCCAATTGATGTGGGTATTTGCCGTGTAGTGCTTTGGTTTTCCAGATCTCAATTTTTTGTTCATCTTTAAGAATTTTGTGTTTTGGGTTGTTTTGTTTATTGTTTAGTTGTAGGGGTGTTGCAGGGTGCGAAAGGCTTGCTATGGCTTTATGTAGGTTACTATCTTTGGCTTTTGTAATGAAGTATGTTCTTAGGTTATCTATTTGTGTATAGTGTAGGTTTTTGATATCTATGAAACCGCGGCCTCCTAGCTTTCTCTTGAGCGTAAACCTTTGTATTGCTGAGTGGATGTGATGTATATTGTGTCTATTGCAAGCTGTCCTAGTTGCGGTGTTGAGGGCTTCTAACTCTGTGTCTGACCATTTGATGACCCCAAAGGAGTAAGTTAATACAGGTATAGCGTATGTGTTTATGGCTTTGGTTTTATTTCTGGCAGAAAGCTGGGTATTTAGTATTTTGTTGAGCCTTTGTATGTATTTAGTTTTTAGTGATTTTTTAATTTCGGAGTGATTTAGGGATATCGTTTGATGGTATCCTAGGTATTTATATGTCTCTTTTAGTTCCATGCTGTCTATTGTGCCCCCTTGCAGTTCTAGATTGAATTGTTCGGTTTCTTTGTGTTTGCCTTTAATAATGCTGTTGATTTTACATTTATTGGTTCCAAATGTCATTTTTATATCTGAGCTAAATTTTTCTGTTAATTTTAGAAGGTGATCTAATTGTTGTCTGTTGGAACTGTAGAGTTTGATGTCGTCCATATAGAGAAGGTGTGTGAGTTTTATGTCATTATTATTATTTTTTATTTTTTTATAGTAATTTAAGATTGAGGCTGTTATTAGGCCATAATCTAGATAAATAATTTAAGACTAAGTTGGGATTCCAAGTAAGGTAGTATGGGTTTTGGTGGTCTCAGTTTGAAACTTTTCATAAATCTCTTAATTGTGTAATGGTCCTTGTGATTTGGTCCCATGATAGTCATTATAGCAAATTTACGGGAATCGATTGTACCATATTTTGCCCCTCTATGAAAACATTCTGTTAAGAAATCCATGATAGTGTTAATCAATGGTTGTAAAAAAAAAATATGATTATTAGATTTTATAAAAATCGAACCATTGTTATCGTCTTAGCTGGCAAGGACGATAACATTATTTCAATAGACGGTGGAGTCATTGATTTATTTAATAAAGTTTGCCTGATAATTTTTCGGCAACCAGGGAAAGTGTCTGATGGCGGCTGTGGTGTAATATGGATGATTTTTTGGACGACTTTTAAAACGGAAAACGAAGGAAAAGCGTAAAAGACCAGATTTTTTCCAAGAAATCGTAAAAGCATCAATTGCAACGGCATTAGGATCGTGTTGCCCCCTGGCAACACGATAATTCTTCGCATTTGGTGTTTCGTCTAGTTGCGAACAAATCGATCGCAGGACAACCAAGGTTATCTACAATTTCTTGAAAACAATTTGGGATTAGCTCCCATTCGGGATCGACGTTCTTAGTGCGCGAAAGAGCGTCTGCTTAAAAATTATCCTTAGTGTTACAAAAATCATGATATTTCTGCGTTCACACCACTGCCAAATTGATTTAGTTATTTCATTCAAATGTGGATATTGGACGCTATCCATTTTGTTAATGCAGGAGATGGCAGTGACATTGTCTGTCTGTAAGAGTATTTCGCAGGCAGGCATATCCCTAGTGTATATTTGAAGTGCAAACAAGGCAGCTTTCAGTTCTAATATTAATATAAGAGTCATTTTCATCATCGCGGCGAATAGTCACCGAATCGCAAAGGATGGTAACCATGGTCTATATTATTTATCCACCAATAAAATTCATCATTTAAATTGTATGGTAAATTGATTATTTGGTCATAGGAATCGTTTCTAAAAATCTTGTGGTAATTTTAACATCTCTTTGGCATTGAAAATAAACCCTAAGTACTTGCATTCCCTTCTCCCAAGAAATTAATTGACTTTTTTCTTTATCCATACTAATATTATAAATGCGAAAGTAACTCTGTCTGTCTGTCTGTCTGTTTGTTTGTTGCTCTTTCACGCCTAAACGGCTGAACGGATTTTGATGAAATTTGGTATGGTGATAGATGGTAACTTGGAGACGGACATAGGCTACTTTTTACCCCGGGAAAATATCTCATTCCCGTGGGAATCTACACATACAATAATACTCTAGCGGGCTCTTTCACGCCTAAACGGCTGAACGGATTTTGATGAAATTTGGTATGGTGATAGATGGTAACTTGGAGACGGACATAGGCTACTTTTTACCCCGGGAAAATATCTCATTCCCGTGGGAATCTACACATACAATAATACTCTAGCGGGGTTGTATCTGCTACAGCACACCGAAACTACTTTACCGATTTTGATGGGACTTCTTTTTTTACTCAACTAAGTATCGCTGATTACGAAAACTACTACAATTTTGAAATCCAACGTGGTAGACGTAAACTACCATTATCCCCTGGGGATAAGGTTGAGGTGCGATAGGGTTGAAATGTCTAAAAATCAATATGGGTGTCGTTTGTAAGGTTTATCGAGCCGCTGATTACAAAAACTACAACAATTTTGAAATCCAACATGGTGGACGTGAAATGCTATCATCCCTTGGGGATGAGATTGGGGTGCGATAGAGTTGATATGTCTAAAAATCAATATGGGTGTCGTTCGTATGGTTTATCGGGTCGCTGATTACGAAAACTACAATGATTTTGAAATCCAACGTGGTGGACGTGAAATACCACCACCCCTGGGATGGGGTTGGGATTCGATAGGTTTGAAATGTCTAAAAATCAATATGAGTGTCAGTTGTATGTTTATATAAGGATAGGGATAGCTATTAAGATGGCGTTAGGGGTAGAAGCAGGGATAGGGGTAGGGTCAGGGATAGGGAGAGGGAGAGGGGGAGGGATAGGGAGAGAGTGTAAGGGAGGGGAAAATGAGGGGAGAGAAAGGGGGAGGGAGGGGTAGAGGGCGTGGGAGGGGGTAGAGGGAGGGAGAGGGGGAAGGGGAGGATGAGTGAGGGGAAGGGGGAAAGGGAGGGGAATGGGAGGAGGGCGAAGGGCGAAAGGGAGGGTGATGGGGAGAGGGGAAGGGGGGAAATGGAGGGGGAAGGAAGGGTGAGGGGGGGAAGAGGGAGGGGCGAGGGAGAGGAAGAGAGAGTGGGAGAGGGTGAGGGAGGCGGAGTGGGAATGTAGGGGGGGGGATACAAAAGGATAGATAGGGAGGAATAGGGACCTTTTTTACTTTTATGAATACCTCCTCGCTACCCATTCACTTCACTCCCTTTATTGCCTTCTTTTTTAAGTTCGCCTGTAACGGTTTACAATGAAAATTCCGCACTACCTACCAGTAAAATAAAATCAAAAGATAATTAAGTTTGTAGTAAGATGCATTTATTCAACTTGGATAAGTACAAATGCATCTTTTACGTAGGGATCAAGAAGGATAAGCGCTCCGTAAAATATGTTTCAATTAAGTTCGAGTTCTGTTTTTTTATAAAATCTACGCGGACGAAGTCGCGGGTAACAGCTAGTTTATTATAAATCCCAATTTTTCTAACAAGTTTTTAGTGTATTCAATATTTCTCAGATATTCTTCGTAAGCAAGTCCTAAAATTGCATTAGTGGCTTTAAAATTTTCGTTAAAACATACGGAGCTAAGAAGAGGCCTGAGCGGCCTCAGTTAAATTGATATAAAATGCATTTAAGTTTCAAATATTTTCTGTGATATTTTTAATAGGCATAGCTAAATATACATCTTTCATGTCGATGAATGCCATATAACAGTTTTTAGTAATCAATTTTGCTGCTGTACGATAATATTCCACTTTGAAATGTAGGGTATGTATGTATTTAGTTAAACTTTCGAGATTTAAAATAAATCTTTGATTGCCGTTAGGCTTATCTCTCAAAAATGCGCTAGAAATAAATTCTCCGTTCTCATGATAACTTTTTGAAATAGCACCCGTTTCTAACAATAATCGAATCGATTTCTCGTGGTGAAATGACGCGGTATGTGATCTTGGTAAAGTATTTTAGCAACTTTTATTAATAGGAACCGTTTTAAAGGGTATTTTATATCCCTTTATCCGGGACAGAACTCTAGGATTATTTGTGATTTGCAGCCAGGCGTCGTAAAAGTCGACCGGCTGGCTGCGGGTACCTCGTTTAGTAGCGGCGGGTGTTCCTCCGCGGCGGCGGCGACGTCCTCCGTCTGCTGGGGCCCCGGCCGGGCGGCGGCGGCGCGCGTCGTCCGAGCTGCTGCTGTCGCTGCTGGAGTCCGAGGTTTCTCCACATCTGGTTTGCCGCTGGTGTTCCGCGGCGGGGCCCTCATGTTTAAAGGCTTGTTTTTATAAAAGTTAATTTTATTAAATTTTGGGTTTGTGTTTTCTGGAAACTTTTTCAGATCAGCCCCTGACTTTTGAATATTTTTAGCTGACTTTACTGTATCGGATACGTTGTCGCCGAATAAGTATTTGTCTCTTTTTGTGTTCAACAAAGCTTCTTTCATACTGGCGCTGGTGGCTGATATAATAAGCGATCTTCTTGACTTTGTTTCATTAAAATGAACATCGCATAAAATGCGACCTGCATCGCTCATCGCTTTTAGTATCTTCGAGTGGTAACTTTTCTTTAGAAGCAAGTCTGTGGCGTTTGCTAGCGCAGCGAGCGCAATACCAATTTGTCTCTGTCTCTCTGCTAAAACCGCATCTCTTTCTATCAAAGATTCGGGGAGGGCCGCCTTAACTTCAGCATTGAGCAAGGGCGGAACTAAAAACTCGCAGTTGGCGGGTATCAGGTGTTCTTTATGATTTTTTTTTTCTTTTCTTTCTTTGATAGAATTTCTTGCCAGCGTGAGGCAATATCTTTGTGTATATTGGTACCTAACTGGGTTTCAAGTGTAGGCCCATCTCCCAGTAAATGTAGTATTTCCTGATCCAACTCAACTTCGCTTTGTTCGTTTTGATTCGACGAAGTGGATGTTCCGGCCGTTGTAGTACTCGCGGATGTCGTGGATGCTTGGGCAGTATCAGCAGTAGAGGTGGCGTGCGTTTGAGTAGTCGTCGTATTGTCTGTGTTGGTGAAATCTGTAGATACATGCCCAGTACATCAGTATGTATGTAGGTAATGAAAGAAAAAGCCCCGCTGGCTAGTTCGCATCATTGTTAAACTGCCTACCTACACATATTTATGTCGAAGATGGGAAGGTATGTGCTTGCCATAGAACAAAGCCCGCTGCTTGCTCGAAAGAAAATGGTAAGGTTCACTTTGTAACAGAATTAGCCCCGCTGGCCATTCGCATTACTTTTTGAGAACCCTTGTTTTTGCGTCCAATCGGCGCTATATACCTACATGTCTATGTAGGGAGTGTAGGTAGGCATGTTATCTACTCGTTTTATGAAAGAACGAAGCCCGATGCTTGCTCGTATCATAATCGAAGTGAAGGTAGTTCACAGAAGGTAGAGACAGAAAATTGGTTGCTCGTAAGAATTCACTTGATAATGTTTTTTAATCGCACGAAATGCGCGCGAGGTGTAAGAGCTACAACACGAAAACACAGAATGAAGATGGCGGACCGGGCGAGCGAAGTATCGAATGAGTCATAATGTCACCTTCAAATTTTTTTTTACAAATCTTTTAAATACGTGTAAGGGCTGCAATGTGGGAACATAGCTACAAAATGTTATATTGTTTGATATAAATCGCAAAGAATAAAGCTGCGAAATATAATTTGATATTACATTGACTTATTAGATCAAAGGTTTGATGATTTAGAGGAAGCGAGGGAAGTATATCAAGATGGCGTCAGGTGAAGGGCTGTGGTCTATGTTTATCCCGACGAGAGATGGGTGTGATTTTATGTATGTATGAATGTATCATTGAATGAAAAAATGTAACATAATTGAATGTATGATTGTATGAATGTATCATAAAACTTGACCTTTGCAACTTTTATAATTCGCAAGTAATTCGCCCTGCCAAAGAGTGGAGTTGCCTTTTTAGGGTTCCGATACCAAAATGGTAAAAAAAGGAACCCTTATGGTGCGACTTTGTCTGTCTGTCTGTCACACCTCTATATCTCAGCAACCACTCATGCTATCGACTTGAAATTTGGAGTAGTTTTGGAATATGGTTGTCCAACTTAATTGCACATGAAAGAATTTAAAAAAGTTATGATTAGTACTGTAAAGGGGGCCCAAATAGGGGGGAAAATTTCAAATTTTTGTTACTAGGTCGAGTGGGGTATTATATGAAAGGGCGACGACTTCCTTAGCTTTACTTGTACATTCTAAAATATATTTTTGTACTTTTTACGACTCTTAGTTTTCAAATTATGATTAAAAATATCAAAAAAATACCATTCCCCCCTTATCTCCGAAGTTTGTAAAAGGAAAAATCCTCATTAATTACAGTCGATAGAAGTTTATGTGAATATTACAGCAAAAATTAAACGATCTTTCTAAGTTGCACAGTTTTTTAGAAATCTGCAAAAAACGTTCACAAGCAAATTTTGTTTTGGGGTCTTAAAAATGGAGTTTATTGCTTCCAAAAATACTAAAGGTATATCGGAACCCTCGGCGCGCTAGTCCGACTCGCACTTGACCGGATTATTTATGTAACAAGACTAAGTGAGCAAACGAGCAGGTGGCCCACCTGATGGTAAGTGGGCATCACTGCCAATTGCGCTCACTGTCTTATTAGTGGCATAATTTGACACTAATAACACACTAAATCGCGTTGCCCACCTTGAGAACTAAGATAGTGTGTCTCATGTGCCAGTGGTTTCATTGGCTCCCTTACCCTTCAAACCGAAACACAGCAGGGCAAACACTGCTGCTTTACGGCAAAAATAGGCAAGGGGGTGGTTAATGTGGTTATTCCACTTTCACAACCTGTGTCTGTATTCCCGAGTTTATATAGGATGAGTTTTAATTAGTTCTTGATAGCAAAATATATGTATTAATGACACTGAACAAATTTCCTCAAGAAATATGTGTCGAATACGAGAAAAAAAAATTGCCAATCAGCTGATTGTTTGACTGTGAAGAGTCAAAAACATGTTTTCATACGACCTATGTTACTTGGGGAAAGTTGTTCAGCATCACGATTAAAGCCCGCGTCACACAGAGGCGGTAGCGGAAGCGTTCCGGGGCCGGTATTTTCGCCTATTCCAAGTAGCCCTACCGGTCTTTTTTGTAAAGTATGAGTTCTTATGCACCCTGTCACATTGAAAAGCGGTCGCGGCGCGGTATTTTGTTCCCGCCAAACCGCCCCGGACCGCTTTCGCAATCATACCGCCTCTGTCTGACTTGAGCTTAAATGCACATATTTTGCTATCAAGAACTAATCAAAAGTCACCCTATACAATGTAAATTTTCATCGGTTTTGCTCCCGAAGCCCAGTAGTGGTTCTAATCGTGGAAACAAGCAACTATCATGAACAAAAAAATTTTGCTCTCGAAAATATTTTTCAACTTCCCATACAAACTGATTCGATTATCGAAAAATTTCTTTTCGCAAAAGTTGCTTGTTGTACCAATGCGATTGAATTTCTTATAGGTGAGCTCTCACGATCGTGCGATGGACGACGGCCCGTATGACTAGATGGAGTGCAAGACCAAGTTCATTATAAATGAAAATTGATAAAAAACTGGTCAAAAACAGGATTTTTTCGTAGTGCCTGAGGTGTAAAGATATGATTAACGACGTGATGAAAAATTATCCCCATGGAACAATTCGTTTATGCAGTATTTCCACAGCCACTGTCGGAAAAAAACTGGGTTATTTTGGACCAATTTTAGTGTGTGAACATGAAACTGAACAACATTTCCAAAGAAAAGTAAATAAATGGTTTAATTGGGATGAAAAACGAAAAAAACAGGTCTTAAACGAATTCCACTATGGTCGGAACACGGTTTACATTGCAAAGCCAACATAAATGGTACAGCAGCACTGCACTTACTTTCTCGCGATAGATTTGTAATGCCATACATATCGTATGGAAATACAAACTTAAATTTAAGTTTTTCCAAAAAATGTTTTGAGACAAACTAACCGTAAACGATTTCGAGAAAATCGCATGTTTAAATTTTGGCAGAACTGGAACATCCTTTATAAAAAAAATTCACAGATCAAAGGATACTACCGTAAGACACTTGCATAGAATTTCCCAACACATATTTCTTAGGAAAAGTTGTTCAGTTTAGTCTACTAAGCAAACCTTTTTGGTACAACCTGTATACTAGATTTTGCAAAAAAAAACAAAAAGATTATCCAGTCAGGTAGATAACCAATTCAGAATCCAAATTATAGAACATAAAAATTAGCTTAATAAAACAAATTTTGAGTCAATAACATTTTTAAATTTTAGTAATAAGGGAACACCCCTTATAAAAACTTCCAGAAATAAGTGGATACTACCGCAAGATACCTTGCATGAAGACACTTGGTCATGCAAAGTTTCATCAAGTTTGCTTGAGCCGTTTTTGCGCAAATTGCAATTTTTTATTTTCGTTGTATGACAGCTACCCTCAAAACGAGTGCCAGCAAAAAACCACTCAAAATTTTTCGATGGATTTACATAAAAATCTTAAATTTAAAATCGGACTATTCGTCTAGCCGCCGCTAGGCCAAAGCGTGACGGATAGACCGACGGAAGGACATTTTTGGGGGACTTGCTTTTTATGATGTATACGTGATACAGAAGACATTTTTGAGAAAATTTTAAATATTTTTTATTTACGAATACAATACCTTTCTTGCTCCGCTCGAAAGTAAAAAAGTCGTAATACGTACTAACCATATTTCTTTAGAAAAGTTGTCCAGTATCATGTTCTAAATCATATCCTAAAATTTGTCAAGGTGTCCTAAAATAACCCTGTATAAGTGTAGCGTCACACCGCGCCGGAAAGATCCGCAAACACAAATCCGCAAACTTACTTTGCGATGAGTTCTGACGTCCCGGATATTCCACTCTAGTATTTATGACATACTTGACTTATAAATCCGTCGTAGATCGTTCCGTCGGGGAATTTCCGCTGATGTGTCTCTACAAATAGATTAAATTTACCTGAATTTGAGCAAAAAGTATGAACGACCGTCGATCTCGCAACCAGAGCCGGCAGAACACCTTGTCACTCCCGTTTGTGCTTGTTGCAGCTACCACTCGCAACGCCGCTCCCCACCGACGGTCTATGAAGGCCGAGTATACGTATATTTCGGGCCTGCCAAAAGAAGAACTGTTTTAGGGTCAGCGTCCATTAACCGCCGCAGCACCAGACCAGCACCGCCTCGCCTCGCTACAAAATTATTGAAAATTTGCTTAGTTATGGGGTACACAGTATATTTTAAATTTGTAAGCAAAAATAGTAGATCACTCTAGATCAATAGATAGATAGATCGTCATATCATATCATGTGGGTTATAAGATCGATCTCACGAAACGTAATAAAAATGACATCAGGAAAGAGTCATTAAACCTCACAGATTAACGCGAATTCTAAAGCACGTAAACATCTTACTTTTCTGAAAATCGGATGATTTATCCTGCAATGTATCAACCAAACTTGAAAAATCTTACAAAGTGAAGTTGGAAGAATTTCACGCTTTATGTTTAAACCCCAGCTCAAGTGGATTTTCGTTTCTCTTTATCTAATTATATAATACATTAACAACTTCACCAAAAACATAAAACTAAACTAAAAAAAACTAAACTTAAACTAAACTAACTTGGCGCCAGCAACTGGTTGCCAGGTGGCATCTACTGCACGCGCCGTCCTTTCAGGCCCCATTAAGCTCCGAAAATACTGAAAACAGTGAAATCGTTATTGTCTTAGAATTTCTTTGCAAAAGGCATGTCAGTTAACCGCTCTGCACCCGATTAGCACCGCCTTGCTTCGCTGCTAAGTCATTGTTAGACTGTTATGTGGCACACAGTGTATTTTAAAAAGTAAAAACAGTTTTCTACGTGGGACCGCACGCGGTCCAATCTTTTTGGTACAAACTAGGTGCAGCTGCAGTGCTTGCATTGCTGTGTTTCGGTTCGAAGGGTAAGGAGCCAGTGAAATTACTGGCACTAGAGCATTGACGTAAGAAAAAGGCTGCGCTTCTAATTTCCAAAATCTTTGCACTAGAGACATACCATCGTAGTTCTCAGGGTGAACAAGGCGCTTTGTTGTCTTGATAGTGTCAAATTATAGCATTAATAAGACAGTGAGGGCCACAGAGCAGAAACAAAGTAGAGTTGCCCTTTCTTGTTTTCTATATAGAATCAAGTGAGGGCTATGAATCAGGTATGGGCAGTTGGTTGAGCGGACGAAAGACTCATCATAGCACTTCCGAAAACATAGATCATTGCGAATTTTTTGTTCTGGAGGTTAAATCTATTGGTCTTACCGCTTCTGACATCTGTTTCCTATCGTATTTCAATTCAGATGCTATGTTTTCACAAACAATGACAATGATGATGACACACATTTTTAAATGTTTTAGCAATCTAAAACTTATCATTTTACCATTACTTAAAATGAGGCAAAATAAGGTATTATGTTCGTATATAAACTAAAGAATATTTTAATAAAATACTAGCCACCACTTTCAATGAGTTTCTTTGAATTTTGTAATGAGACATTTACACCTAGAGGTTGATATCTTTAATGTCCACTGATGTGGTTGTATGAATCCAAAGGTATTTGTATGGACAATTAACATTATTGTTTTGTTTTGTTCTCAAAATAAATATACTGTGAATCAGTCCAGTATAGGAAGTAACAACAAAGAAGTACACTGCAAACAAGTCATTTCACTGCATGGATTCCTTTTTCCAAAAGTTGTGACTTTTGTATACGCCGCAAATTTAATTCATTTAAGTTTGCGTTTTAGTTACCTTTACCAATTTAAACCTGGCATTTTACTTGATTTTTACAAAATTTTAGAATAATAGAGAACACATATTTTATTTGTAAATTTACAACCTATGTTATATTTTTAGAGTTTAAAGTTGTTTAAATTTTATGGAAAAGGCTATACCTAAGGCGTCATATTGTATTTATTGCCATAGGCTTCAGTAATTGATGAGTTTCTTTGAGCCCAAGTTCTGTTCAGCGTACAAAATTTGAGATTTTTAAATGTTATTAAAAAAGTTTATCTCTCGTATCGTTTGACGTGTTTTACGTGTGGAAGTTCGTGTAGCTAACAGTATAAGGGTTAAACCTTGTAGTGATTTACCTCCTCCCTGGTGGTGGTTACCGATTTTGGAAGGTTGTCAATTTGACAGAAATATAATTCATCATAACATCCCATGAAACGTCCACTACAGAACAGGGAGCTCCCTCCAAAATTCCAGCTTTTGCTGGGATAATATGGAGGGGAAGTACCATAGTCACCTCGCTTGTTAGCGTTACGGCTGGCACCATGGACCGCGGTTGTAGGTGACCGCAGTAAGTAAGATGTAAGATACAAAGGAGGATGCTGCTGCCCACCCTCCAGTTAACCCTTATTCGCCTATTACGACACCCACGGGTATGTATGGGTTGGTACTATTCTCCGCCGGCACCACACGGGAAATATAATTAGAAGTTACTAATTGCCAGTCGTACATATCTTCTTTAAAAGTAAAGCTCCTTTAAAACTATTTCTGACACTTTCTTTGTTAACAAAGAAGAAAGAGTCGGCAATAGATTTAAAGTTGCTTAAGATTTAACTTTAACATACACCAAAAGAATAACGAAAATTAGTAAAATAATTATTTTAATTCTAAATTAAGACTCAGGTTTTTCCATTGTAACTTTTAAAGGCCAATTTCAATAAAATATACCATTTTAAGTACCAAAATAATCTCAAAATAACCTATCAAGTAGTCACTCCTACGTGATTCGTCCTGCAACGTCCTAATCAAACTGGGGAAGTCACACAAAGGGATTAACATAATACGAGTATAGGACGTTTCCTAATCAACAGCATTCCTGTATGTTATTTGGTTCATAAAAACAACTTTCCCTAAGGAACATAGGAAAAAATAAACGGTACAGCAGCACTGCACTTACTTTCTTGCAAGTATAAAATATAAGTAAGAAGTATCAACTGCAAACTTAAATTTGTAATAACACATTTTCTAGTACGGTAATAAGAACTTATATTTAGGTTTTCCTAAAAATGTTCTAATGAAATCCAGAATTCAAAATGTTAAACATTAAAACAAACTAACCGTAAACCATTTCGAGAAAATCACAAGTTTAAATTTTGGTAGTACCCTTTATATAAATTTTCACAGATCAATGTATACTACTGTGGTATACTAGATACTACTGCAATATTGAGATTTTTTTTTAATTTCTCAAACTCATGTTTCTTAGGCAAAGTTGTCTAGTTTCGTCTACTGAGCAAGCCCTTTTAGCTTTAGGTACACCCTGTATACAAGATTTATGCAAAAAATATTCAAATAGAATATCCAGTATTATCCAGTAAGGTAACCAATCCAGAATTAAAATTACAGAATATTTAAATAAACTCAATGGAATCAATTATTATAATGTCCGCCGGTCGGTCGGTCTGTCCGTCACGCCATGGCCAGCAGCTAAACGAATAGGCCGATTGACACCATATTTCTTAACATTTTCATGTAAATTTATTGAATGTTTCCGAGTGCTTTTTTGCTGGCTCTCAGTTTGAGGGTAGGTAAAATTAAAAATTGAATTTTGCTGAAAAACGGCTCAAACGGTTTTTATGAAACTGCATGGCCGATTATCTCCATATAAGGTATCTAATTTCATAATAAGGTGTTCCAGTACTACCAAAACGTAAGCAGGTGCTTAACTCATATATGACTTACTACTTTCAATTAATTAAACTTTCAGGAAGAACTAATTTCAGCGAATAAAACTTTCAAGAAGAACTCGTCATAACATCTCATGAAATGTCCACTACAGGACAGGGAGCTCCCTACAGAACTCTAGCTTTTGCTGGAAAAAAATGTGGAGGGGAAGTACCATAGTCACCTCGCATGTCAGCGTTATGGCTGGCACCATGGACCGCCGTTGTAGGTGACCGCGGTAAGTAAGATGGTATGATACACAGGAGAACGCTGCTGCCCCTCCAGCTTAAAACCCTTAGTCGCCTCTGACGACACCCACGGGTATGTATGAGATGGATTCTTTGCCGGAACCACACGGGACAAGGAAGAACTACTTTCAGCAAATAAAACTTTCAGGAAGCGAAAAAAAAATGGCCATTAACATTTTGTTTTCATAAGCATACAATTCTAAAACACAAAATTGAAAACTTGATAGAACAGTTTATATGGAGAGGACTTTTTTTTTATCCTGAAAGTTTTATTCGCTGAAAGTTGTTCAGTTATGTGAACTGATCATGCCCTTTCATTATTTGGAAGGCTGTCCCTTATACCCAGTTTATCACAGCACAATAATTGAAGCCATTGGTTGTAAAAATAACTCTACTTTCATAACGTTGCATTTCATCTTGAATTCAATTTAGGGAAGAGATTCCATGAAATGAAATTGGAGACTGTATGTTATATTGTAATTTTAATGCAAATCTGAGTGGTATAAATATTCATAGGGCTGACGTTGCAATTAGACAGATGGAGTTCCGAGTATTATGCTAATTCTGCTCTTTTCACGAAATATTATTTAAGAGAATTTTTGGGCTTATAATAATGTTTTTGGGGATACTTAAATAACAACAACGCGTAACCAAATTGTTATAAGTATGTAAATTTGACTTATACCATAGAACATTGCTCGAAATACGAAGGATAAGATAAGTGAAGATAAGATAATACTTTATTTGTTTTCATCACAGAAGGAAGAATCTTCTTATAGAAATGTAGCGAACTTTGTATGGGAGGTCAATAATTGTTTTGGTTCTTTAGGAAAAGTATGTATGTACGTATATATTTTTTATTGCACCACAAATAAAAGTAGAGACATATTACAAACATAAGAATAGTATGCAAAGGCGAACTTATCGACAGTTTTACATCTTGCATGTGGTTTATCATAAGCGATCGTGGCCGAGGGGTTACTCTTTCTTACCGATCACAACGTTGGCTGTGGTCAGAACTAGTGGCACAACAACAAGAGTGTTTCAGTGCTTTGGAAGGCACGTTAAGCCTTTGTTCCCCAAAGAGACTACGACTTGGGTTAACGATCACTGTCATTGACAGTAGCCATTAAGTCAAGTCGGAGCAAATATAATTCTTTGAGTCCGAGCCATTATGCAGCTTGAAAATTCCGCCAGCGAGGTTGACAGATGACAATAGCTTTCTGTAAAAACCAGTGCCCTCGTCAAATCCACTAGGTTAGGTAGCCGATTCCGGCTCTTTAGTCAACTCGGTACACTCGAACTCGGTACACTGTACTGAGTTGACCAAGTGCTTTTTTGCATCGGTCAACTCGGTTCATTTTAATTTTTTTTTTGGTTTGTACAAACGTGGAGAAAAGGTTGTTATTTTAATTTCCAAAGGTACGTTTACGCGACTGTTCACAGTTTTGAAAGAAAACAATAGATTTTAACTCTAAGTACAAATGTACCGAGATGGCTAAAGATCCCCGACTCCGTACGGAATAAGGCTAGGACAATGATGATGTACTTTCTACCATGGTTGTACCGTACAGACGAACAGAAGAAAAAGAAGCTAGTTTCGCTTGATAAGGTAATCTTTGAACCGTATTTATTTGTATTACAATAGGGCTCATGTTGCAAGGTCAAACTTGATGTGCTATTAACTGTAAGCAAACGTAAGGATATGGACTCAAATTTTTAGCGATCAATGAAAAGAAATTGGTGAGAATACGGTAGTTGCCTTATAGCTCTCTGATCATTTTCGTAAAGTAATAGGGTCAGCGTCCATATGACCGCCTCAGTACCCGATCAGCACTGGACTAGCACCTAGTTTAAACTAAAAAGAGTGGACGGCGCGCGGTGCCCGCGTTGAACACAATTTTCAAGTCTAAAATGTACTGTGTGTCACATAATTTAAAATCCGTTGTTGAGGCGTTTAATGGGCGCCTACCCTTGAATTATTTTTCTGTTGGCCATATCTCTGTTTCCTGTAGTTATAGTAGGTACTTGTTGCTGTCATGTAATACAATTTCAATTCTGTATTTAAGAAGAAGAAAGCAAAAGTAAACGTAAATAAACACAACTACTTAATTTAGCCTAGCCTAGCCTTTATTTACCTGCAGGACAAAAAATCGCAATAATCTATGTTTTCGGCAGTGCTATGGTGAGTCTTTCGTAACTGACATAGCCCTGAGAATCGCTAAACTAAAGTGGCAGTGGGCAGGGCACATCGCAAGAAGAACCGATGGCCGATGGGGAAGAAGAAGCGTTGGCAGGCCCCCCACAAGGTAGACCGACGATCTGGTCAAGGTCGCGGGAAGCTGCTGGATGCGAGCAGCGCAGAACCGGTCGTCATGGAGAGCTTTAGGGGAGGCCTATGTCCAGCAGTTGGACGTCTTTCGGCTGATATGATGATGATGACTTAATTAGTTATTGTCTTTATCCGATAAACAGGATGATCCATGTATGGGAATGTTTGAAACTTTATGAGATTTGTTCTAAGGAATCATGTCGTCGATTTTAGAGTAACGAAAAACTGCATTCAAAGATTTTCAAAACAGCTCATACACTACCCGGGATTCCGGGAATCGAACCATACTACTCGGGAATCGGACCCAGTCATACAAAAAAAACGTATGTTATTTTATTTTAAAAATAATTGTGTAGAAATAAATTAGTAATATTTTTTATATTTAAAATTAAAATTTAATTCTTACAACCTACTGTTAGAGTATGTGCAATTTATTGTTTCATATTTTATTTGTATCAATTATTTCTATATCATTAACATAAATTAAGAGTAAGTCAATTGACGCGCGCACCTTTATCCTGCTCGCTTATTGGCGGAAGCTATTCCACCACTACCCTCGACTAACTTCAGACTAGTACTTACCGGTATAGAGGGGAGGTTGTTTTGAGAGGGTGATATAAACGGCAGAGAGTTGCGCGCGGCCCCATTTGGATTATAGATTTCAAAGTGTGAAGTGATATTACGATTTACAAAAGTGAAATAAAAGTTAAGGCGGAACTCTTGTTTGATTCCTCGACGTCTTCAGAAGTGGGATCACTTGCTGATAAATAAGTGAAAGCAAGTAAAACCTAGTCCCACAAAGTGAGTTGTATTGTGTATCAGTGCCACATTAGATAAGGAACTATGGAAAAAAAAAGAAGCAGGCACTGCTGACGCCTCCCAGAAGTCCTGAGGCTGAACGTGACCATCAGCAGCGGCGCGGTTCACGTCGCCGACAAAGTGGCTCAAGGTCACGCAGTCGACGGGCCACCCGTTCTTCCAACCGTGAGCGGTCGCGAAGCCGGTGCAGTTCAGGCCGGAGTACGGCGCGAACCAGGAGTGGAACAAATGACCGCTCGAGGCAACGAGATAGCAGTCGCCGGGCAAGCAACCGTGAAGAGCAACGTTCACGTAGCTCAAAAAGCGAAGCATCTCGAAGATCACGTAGTCGCAGCCCACACAGCGAACAAGGGAGAACGGACAGCAAGGGTAACGTAAATAATTCACAAACCAATAATTTAAATTCTGAAAGCATGATAATTATATTTAGAGAGCTATTTCAAACCATGAAAACAGAAAATAAGAGTGAACACTACCCCATAATGAATGTCGTCCCAGAGTTCGACCCATCCAAACGTGATCAAACGATAGATATGTGGATAAGTAAAGTGAATGAATGTGCGCAAATTTATGGATGGTCAGAACGACAAATAATTCATTATTCTCTACCAAAATTAGTTGGGTTAGCGCAAAAATGGTACCAAGGTTTGCCTAGTCTTTTGTTTTCATGGGATAAGGCCTGGCATGGATAATTTAAGCTGTAGAGAAATTCCCAAGACCAACAGATCAACACAAGGTCAGACAGTTTTTGGGACTTGCCAGTTTTTTTCGTAGATTCGTGAAAAGTTTTTCAGCAATCGCCAAACCCCTCACCCAGTTACTTAAAAAGGACGTCAAGTGGCAATGGGGTGATAACGAAGAAAACTCTTTTATCGTTTTGAAGAAGGAGCTGGTAATTCGACCATTTTTTTCATTTTACATCCCAGAATTTGAGACTCAGTTACATACAGATGCCTCTTAGGCTGGCATTGCCAGAATACTAATGCAAAGACGAGATACGAACTTCACCATTCAATGCCGTGGCGTATTATAGTCGTCAAACATCTCCAGAAGAAGCTCGATTCTCGTCTTACGATTTAGAAACTTTGGCGGTGGTAACTTCCTTGCCATATCTTTTGGGCATTCACTTTTCACAGTCTTTTACAAGGTTTGGCAAATCGTTAACATATACAATAAACAGGAATGGTACCAGAATTGAGCCTTGTGGAATCCCCATACAAATTTTTGATCCTAGTGACGATTTCCCATTTAGATCAACCTTCTGGATCCTTTCATTTAGATACAACTCTAGAAAGCGTAAAGCCTGGTCTCTAATCCCATAATGGTGTAATTTCCTGATAAGGATATCATGATGCACACAATCGAAAGCCTTGGACAAATCACAGAAAACGCCAATGGCATCACTTGAGTCCTCCCAGGCGTCAAATATACTTTGAATTAGCTCAACACCTGCATCGATTGTTGAGCGAACCCTCGTAAAACCGAACTGTTTGAGGTGCATCAAGCTGTTGCGATAAAAGTGACTCTGAATATGATTTAAAATTATCTTTTCAAATATCTTACTAAGAGTTGGAAGAATAGAAATAGGTCTAAAATTCGTGGGGTCTGATTTACTACCAGCTTTAAACAACGGAATACTCGTAATTTTACTATGTTTTATCAAATTAGGAAAAGCACCACCTTCTACACATTTATTAATAAAATACTAGATAAGTATGGTGCAATGCTTTCTATAACGGCACTATAGTTATTTATGCAACTGTTGCGTAATGAGAGTAATTTTAACACGAGATCTGGTTTTTGATACGAGGCGCAGCCGAGTATCAAAATAGTATAGATCGAGTGTTAAAATGACTAATTACGTATAGTTGCATACAAAACTTTATCTACGACCGACGAAATATTTTTTTTTTTAAAAAGTAGTGATCAATTTATTGAACTAAGAGGACAGTTAGTACAGTTAATTAAAGTTATTCCCGAAGTTATTCCAGATCCAGAGCTTGTGGATGGCGTTGCTTTAACATTAATTTCATGTATATGGTTACTGACAGCCTCTTGTAGAATCATGTTCTCCTGGTACATACTTTCCATTTTGTTCAAATCACTTCTTTTGTTGCCAATGTCACTTTATATAGAAGCGAGCCAACTGTCAGCTTCTTGTCGATTTATGTACTCCTAGTCACGCCTGGTACTCTCCTTCTCTTTTAAATATAGGTAGGCAGTCGTCACCCCAGTAAAAAGTATTTTTACAAAATTATTTTAAAATAGGCTGTATGTAGTACTGTGGTAGTATTGCCTTAGCCTATGCAGATTGAAAATTATGTATTATAACAGTTGCGGAATGAAAATCCATACTCCATTTCCGTACTGCTCGTAGTATGGAACAGTGTGGAAATGAAAATGATAGCGGACAATGACCTCAATTTCGAATCTGTCATTGGTTTCGAATTCGGAATATTCCGGTACGGGAGTAGATAAATAATTTTAACTGACAGGCCATCTATATCGGCGGTCTTTTTCATTTTATGTGATTTTAAGGCTTTTATTACATCAATACATTGACGTGATTGAATTTATAAAATAAAAAATAAAATAAAAAATAAAATCTACGACACAAACATCACCATTTTGATGTAGATAGGATTTGGCAAGAGTGGGAGATGAGTTCTAGGTTTTGGTAGTTGAAACTGGAATATCCGTAAAGAAGTTTTCAAAAGCTTCGGCAACTTCTATGTCTGTACTTATGATCATCAATTTTAAGCTGGAAGTCATTTCGAGGAGCTTTCGATTTTCCAGTTTCACTATTTATAGTTTCCCAAGTCGTTTTCGTAATGTTGGAACTATTCTTGAGGATACAGCACAAAGCCGTTTAAATGTTTTTGTATAATCCTTTACCAATTGCGCAAATGCATCACTATTATTATATGTTCTTTCCTCGTAAAGTTCATATAACCTTAGCCTGCTTCTGTGTATTCTCACTGTTGCCCAATCACTGAACATTATATTCTCATTTACAGTGAAAAAAAAAAACCTTGAATATTGCATCGTACTCACTTTTAGTTAAAGTAAATAGTGACTCACACCATTTATTTGAATTGTCACAATATGGTAAGTTTGGCAGATTTTCTTCAAAATTACTTTTGTTGAGGATTAGTCTACCTTCATTGACAGGTACGCACTTAATATCTTTTTTTAATGCTTTTTTAGCCGTGACTTTGAAAATTAGTTTTGTTCCTATATTTGTTATTATATATTTAGATAATCTCTTATCTACATTGCTTGGGTCTTTTTTCTAAATTTTAAATAACTTATCTCGAATTTTACATATTTTTGAAATCTTACTATTTAACCATTTACAATTTTTCCTACCTTTTTTAACTTTAATAAGCTTTTTATACTTATTTATTTTTAAACTTCGTCTCAATAAAGTGTATAATTTCATTCAGATTGCTATAATTTAGCGCAATAGACCAGTCTACCGATCGTAACTCGTTAGTTATGTCTGTTGTTTATCTTAACTACGAGTATGGCTGTGTCGCTGTGGGGCGAGGTGTTGACGCTCATAGGTACAACAACTACACCGGTATGTTGCGATGTTGATAAGCGCATAAAAACGCATAGAAACGAATTAAGATATATATATATATATATCTTTATTCATCATTTTGTTCACAAAGGTAAGTAACATGATGTCTCCTTTTAAGCATACTCGTACAATGCCTGTGCTAGGAGAGACCTCTCTTCCAAAGGCACAGAGTAAACGAATGAGTAATACGTAACTTTACAATTTACACTTTTCTTAGTGCTAGTTCTAACTAATCTAATCTATGTGTGTGGGTATGTGAATGTGTGTATGTGTGTGTGTGTGTGAGAGAGAGAGAGTGTGAGAGTATGTGTATGTGCTTCTATGACTGTGTGCATGTGTAAGTATGTGCGTATGTTTTTTTATGTAATACATTTCAAAAACTCTTCAGTCTCATAGTAATTTTTAGTCTTTAACCACTTAGTGATTAGTGACTTGCATTCATAAATTATTTTATCAAATATGTATACTTCTTTATTGATTTTATTATACAGGTAAGGCGATCTAATATAAAACTGCATACTAGTTTTAGCAGGTGGTACATATACAGCAATATCGTTCCTTCTTCGCATGTGAATTTGTGGATCAAAATTGAGTGATTTGTGTATTCTCATGACAGTTTAAAATATACAGTTGTCTGACCGTAAGTAGATTACTTTCTTTATATAATGTTACCGTGGGAAATCTTCTCTTTTTAAAATACATAATTTTGATAAGAGCTCTCTGGGCTCGCTCCAGTTCGAGACAACGCGATTTAGCAGCACCACCCCATATAGTCTAAGACCGATCCGATTTGCTTGTATGGAAAGCGAGAATTTGATATTTACTAAACGATTTCTATACCAGTGTGTCCAGACACCTCTGGAGATGTCCTGGAAAAAAGTCCCAATAAGTCCCAAGTGGGAGCAGCTGGAAATGCTGGAATTACTTCGTAAATTAATCCCTAACTGCGGTTTTGTTCATTTTCTGTAAAAACTGTAGGATATAGGATTAAACTGTCAACGACCAAAATAATCTCCATTAAATTGTCTTCAATATGATGGCTATGCTGTTTTGATAGGGGCTATTGATTCACGGATAATATTAACTGAAACTTTTTGATCTTTCCATTTTTCATATTTTTTTCTCATTTGCCCTCAATTTGTAGACAAACGGCTGAAGATGTGTTAAATTAGTCTACATTTTTTTACCTAAAAAACAGTACCTGATTTATTATTGTGCTTCTAGTAGTTTCCGATTTACAGGTGGTTTTTCTGGAATTTGCCTCGAAATCACCTTAATGACCTAACAGATACATTGTCTCTTTTCGCCTTATGCCGTAGGTACATATAAATTTATTTCGAGGCAAATTTCAGAAAAAACACATGTAAATCGGTAACTACTATTAGCACAAAAGTGAATGAGGTACTCGTATTGTTTTTTAAGTAATTAAATGAAGATTAATTTGCCAGTACACTATTTTATAACATTTTCAGCCGTTTGTCTTCAAATTGAGCGCGACTGAGAAAATAATATGCAAAATAAAAAGTTCACAAAGTTAAAGTTAATATTTTTCATGAATAAATAGCCATTAGAATTTACATATCTACCATATCTTAAAGAATTTGAAAGAGATTATTTTAGTCATTGACAGTTTTATCCTACATCCTATAGTTTTTACAGAAAATGAAACAAAATTATAATAATAAAAAAAAAAATAAAAAAAATTTAAATAGAAATAAATATAAATAAATAAATATAAAATAAATGTATTTTATATTTATTTATTTATATTTATTTATATTTATTTTTTTTTATTTTTTTTTATTCTTATATTTTTTTTATTATTACACTGGTACAAAAATCGTATAGTAATTATCAAATTCTCTCTCCATGAAGGCAAATAGCAGATTTCCTCCTCTGGGACGTATATTTTTTTCATTTGTGCTTAATTTTTAGACAATCGACTAAAGTTGTGATAAAATAGTCTATGAAGAAAATAAATCTCATTTGTTTACCTAAAAAATGGTATCTCATTTACTGCAATACATGGAGTAGTTTCCAGTTTATAGCTGGTAGCGTTAAATGAAGATCTAAAAAAGCTTAGTTTTTTTTCTTAACAACCTATATTTCTGAAATGGTTAAATATATAAACCTGAAAATAAAACTACAAGCATATATTGATATTTACTTTAAGCAAATAGAAGTTTGGTCTTTCTTACCTTAATGGTATAGAAAATAGATGCGAAAAGCCGTAAAAATCGCATTTTTACGGTTTTTTAATTTATTTCCTAAACCATCAAATTTAGAATGACAAAATTATTTTTCACGTATAAAATTTATTAATGTTTATTTTTTGCCTCAGTTCAAGATTTCTACCTTTTACCGTTTAAAAAATATGTGGTGTTTTATTTTTTCATCCACGCTTCTTGAATTTCTCCAAAACTAGGCACCAAAAAAAAAAAAAAAATTTGATATTCATAATACACTAACCAAGACCAAGATATATGATATCATATAAGTTAGGATCGAAGAAAAAAAATACTCAAATTATATGAAAATTCACCACTGTACTTCGGAGACTATTGCGCTGACAGGTATAAATTGGAAATCACTACACTCCTGATAGTAAATGAGGTATCATTATTTAGGTAAATATACGAGGATGAATTCGCTGATACACCATTTAATCACAATCTCAGCCGTTTGTCCATAATTGTAGCGCAAATAAAAAAAATATTGCATTACGGAAAAAACAAAAAGTTTTAACTTATATTCTCAAAGAACCAAGAGCTTTATCGAAATAAATTAGATGCCAAATTGTAAGAAATTAAATATAGATTATTTAAGTAACAGAGAGTTTTATCCTAAATCCTTTAGTTTTTCCAGAAAATTAACAAAACCTGCGTCAGGGACACTAATTCCAGCATTTCCAGCTGCTCCAACCTGGGATCGCCCGGGACTTTTTTACATATCATCTCTAAGGGTGTCTGCATACATTGGCACAAAAATTGTTTAGTAATTATCAATTTCTCGACAAAAGTGGATCTATCTTCAACTAATACCGGGATGCAATAAATCAGAATCGATTGTACAAGTGAAACATATATATATATATATAACGTAGGAGGTTTTCAGATACGTCATGCGCTACTTCCGAATTTTTTGGTACTATATGACGTAATGTCTTAAAAATCCATGACAGTTTCTTTACTCTATTCATGACATGATCTAGGTGAGGGTACCATGAGAGTCTTTGGTCTACCAATACACCTAGATATTTTGTCTGTGTGACTCTCTCAATAACTGGGCAGATTACATCTCCTCGCATTGTCTCCAAAATTACAAGCGTGTATTTTTATTGGGAAATTCGTGTCACGTTGAGATCGTAAGTCAATGCCAAAGCAAATACTCGTATAATTACTTTTTGAGGTGTTTAAGGTCAGAAGATTAAGTTTTAGCCATCTGGCTATTTGAGCCGAACCCTTCTCTACGTTCCGTCTAGCCTCATGCCAGTTTGCCCCATAAAAAACGACAGCGGTGCGCGTATGAAAACATTTTTACGTTCCTTATTCTCATCTCACATAGATCATTTATATAGGCCAAGAATAGAGTAGGACCCAACACGCTACCTTGAGGTACTCCGAACGACACATCTGCGGCACTGCTGACGGACTTTTCAACTTGGACCATCTGTACTCTGTTTTCAGGTAGGCACTGAGTAAATCCAATGCAACACCTCTAAATCCTAGTCTTTCAAGTTTGCGTATACTCGTAAGAGTGGAGAGAGAGAGTATCGAAAGCTTTCTTCAGATCTAAGAAGACTGCGATACATTTATTATTACCATCAAGTTTTTTAGCTACTAGAGAAGGTAAGTCAATCACTGCATCTTCTGTCGATTTACCTTGCCTAAATTCATACTGTGATTTAGAAATTATATTAAATTTATCGAAATAGGTAATAAGTCTATAAATAGGTAATAAGTCTGTTTTACCGGTCGTTTCAAAATTTTTGAAAAGACCGGTAAAACAGAAATTGGTCTGTAATTACTTACGTCGTCTCTTTCTCCACTCAAATTACTGGCACATGAGAGATACCATCTTAGTTCTGAAAGTGAGCAACGCGCTTTGCTGTCTTATTAGTGTCAAAATATGCCATTAATAAGACAGTGTGTGCTATGGGCGGTGGTGACCACTTACCATCAGGTGGCCCACCTGCTCGTTTGCTTACTTATAACATAAAAACCGGTCAAGTGCGAGTCGGACTCGCGCGCCGAGGGTTCCGATATACCTATAGTATTTTTGGAAGCAATAAAGTCCATTTTCAGGACCGCAAAACTAAATTTGTTTGTAAAGGTTTTTTGCAGATTTCTGAAAAACTGTGCTACTTAGAAAGATTGTTTTATTTTTGCTGTAAAGTTTATATACATTTCTGTCAACTGTAATTAATTCAGATTTTTCCTTACTCAAACTTCGGAGATAAGGGGGGGGGAATGGTATTTTTTTTGACATTTTTCATCATAACTTGAAAACTAAGAAACTTAAAAAAATACAAAAATATATTTTAGAATGTACAAGTAAAGCCCTTTCTTATGATACCCCACTCGACCTAGTAGCGATAATTTGAAATTTGGCCCCCCCCTATTTTGGCCCCCTTTACATTAGTAATCATACTTTTTCAAAAAAATTTCATGTGCAATGAAGTTGGGCAACTATATTCTAAAACCATTCCAAATTTCAGGTCGATAGCATAAGTGGTTGCTGAGATATAGAGGTGTGACAGACAGACGGACAGACAGACAGACAGACAGACAGAGCGGCACCATAAGGGTTCCTTTTTTTTACCAGTTTGGTATCGGAACCCTAAAAATTAAATAAATAAACAGGCGTTATGACCGATTGTTTGAGAAGTGCTGGAAAGACACCCTTAGTAAAGCAGAGGTTAAATAGGTGAGTTAAAACAGGAATTATTTAGTTTCTAGTAAATTTTAGAAAGGTCGTAGTTATTTTGTCCCAGCCAGGCGCACATTCTGACTTCAAATTCATAATTATGCTGTTAATTTCATCACAATCGGTAGCCATTAATACGAACGAATTTGCCTGGGATGGAATTTGGTGCAAATAAGAATTAATTTCAGTGTCTGAAAAGGTTGAACTTGTTGAGCAAGGTGTTGACCAATAGTTGCAAAATAATTATTTACAAACTCTACCGACTCTCCATAAGAGGATTTTATATTTAATAGCCCTGAGGTATGTGAAAGAGGTTTGCTAGTATAAGTGATACTCTTAATGGTTTTCCACAGTACCTTATTATTATTAAGAGATTGGGTTAGTAAATTTCGTTCATATTTTCTTTTAGTTTTTTAATAAGGTTGTTGCAGAAATTTCTGTACCGTACATATGTAATTTTATATATTTCATTAAAAGGGTTGTTTTTAGATTGGACTTGCAGCTTGTTACGAATTTTTATGTAACGCAAGATACCTTGTGTGATCCAGGGTTTTATTATCCTTTTACATCTTGGTATGGAAATATTTGTAGTATTTTGATTTATAGTTTCAATTAGGGTATTTTTTAAACTCTTTGTTACTAGTTCAGGGTTATCACAGCAACTCAGAAATATTGGCAGACTACAAGTAGGATAGGGCACTTTCGAGGTCAATTTTAGACTTATTTTTAGCAATATTAGGCTTGTGTTTTATCTTAGAAATAGAGAGAAATATTGATTTGTGATCGGTAATACTGGTGTTTAAAATTGCAATTGACGCTGAGTTTTTAGTTTATTTATTTTTAACATCATATGATCCAGGCAGTTCTTATCTCTAGTTGCTTTTGTAAGTTACTAGTATTATTATATTAAAAAATTAAGACATGTGGCCGACCTTGAACTTATTCATTCTGTGTACTATGCGTTGGTCCAATCTATCCTAGGTTATTGTATTCGTGTTTGGAGAGGAGTGGAGAGGAGCTTGCAAAACTTACATGATTCATCTTGAGAGAGTACAAAGATCGCTACTCAAAGTAATGACTTTTAGTCCATTTAGGTTTCCTACAAAATCTCTTTATGAAAAGGTTAAGTTTCTTACGGTAAGACAGATTTTCATTCTAAACCTTGTTTACAAGCAGCATTCTAAGACTGAGTATGACGAAAAGAGCTACAACAAAACACGCACGATCAGAAATGTATGTCCATCTTTGAATTGCTACACTGCATTCGCAAGACGCCAGCACGCATACTTGGCTAAATCATTATACAATAAAGTAAATCGGCAAATCAATATTTATCCCCTCACCTTGCGTGAGGTAAAACCTAAACTTATGACGTGGTTGATGTCATTAGATTACAATCAGACAGTATTACTGCTGCTTCTGTGATTCCTGTTGTGGGTTCTATATATCTATATTTATCTTATTTAATAGATAGATAGATAGAATATGTTTATTAAAAAATGTTACAGTTTTTCTTAAAAACTAAACAAGCACCCGCAAAACTGTTAATACAGTTTGACTGCGGGAACAGTCTTGACAAAATCTTATGAACTTAAATTAATTAGATTAATTATAAGAACAACTATTAAGTTAAGCTAGGCTAAACTATTCAATAAATGTTGTTTCAACAATTTCGAAAATTTGTTTTTATTCGGTTCATGCCTAATATCAGGGGGCGAACCGTTCATAAGGTACGGTAGACGTTTGTTAAGCGTTCGATCGCCATAGTAATTGTGCACCCTAGGAACAATAATTTTACCCGCCGATATCGACCTGGTACCTTGATCATGTGTTAATAATGAGAGACGCTCCAGACTGCCATGGTTGTTCACTAGAAGTAAGTATTTATGTTTTAGACTAACCGGAAGTACATTGCAAGTTTTAAATAGTTTATTATAATCTCCTTTAGAGACCGGATGGCCTGACGCTGGTCCCGTGGCATAAAGGCAGATGTCTGCTATGGGATGCCACCTGCGTCAGTACTTTTGCGGCTTGCCATCTAGGCCTTTCAACCCAGGCAGCAGGGGTGGCCGCTGAATCCGCAGCCTTAAAAAAGAGGGCCAAGTATGCTGACCTCACCCGCCAATACGAGTTCGTCCCGCTGGCTGTTGAGACGGCGGGTAGTTGGTGCGCGGAGGCATTGACCTTTGTCGGGCACATAGGGCGCCGGCTGAAGGAGAGAGGTCTTGACCCCCGCTCCGGCTCGTTTCTGGTCCAGAGGTTGTCCATTTCGATACAGCGTGGTAATGCTAGTAGCGTGATGGGCACCTTTGGACCGGGGGTGACCTGGGGCGGTCTGTTTCAGTGACGGCTTTTTTATTGAAATTATTATTTTATTTATTTGTAATTTGTAACGTTTAGCTTTTGACATTAAATATGTTAATATCTCCTTTACAACCCTTTTTTGTTTTTTTAGACACAATTAATTTTAAAAATCTTATTTGGAATGCTTCCAGCTTTTGAACATAACTTTTGAATGTGAGACCATAACAGTCTAGAGCGTAGCTCAGTATAGACTCAATTAATGACATATATAAACATTTTAGGGTACTAGTGGGAACTTTGAAACTTAAGTGGTAAAATTTACCTAATAGTATTCGTAATTTATTGCATATAAATTCTATGTGGGAAGACCAAGAAAAATTTTCGTCAATTTTCATTCCAAGGTAGATGACAGTTTTGGCTCTATCTATAGCTTTACAACTACAATTTTCCATTCGGTTATGCATACATGAGAAACTGTGAGTCTTGAATCTTTGGAAGAATATCAGATTTATCTCACAGGTCATACAAACACACTCACACACACACACACACAAACACATACACGCACTTTGATTGTTACTTTTCGCTTACCTATTATAGATTGTTTTGTTTTATTATTCATATATTATTAAGTTCATCGGTTAAGATGATCCGTTTTCCATACAAAAATTCAAATTACTTGCATTCTTACGCGGGACATAAAATTCTGTTGAAAAACGAACGAATACTGCTATTTTTAGTTAAATTTTACGCTAATTAATACAAAAATACAGTTAATGTACTGAAAGTACTATTTTTGTTAGCAATTTTTGGTTCAATATTACGATTATAACTATCGATTATTTTTTTTTATTTTTTTTATTATTATTATTTTTTCGATTATTTTAATTATACTTTCTGCACTTTTGTGTCCCGCTGCTATTAACTTTCTCACTGCCTTAGGTTGGCTGGAAGAAATCTCTTTTAGAGATAGGCCCGCCCTTGTATATGTCCTTTAATTTTGTAATTTTATTTTAAGTTTGTGTGCAATAAAGAATATATATATATATATATATTGTAGGCGTGCGGTCAAAACTGTACGGCTGTGCTTTGTGTGCATGTGTGAGTGATCGTACTCATGTAAACACGGACTGACGAGAGTAATTGACTTTAGTGGACATATGGAGATATTTTTCTTATCGTAATTGTTGCTAGGCGTTGAAGTTGCACGATGAAATTTACGCGAATCAACTTTTTGCACATATATAGTTGGTACTTATTGCATTAAAAAATAAAACCTTATATTTGCAGCAGTGGCTCCACCTAGTTGCGTTCGGGGCTAAGCTGGCCGTAACAGATCACCTTAAGGAGAAGCAAACTGGTCGCCGTAACACAAGTTTTTATTTAGCTCGGGACCAGAGTGTTTAATTTAATTTGTTCAAATTTTGTGAATAATAAACAACTTTTATTTATTTATTTATTTATATCGCTTTAAATCTAAGTTCTTATCACCTAATAATATTAGTTCTGATTTATGATCAAATGAGTCCAATAAGCTATTCAGTTCCGTGATGAAAAATTTGGCGGTCGATATACAGCGCATATATTTGAGTTTTTATAACCATTTCTAAGCAAACTTTGCCTGTGTTCAGACTTTCTTCAGAATCCGATGGGTGTTCTTATCTTGCGGTGAGTCTCGTTGTGATGTCATAGAAACATATGGAGTTACTTTCTTCTGAACCCTCTGCCATAATAACTTGGCCCACCATTGTGCTGTTCTGTCAACTATTGCTGGGGATTCCAAGCATCCTATTTCAGGGCATTCGCTCTAAAAATAAAAATTATTAAATTACGGATCTAGTTTGCACTAGACGCTAGAACTTCGAAAGGCATATCTCCCAGGAGCTTCCTACATCGTGACCTAGAACTACGATATCTGATAACACCAAACCGAGGGCTTTTTTGCCAAATTGGTCTTGTCCCAATATGGCAATATGCAATAGATTGTACCTAGTGACCCACATTGTTCACCGACTTAAAAGAACACTTGGTCGAGTTGTAGCTTCTCTTTCTTAGCAACGTTGGCCACGGTCAGAACCAGGATAGGTTATAGCTGGAGGCACAACAACGAGCTTTTCCGTGCTTCGGAAGGCACTTTAAGCCATTGGTCCCGACTAATGTTACTGTTTGTAGTGGTTAAGACAAGTCTGAGGCCGTGTGGAGATTATGGAAATCCATTATGATTTAAAGAAGTGTCATTCGTCATAAACAATGTATGGATTTGGTCTATGGAATAAATATAGTCTAGTCAAAGGCCTAACCAAATATAACTATCATGAAGGAAAAAAAATTTACGCGCATAAATTTTTTTTCATGATAACTATGCTCAAATTAACTGATACCAAAGTCGACCAACAGATGACGCTGTGATGTTCAAATCTCTTTGCAGAAAACCAAGAGAAACAAATTCTCTCAGACATACTGAGACAGTGTCTACTCTCAATTTTTGATAAATCGATACCATACTGATAAATTATAATTATAATAATTTATTGTTTCTAATGATTTTCTTAATTGAGAGTAGACTAGGGTTTGATCGTCTTAGTAGACGATTGATCGACTTTTGGCCCCCGAAATCCGAAACGTCATTGAAATATTTACAGCAGTTTTCAAGAAAACGATTGTAGAAAAAAGTTATGATCGTATTTAACTACTATTAATAAAATCTACTCAGCACTACTTACTCGATAGTGATGTAACAGGGCTATGTTTGGATCCACACGATGGTTACTGTACAGACTCTTAACAAGGAACTGTGCCACGCTGTGTATAGAAGCCTCAACAACATTGTAAGGTCGAACCACGTATTTGCTTCGTATTCCGTATGGAGAGAGAGCTTTCGTTCTTTGAGTCAATCTAGACGTCATAAGAGGTGTTGTGGAATTTGGGTCTTCCTTAAAAACAAAAAAAAACAGGTAAGGTATGGGCAAGAATAACCGATTTAAAACAATATCTTAAAAACATCATAAGACTCCAGATGCAGAAAGCTTTTTCAAAGTTAAATCTCCCTTTGACATTGTTTGATTCTTGACACTGCTATAATATGGCTATAATAATAATATAATAATATTGAGGGACATTTCACACAAGGGCCCTGAGTCAAGATGCTTTCTACAATCGCAAACGCTAGTAGAATAGAATGAAAATGTACGGAAATGACATTATCGATAGAAATGTTGCGTCACAGCTAATGTCAATCCCATACATTTTTATTCTATTCTATAGCGTTAGCGATTGTAGAAAGCATCTTGACTCAGGGCCAAGGTCATCTGATCCCAACCTCGACAAAGCCTGTACTATGGGTATCTGAGACTGGTATACATACATAAATAGATAAATAACACCCAGACACAGAACAAACACTTATGTTCATCACACAAATGTTTGCCCTGGGCGGGGATCGAACCTGCGGCCCACGGCGTGAAAGGCAGGCTCACTACCAACCACACGAACGGGCTTGTATAACGTATTAACATTTGTAAAGGAGTTTTAACTTAAAAGAAGGCGGTTTCAATAAGTGGGATGACGTTTGTCATCCCACTTATTGAAACAGCCAATCAGTTGACGAAAGCATGTATGAAATTAAAGTTCCTTTAAATATATTGCTGACTGTGGCGTCCGGTAGGACGTACTGTTATTTATCGGGATGCATCTAGTAAAACTAGCTAATAATGGTACGTAGGACACAGACAGAACATCCCCGCTCGCCGGCTGGCTATGAAGTGATATTCTCCCCGAGTACCCACATTTATTGTGAACGTCACACTGACACTTCAGCAACAGATTTTAAAACCAGGGGTGCTATTACTGTAGCGGGAACGTGTCTGCCATAAGCGAACCATTTCCCTTGCAATAAGAAGTCCGGAAGAGAGTAGCCCTACCTCGCTGCAAAAGTCAAAAATATCAGTACAATTTGGGTACTCCCTTCTGGACCTTGGTCGGGAGGTCGTCTTATTAAGGAAATAGTTCGCATATGACAGACACGTTCCGGCTACCGTAATAGCTAGCTTTAACTTGAAGCTTTCTGAGATTGGACAAGTAATAGAATAAACTACTTACTGGCCAGCGGTGATAAAAAAAGGCATTCCTGAAGGTAAACGCGTCTGATAGGTTGTTGTCAAAGCCAAGTTCATCAAATATAACGGGCAGGGGTCTCATATTCCAGCTCTCGTTTGCTCGATTCAGCCATATTTTCAACCCTTCGTTGTGTGGGATAACAAGTTCATCTAGGTCTAGCATTAACAGCCAGTCGGTTTTTGATATTGACCTGTATAAGCAGTCTTGCATTGCTGCCAACTGCCCATCCTGCCTAAACAAAAAAAAAAACAAAATAGCTGACTGTGTAGAAAAATATGAACTGAAAAGAGAAAACACAAGTTCTAAAAATTTCATGAGGTATTGCAGGCGGGGACTAATATAAAGCTACAGAGACCAACAAGTGTTTTTGGCATCAGAGTCGTCTGCTGACCACAAAAATGCCTATTGACACTTTCTACAGAGGTAGAGCAAGTTTTAATGACGTCATAAAGACGGTCAAACAACGAAACAATCATAATGTATGTCCTGCATGACGTGGAGTATCAGATAAAAAGGACTTCATGAGTACATGAAATTTTTAAACTTTCATAAGACTAGTCTGTCAAACAAATTAACTATAGGTACCTGCTGTGATAGGTACTTATCTCTACTATTATAAAATTGTAAATTAATTTTGTCTGTATATTGAAGATATTTATAAAAAAAATATCACGTTATGCTATTTTGATTCCCCTGAATCCAAATAACTGATTTTTAGACTTTTTGTATGTTTGTTTGTTTTTTTTGTAGGTCACGCAAATACTACTAAACCGATTTTTATAAGAATGTTGTGTTTGATAGCTAATAGTTTGACTTATACACTAGTTTTTTAACGTTTGGATGAAGTCGCAGGAAGTACTAGTTATTACTGTTTTTGGTATTCGATGAGGTAGGGTTGCCGACGATAAGTTCTTTCATCGTTATTTATAAATATGACTGTATTCACATCTTGTGCTTGAGTTGAGCTTGAGAGCTTGAGTCGTTAAGTTTGTCGCTTTTCACGGACATCAGTGTTTTCAAGTGACCAAATTTCCGCTTTTTTTTTTATTGGGGGACATTTCACAAAAGGTCATCTACTCCCAAACTAGGCAAAGCCTGTACTATGGGTATCAGAGATTGATATACATACAAAAATAGATAAATAACAACCAGACGCAGAACAAACACTTGTGTTCATCACACAAATGTTATGTGAATCGAACCCGCGGCCCACGGCGTATAAGGCAGGCTCACTACCAATCACACCAACGGGCTTACGAAAGCGTACTTACCAAGTCTTTAAAGGCAAGTTATATGAAAACAAAGAAATTATTCCTCTTCCTAGGTAATACTGTAATAACTGTTCCACTTGGGGGCCCACAGATATTTTGTACATGTAAAAGTGGGACACCCCCAGTAACATGTTCAGCTCGAACCATTCTACCATCCATTTAATATTGTTGTAGGAGGCGAATATAGGTCTGACACAAACGTGTACCGTTGTCTGAAAGATATAAACAGGATTGATTTGAATTTATATGTAAATAGAACTACAGCAAAATAAATCTATTTCTAGTGTTTTGCAGGGATGATGCATTAAAGCCCAGGCTTCCATCTCAAAATTTTATAAGTTTGGATAAAACACCGAAGAATAATAAAAAGCACGGTAATTTTGAGAGAAGTTCAATAAGTTTTGCCGGAAAAATAAAATAATACATCCCACGAGCAGCCCACATTTTACAGGACGGAGTATTTTCCCCAAAGATTTCGGACCTCCTTGCAGTATTTTTCTGTGATTTGCCCTGATCAGACTCCTACTAAATGGTTTGTCTCAAACTAATGATCACATTAATAGACGTCGTCATGAACACAGAGTACTAAGAAATACCAACATGTATTGTGTCTAGTAGTTGTGTATGTTTAGCAACAATGGAAATTTTTTTGACAGTTTCGTTGAATAACCACCTAAAACCTTTGCTTTTCTTTGGCAAGAGAGTGAAAATCTTATTTGACATCACTGGAAAGTTGGGCGGAGGGCTGGGTAAAGTATCTACTCTCCTTTTCTTTTCACTCCTTTTTTTTCCACATGGCACCACTTTGTGAAGTGACGTAGCTTTTAGTTCTTATCTTACGACATAAACTGATCAAAGAATCCTTATCACCGACCTCTATAATATGAATAAAGTATACTTTGTCTTTTACCAATAGTTATCATCATCACGCTTGTTGGCAATGCGGCTGGCACAAATCCCTTAGTCACTTTTTACGACACCCAAAAGTAGAAATGGGGTGGTACTATTCTTAGCAGTCACCACAAGGACGGTGTACCGAAAACTGAAAGGGCGTGCTCAGTCAACGAAACTGAACAACTTTCCCAAAGAAACATATATTGGGAAAAGAAAAAAAAATTTGACCTCTGCATACAAATTGCTCACTCTGGTCGAACAGTTTGTATGGAGAGGCCAAAATTTTTTTTCATTTCCCAACATATGTTTCTTTGGGAAAGTTGTTCAGTTTCGTTGACTGAGCATGCCCTTTCAGTTTTCGGTACACCGCCCCTTACACCCTGTATAATTTTCTTATCATTAGCATAACATACCGACCTGTCCCTCTGTTTTAGATTGCGTACCAATATGCACCTCTAGTAAATTAGTGGCAAGTTCAGCAGACTTAGACCAAGCCACGACTGATATTTCTCCACCTTCCGCTTCGTCAGGATTTAAACTGCCCAGAAAACATAATACGAATGCTCCACTAAACTGTATGCCTCTTGTCTCTTTGACGATCTGGAATTGTAAGTATAACTTGGTATTACACTGGCTTATTAGATCAAGTTGATGAAAGTAGAGGAAGCTAGGGAAGTATGTCAAGATCGCGTCAGGTGGAGGGATTTGGTCTTTGTCTACTCCGACGGGAGATGGGCGTGATTTTATGTTTGTATGTATGTGTCGCAGCCAACTCGTTTAATAGGGCAGTTAAATTGAATGCCTAGGCGGTTGATTGACTGTCTTCATTAATTGAATGCGTAGGCTGATTGTTGGCTGATCTACTATCGCTCAACGTCTAACGAGTTGGCTAATCGATAGCTAGCCCGAATGAGACGGCGAACCTTGAATCAGCCGGGTGATCAAATTCAAGTTTGTCAGCAAATTATGATCAGCAAAAATCGTGATTGAGCAATGAGCAGCTCTAAATCTATTTGTCCAGCACAATAATTATTTTGTGCAGCAGAATAAGTTATTTAAGTCACAGAATAATTATTTTTGCCATAGTCAGCGCTTGCAAGTGTTGCGGCTGGCGACTGCTATTGTTGGTGACCGCAGTATGTAAGATGGTACGATAAACAGAAAGTGCTGCTGCCCATCCTCCGTTCCATAAACCCTTAGTCGCCTCTTATGACACCCACGGGTAGAGATGTGTTGTTACTATTCTTTGCCGGCACCACACGGACAAATAGATAAATTTACCTCAATTTGAGCAGAAAGGATGAACGACCTTCGATCGCGCAACCAGAGCCGGCAGAACACCTTGTCACTCCCGTTTGTGCTTGTTGCAGCTATCACTCGCAACGCCGCTACCCACCGGCGGTCTATGAAGGCCGAGTATACGTATATTTCGGGCCTGCCAAAAGAAGTATTGTTTTAGGGTCAGCGTCCTTTAACCGCCACAGCACCAGACCAGCACCGCCGCGTCTCGCTACTAAATTATTAAAAATTGACTTTAAGTTATAGGGTACAAAGTATAAATATACTTTTCTGAAAATCAGATGCTTCATCCCGCAATCAGCGCGCAATGTATCAACAAAACTTGAAAAATCTCACAAAGTGAAGTTGGAAGAATTTCTATACATTAACAGCTTCACCAAAACATAAAACTAAAACTAACTTGGCGCCAGCAACTGGTTGCCAGGTGGCATCTACTACACGCGCTGTCCTTTCAGGCCCCATTAAGCTCCGAAAATACTGAAAACAATGAAATGATTTGGTGGTTATTGTCTAAAAAGAAGAATTTCTTAGCGAAAGGCATGTCAGTTAACCGAACCGCCTCGCTTCGCTACTAAGTCATTGCGTTAGACTCACACAGTATATTTTAAAACGTGAAAACAGTTTTTAACGCGGGGACCGCGCGCCGTCCAATCTTTTTGGTACAAACTAGGTGCTGGTCGTGTGCTAAGGCGGTTGGTTGAATGGACGAAAGACTCTTAGCACTGCCGAAACCGGTATACTTTTTATGTTATACAACACGTAAATAAAAACCGGCCAAGTGCGTGTTGGGCCACGCGCAGTAGAGGGTTCCGTAGTTTTTTAAGATGATTTTTTTATCGCAAAGCAGGTTTATATTTAATATATCTCATAACGTTCATAACATAAACTTTTACCTGCTAATGCTCAACGAGGTCCTAGCGCCTGATTGCTATTTTTATTATTTCCAGTTTTTCGGCTATAGCTCATTAACCTGTAAAGCCTACTTAGCTGTGATAGTTTTCCTTTTAATTTCATCATACTTTTGTGAATTTTCTCACATTTCCTTTGACAACCGTTTAGCTGGTAGGGGGGGGATACTCGACTCCAACAAAAAAGATAGCTTTCAAGCTAAATATTTCGCAAACGGATCCCTTAATCGAAAAATAATGTATGAAGGCTCACATTATTTTTAAAATAGCTATCTTACAACACCCAACACGATGGGGTAGACAAGAAAAAAAAAATACCCCCACTTTAATTGTAGGTACCATAAAAATTTTAAAACTTTTTAAACTTTAATTGTAGGTGCCCCGTGTGGTGCCGTCAAAGAATAGTACCAGCCCATACATACCCGTGGGTGTCATAAGAGGCGACTAAGGGTTATAAACTGGAGGATGGGCAGCAACATCCTCCTTTGTATCTTACATCTTACTTACTGCGGTCACCTACAACCGCGGTCCATGGTGCCAGCCGTAACGCTAACAAGCGAGGTGACTATGGTACTTCCCCTCCACATTTTTCCAGCAAACGCTAGAATTCTTGAGGGAGCTCCCTGTCCTGTAGTGGACGTTTCATGGGATGTTATGATTATGATGACCATAAAAAAAAAATCTATTTTCGGCGTGGATGATATGTATTTCCATACCAAATTACAACTTTCTAGTACTAAGGGTCTCTGAGCTAAGATGCGGACAGACAGACAGACGGACATGACGAAACTATAAGGGTTTCTTGTCGACTACGGAACCCTTAAACAGTTTTATGATTCTTTATACATTTCATTTGAATATTTGTTCCTGCATCATTAAGATATTGAAGATATTGAAACTATACAGCTCTCCATCTACACCACAGTAAGTAAACCGTATATTATGTTGAATAGAAGAAAAGCAAGACGTACGAGTATTAGACGTAAAACGCCATTGCAAAGCCCTTATGGGGTCCTACAAACATGGGTCGAAAAGGACACATATTTTTGAACCACCCAATCCGAAACAATAGTATGGAAAGTAAATTCCTTAAAATATATCACATATTTTTTTGGACCCAATTTATAGTGAATTTTCAGCAAAATTTTTTGGAGTAAAAAATGTTTTCTTTTTTGTAATTATTGCTTGTCTTCATGGGTAGAATATAAGCTTCGGGTGTATAACCAAAGAAAATTCACCTGAGGTAATTACACATGTGCAGCTAATAACCGTCAGCATCGGAAAAAACAATAAAAGAACCCCAATACTTAAAAAGTTTCCATCAATGGGAACACGGAATAGAAACCGTGGAATACACCGTACTACCAGTCTAGTCCGTATTAAAGAAGCGATTGAGCGGAACAAAGGCTCCAAAGTGTTCGCGAGAGATCTGTCTATTGGGCAAAGCCACTTGACGAGGCTGAAGACCGAGTATGGCAGAATACTGAGGGAAGTCGAGAAGTTCTATGGACAGTTAGTTCTATGGAGCCATGTCTATAAGCTGTTCTCGAGAGTTATTACGAACCATCTCGCGCGTAGCCAGCCTCCCGAACAAACCGGTTTCCGTAAAGGCTTCAGTACCATAGACCACATACATACGCTACGGCAAGTTATAAAGAAGACCGAAGAGTATAACCAGCCACTTTGCCATGCGTTTGTGGACTATGAGAAGGCCTTCGATTCGATCAAGACGTGGGCTGTGCTACGATCCCTCCAGAGGCACCAAGTCGACTATCGGTACATTGAAGTGTTGAAAGATCTGTACAAAACGCCACTATGTCAGTTCGTCTTCAGGACCAGAACTCGAAAACTATCCAATTGCAGCAAGGAGTGAGACAGGGAGACGTCATATCTCCTAAACTGTTCACCGCTGCATTGGAAGACGTCTTCAAACTCCTGGACTGGAAAGGACTTGGCATCATCATCAATGGCAAGTACATGACATACCTTCGTTTTGACGACAATATCGTTGTAATGGCTGAGACCCTGGAAGATCTCGGCACGATGCTCAATAACCTCAGTAGAATTCCACAACAAGTGGGTCTTAATAGAAATAGAAACGTTTATTTGCAGAGATACTTACAAAATACAAATTCCAGATCTTATAGAAAAATAGTCTTAGTATCTAGTCTGCGAAACAGGCATGCAAAATGAACATGGATAAGACGAAAATTATGTCTTACGCTCTTGTTGTACTCACTCCACTCAGAGTTAACAGGAAGCTCAAAGTCCCCCAAAAGGCCATAAAAAGGGCTATGCTCGGAGTCTCTCTGCGGGATCGAATCAGAAATGAGGCGATCCGCAGAAGAACTAAAGTAACTGACATAGCCCTGAGAATCGCTAAAATGAAGTGGCAGTGGGCAGGGCGCATCGCAAGAAGAACCGATGGCCGAGGGTTCTAGAGTGGCGACCACGTACCGGAAGATGAAGCGTTGGCAGGCCCCCCATAAGGTGGATCGACGATCTGGTCAAAGTCGCGGGAAGACGCTGGATGCGAGCAGCGCAGGACCGGTCGTCATGGAGATTTTAGGGGATTCCTATGTCCAGCAGTGGACGTCTTTCGGCTGATATGATGATGATCATGACGACCGACTGGTCGACTGTAGACTTACAGTCCGTGCTAATAAAGTAGCTGTGAGAAACCCGGGTCACTTTGAGTAGTCCAATGGCTGTCAGGGTTCAAGGCCAATGTAATACGACCTTGTAAATTCGCAACTGTTTACTAAATTACATAGATTATTGCGATTTTTTATTGCGAATTTTAATCACGTTATCATAAATATCAGTATAGGTATAATATATTATCATGGAACTGAACAACTTTTCCCAACGGTTTACTAAATTACATAGATTATCGCAATTTTTTTGTATGGTGGGGTCCTGGAGGTTAAATTAATAATGATCTTACCGCTTCTGACATCTGTTTCCTATCGTACTCGTATTCATTAGAATACACAAAAAACATAGCATGTGAATTATCACATGCTATGTTTTCACAAACAATGACAATGATGATGACAAATATTTTTTTTTTTTTTTAGTAATATTTGTATTACCATATTTGTACTTATCATTATACCTGATACTAAAGGCTATTTTATTTAAATACTAGCCAACACTTTCAATGAGTTTCTTTGAACTTTGTCATGAGACATTTACACCTAGAGGTTGATATCTTTAATGTCTACTGATGTGGTTGTATGAATCCAAAGGTATTTGTAAGGACAATTAACATTATTGTTTTGTTTTGTAAAAATAAATATAAAAAATAAATATACATAATGCTGGAAGACATTCCTTTATTGAAATACTAGCTGGTGCCTGCGACTTTGTCTGCGCAGGATAAATTGTAGCCTGTGTGTTATTCAGATGTATAAGCTATATTATTGTAAAGTTTGATTAAAATCCATTCAGTAGTTTTTACTTGAAAGAGTAACAAACATCCATCCATTCATACTTACAAACTTTCGCGTTTTTAAAAATAAATGTCTTTATTGAAAACTAGCTGTGCCCGCGGCTTCGTCCGCGTGGAATTCAGACAATCTGCAGTATTGTGCAGTCTCCCTCTACCTCTCCCCCCCTCCCCCTCTCTCCTCTCCCTCTCCATCTCCCTGTTCCTCTCCCTACCCCTAACGCCATCTTAACCGCTATCCCTATCCTTATAAAATATAAACATAGAAACGACACCCATATTAATTTTTAGACATTTTAAGCCTATCGCACCCCAACCCGTCCCCAGGGGATGATGGTATTTCACGTCCAGCACGTTGGATTTCAAAATTGTTGTAGTTTTCGTAATCACGACCCGATAAACCATACAAACGATACCCATATTGGTTTTTAGACTTTTTCACCCCATTTCCTTCTTTTAGGGGTTGAATTTGGGGTGGAATTTCAATAACAGCGATGAACGTTCAATAGAATTACAACCCTAATGCCTGAATAATACATTTAGTGGATTTTACTTAGAAAATGAACTTATAGACCAACATACGGGAAAAAATCATCCCCTTTTTCACCCCCTTGAAGGGTGATTTTTAAGAAATGCTTAAACACGTGTTTCTTTATTTTTTACCAAAAGCATAAAGACAAATTTGTGTAAATCTAACTCAAGAAACAAAGGATTTTCATACAAACTTTAATTCCTTATTTCACCACCTTTGGGGATGAATTTTGAAAAAATCTTAAACATGTACTTTTTTATTTTTTACCAAGAGTTTAAAACCAAATTTCTATAATTCGACCTTTAGAAATTAAAGAATTATAGACCACCATACGGGAAAAAATCATCCCCCTTTTCACCCCCTTGAAGGGTGATTTTTAAGAAATGCTTTAACACATGTTTCTTTTTTTTTTACTAAAAGCTTAAATTAAAATTTGTGTGAATCTAGCTTAAGAAACAAAGGACTTTCATACAAACTTTCATCCGTTATTTCACCCCCTTGGGAGATTAATTTTCCAAAATCCTTTCTTAGTGGGTAGTTTTGACGTGCATAGAACCTGTGTACAAAATTTCGGATCTGTATCTATAGCGGTTACGGCTCGGCGTTGATGAATCAGTCAGTCAGTCAGGACAAGCTCTTTTATATATTTAGATCAAAGGTACAATGTTACAATGATGACTAACCACTATAGCAACAACATGCAGATTTACTTCTTGTAACAAAGAAAAAAGAGAGGAATTATAATATTAGTAGGAATGATAGTGCCTGTTGTGTCGTCTTTCTAAATGTATTGTCCATTTTATTTTTCTTGTGTGCAATAAACAATAAATAATAATAATAATACGCGCTGGAGAATCCCGCCCCGACCGCTCCGGCTCGGGCAGCCCCGAGTATTCTGGGGGGGGGCGACGTACCGCAGTCCATGGCTTCGCGGTCGACCATCAGATCGCCATTGCCTTTGGATGTTGCGCAGGAGGCAAACGCCAACAACCCTGCGCCCACCTCGGGTAATACAGGTGCGCGTAAAAGATGGCCAGAAGAAGTAAACAAATTCATCTGGCGTACCTACCTAATCCACTCTAAACTTGAAACGATTAATCGAGGATATTTAGATCCCTTATTCAAAGAATTTAACGAAAAGTTTCCTGACTATAACGCATCTAAACAAAGAATAGGCGATCAGCGCAGGGCTATTGTTAATCCATCCTTTAATTACCCAGACCCTACAAAAAGCTACCATCCTCAACACATGCCGCATAGTCAGGAAATTTCTAACAACTTCAGTAACCTCATCCAACGACCCCTCCTCACTTGGCTAAGGCCCGTGAGGTAGGGAACTCACCTCTGAAAAGAGAGAAAAAAAGAAATACGATATAATAATAATACTGTGTATAATAATAATACTAGAGGAGCACCAGCTCATCATCAGTGATCGCCAGAATGGATTTCGTCAGGGTCATTCTGCTGGCGACATTCTGGTCTTCTTGACCCAACAGTGGGCGGAAGCGGTTGAAAGCAAGGGGGAGGCCTTAGCGGTCAGTTTGGACATGGCGAAAGCTTTCGATCGGGTCTGGCACAAAGCGCTTCTCTCGAAGCTTCCTTCCTATGGGCTGCCTGAGAAACTGTGCAAATGGGTCTCCAGCTTTCTTACGGAAGGGGTGTAAATACTAAGGGGTGTAAATCTGCCTATGAAACTGAACAACTTTTCCCAAGGAACATCACTTAAAAACCAAAGACTTCCCATAAAAAGTGCGCTATCAGCTGATGCAGTTTCTATGGGAGGTCAAAAATTGATTTTGTTGTATGACCTATGTTCCTTGGGAAAAGTTGTTCAGTTTTATGGGCAGATCCACACCCTTTAGTATTATCACACCTTTCCGTTACTAGCTGTGTATGTACAAATTGCATGCCCAAGCTGAATCATCTGCTTTATTGATATTTTCGTAGGCTTGAGAGCCAAACAAACAAATTTTTCCCCTTTTTGTAAAGCTGCTGGGTGACAGATGTAATGAGGATGAAGTTATGTATACAGATATGACGTTAGATGAACGTAAAACCGCTATCACACCTTCCTTAATTCAAGAACCACTTCGGCATACGTCGCTGGGAGGTTAGGGTCTGTTAATTCGAATATCCTCAGAATCATCAGAATGTAAGAATTTCAACACAAAATGTACTTTGTTATGAAATAAATGAACTTGAACTTGAACTTGATCCTCAGTTCACCTAGCAATGTATGAATTTAGAAAAGTGTGATAGTGGTTTCATTCCTCTCCTCGCTACACCGCCCGCTTCGCTGACGTCATACTACTTACCCCCAGATCTCCTTTTCTCCTCGCAGAAAGGTCGCCTACGAAGCTGTCGAACTATTATTCAGCTGAAGACGGTTGCTACGGTTGGCTACGGCTTACTACGGCGTAGCAAGCGTAGCAATGTGAATGTTGTTGACAATATGTATAATCCGGTCAAGGAGGTTTTAACCAACGCTAAGAGCGTAGCGTGGGTTAAAACCTCCTTGTATCCGGTATTCCTAGGCAAAGGTTGTTATGCAACGTGTTACAAAAATGGCATAAAGGATGTGAATCTGCCTATTAAACTGGACAACTTTGAACATAGGTCTGCATAAACTGCATCTGCTTGTTAGCACATTTTGTATGGAAAGCAAACATGTTTTCGTTAGGAAAAGTTGTTCAGTTTCATGGACAAATTCACATCCAACAGGGTTTTTATTCTCCACTTTGTTACATCTTGTAGAAGATAAAGCGGTTTCTCACTGTAACGAAGCTGCAGGTAAATAAACGTGTAATTTTCTTGTGAAAACGCAATTTTCCTCCCGCTTAACGCTGTTCAAACTTCTGTTCCATTAACTTTTTGCTCTCGCACTAACTTAAAACCTAGACTTTCATTAGTAGCAGTAAATAAATGAAAAAGTACCTAATTTATGGGTCTGGAAATTCGCAGACTCCAAACCGTTTGTTTCAGGGGTCTTCTGCAATAAAGTGCAAACCAGACACGTAGCTTTAGTATGTAAATTGTTACGAAAAAAGAACTTTATATAAACCTTCCGTAAGTAATAATAAACTATGAGGTGCTATGATTGTAGTCAACTTTTAAAACTTGCCAAGTTGTGCCATTTACTGGCACAGATTTGGGTTTCAGGCAACTAAAGAACGTTATTTAAATACCTAAAATAAAAATTACTTTATTTCGGACGATAGTCCATAGGTTACAACAAGTTAGACCAGAATTTAAATATATCATAGCAGTAGGTAACAATATTACAGTACATCAGCGTAAATGCCTTGAAGATTCCTATAGCTATGGTTTAAGGAACTTCTGTAAAACTTGGTCCCACATAGATCTCACTTCTTTTATTGAAATAACTTGCAGCCAGGGCAGATTCACTTCAAAAATCTTTCAATTAAAGTTCTGTATTTTACTCAGCCAATGGGGCGATTCTGGCGGGGCCGCTTTTATGATTAAAATTTGACAGGTCTAAAAGAGATGCTGTCCTTTTTCAGCCTAAAGGCAGTAACAAAGATAGCAACATTTTTTACCTGTCAAATTATGGCCTTAAATTTAGCGGCCACGCTAGAATACCCCGCAATAACCATCTGGAGGGGGGTGATGTGGCGGCGCGCAATGTATGTTGTCGCGCGCCGCCGAGCAATGTACATCGCCCTGCCTCCGGTTACCATAGAATCAATCTTGTTATTCTTGCTTGCCGAAAATTTTTATACGTGGTTTCTGAATTTCTGGATATTATACATTTTTAACTCATCTTCCTCGCTTTATTGCTGCCATATGGTTATTGCGGGGTATTCTAGCGTGGCCGCTAAATTTAAGGCCATAATTTGACAGGTCAAGAAATGTTGCTTGTTATGACCAAGAAATTGCAACATATATATATGTTGCAATTTCTTGGTCATAACAAGTTACGTTCTCAATGCGCTAGGAAGTCTGGCTCCGAAAGTCACCACACCAGGTGACGATCGATGCGTCGCGACGGATCCATAGAGGGTTCCTAGGTATACAGGACCCCTCTTTGTGCACTCGGTTGCACGTCATTGGTACTCGTCATACTTTGACCTTGAGCAGCTATCTTGTTTTGGGCGTTTGTAGCGTAGCGCTTCTTCAGGCGCACTTTTATTCAAGTTTTTTACAAGTATAAACACGCAGGAGGTAATAAGTTTTGTTAGTTCTACTTACGACATTTTGAATTTTTTATATCATATACTATTAAACGTCGTTTTCCCGGTGTTTTTAAGCATTCCGTAAATTTCGCGTTTTAGACAGAAACTTACAGCGCCATCTTTTGGCGAGTAGCATAGCTTGCTCACTCGATAATATTTTAATGTAGAGGCGGCTATTAAAGAGCGAATCTCGGTCGACCAGGTACTGATTAGTTAATCTGCGCAACTTTGCAACCCGTGTCGTACGCATGTAAACATGATTTATATATATTAAACATGCGTTAAATATTCATTAAAACGTAAGGCCCTAAGCAGCGCAGGACCGGTCGTCATGGAGATCTTTAGAGGCCTACGAGTATGTCCAGCAGTGGACATTTTTCGGCTGATATGATGATGATGAAGCCCCTAACTAATCCAATAATATAACAATTTTCTATATCACCCTTAAATTACACTAAGGGTATTTATAATTGATTACTTAGAATTGGAAATTGCCATAATCCTGATTGATTTATTAATCTAAATGTCAGTCAATTACCATTACGCAGTAATTAATAACCGGATGTGTCAAAAGATCTCTAGACTTACGTCTAACTATATAAGCAGCGCTTGATTTATCCTAACCACAAGCAAATATTGATACAAGGAAATTACTTCTGATACGATGCAAACAAGTCTCGCGGGTTCTTAGCAAAAATTGGTTTTTAGTTCAACTTGGAAACGCGACGCCGACAGTGATGTGATGAGAAATACGAACTGCTTGTTTGTTTTACACGCTAGACGGAGATTGAACGACCTGCGGAGTGAGTTTATATTTTATTGATCTTCGAGACGTGTAGTACCGTGATAACTTGTTTGATAATTTATTTTTTGTATACGGATAAACACACTTTTATATTGAAAAACCTTATACCTAAATATCCTGTAAAGGTCTCGGGAGCGAACTGGACCGGTCATCATGAACAGGCCTATGTCTAGCAGTGGCGTTTTTGGTTGATGGTAATATTAGTGCAAACGTAGATTTTAATAGTAGATTAGTAGCCAAGGGCTGTAAGGCATCAATTGCAGCCCGAGATATTTAGGCGCACGAGCGCAGTGAGGGCGCCTATAGTTCGAGGGTGCAATTGATGCTTACACCCGAGCTAACTACTCTGCTTTACATCTCGATTGTGAGGTAAGTAGGTCCTTATTACCACCAAATTGTAGGTGACCAATTAGCGCTCTAGGGTAATAATGTAGCTAGAAAAGCCCTAGGGCGGTAAGTAATAAAAAAAACCACTTCACTCTTTCAAAATTTAATTACTTACCGCCCTAAGGCTTTTCTAGCTACATTATTACCCTAGAGCGCTAATTGGTCACCTACAAGCCCCATTTGGGGGTAATAAGGACCTACTTACCGAATATGAGAGATGTAAAGGTATATTATTAGGTAAATGAACGCAGAACACAGATACTATATTGAATCGCACAAAATTGTCAAACCATCTGTTGATTATGTGACGCACATACAGCCGCACGTCGGTGCAAAAACACTTTGACCTTCAGCGGGTCTCTGGATTCGGGCACTGGTGACGTAGCGCTAGTTCAGCTTATCCTGGTTTTGTTTCCACTTGGTTGCTGCCGAGCGTACGGATAGGTAGGACCCCTTAGTAAAGGAACCCTGCAATCGCCACGTGATAAGTGGGAGAGGTAATGTATCGGGATTGATGGGAGGCGCAGAGTCTTTTCTGTACGATAGTACAATTGACTTCTTCTGTGCCGCGAGTAGTATTCCTATCGGACGGTGGGAGGGTAGACAGATTGCCTCAACATCGACGCAAGTTTTACCGTCAATAAAAATACCGTTTTTTTTATGCCCCTCGATATTGGTCCGTTATGGCAGATTGGTCATGTCACGTGGGAAGAGGTCAGATTAAAGGGACGTCGTCGTCAATCGAATCGTATTTGTAGGATTTGTACGAATTCACGAGCTAATTGACAATGTTGAAGCGTTTTTGATAAACAAGTCGGCTCTTATAAGTCTTCTGTATAAGTGTTCGACTTTCGCGACGCGACAGACTACTGCTGGACAAAGAATCTTCCATAATTATAATTAATAGCAAAAATTCGGGGCAGACGCACTATAGTCACCACCCTGCTAGTTATCGTAGCAGCTGGCTGGAGGTCCATACCACGGTGATTGGTGACGGGAGTGTAGGTATATAGGTTCAATATTAAATTAGTATTTATGACTCCCACGGGAAGTGACGCGATTTTACTGTCGCAGGAAAATTGTATAATTCGCCGTTTTTACACAATACATTGGCATTTTACGAAGTAAAGGAAAAAAAAATCGCCATTTTACACACACAAACACCGCGTGATTCGTTTCTGGCACTTGTCGGCCGCTGCCGCAACACGTTCGTTTCGCTCGCTCGGCTCGTGCGTGGTGGTCGCAATGTAACGTTACCCAACCTAACCTGGGCGCCTTGGCTAACGAACCCTGAACGAACCTAAAATGCATCAATGATGTGAATCCATTTATAATATGCCGACGCCCTTTTACTATTTTAAAATTACGAGAAATAAATAAAAAAAAACATTGTAATCAATGAGTAACCTATAACTGCTACGCCGTAGCATGTCGTAACGAGTTTTCGAAGCCATAGCACCTGTAACCTACGTTTTTATAATAGATTAAGCTAAGGAAAATCTTTGATGGATGTGGTGTACAGCAGGCAATGCTGGTGGCCAGCTTGGACCATGGCTGTCAATACATCACGACGACCAATGGACGATGACCGAGGAGTCTCAGTCTCTGTCGGGCCGCGCTACGGTGCACACGTCTACTTGATAAAATAGTGTTATTGATTGTAGCATTGATATGTAAATCTGTTTACTATTATTATACCATACTGCGTGAATGTAATGGTGTGTTATTACTAAAATATGTCCCCAATCATAAGAGGTCCGACGGAGACACCACAATGGATATCCTATTTTACTGGACCAGTACTTTGCATCAAGACCAGCGTGTTGCCCAAATTTTAACCAATACTTAGAGTCAAACACGTGTCATGACAAATGCGGTTAAGTCAAATACGCATTTTGTTTAATACTTGACAAAAACGAGTTTTACTCCGCTGAATTTAAAATGGGATTTACAATCGCTGCTACTGGCCACTTGAAATAATGAATTAATTTTTAAATAGATAAAAAGGAAGAAAAAAATTCCTCTCCATCTACCCGTGGGTTGTTTAGTGCTTTTCGGCACTGAGCAAGTAACCACGTATAATACGTATATATGTCACAGGCAAATCGTTTAATCCGCAGTTTACAAACGGCAGGCAAACAATAAACGACGGGCAAAATGTAAAACTGCGCCGGCAGTTTGTAAACGGGTTTAGATCACTGGTGCATTTTAGGTTCTTTAGCCACGGTGAACCCAATCTAACCGATCTCGAGCAGGGATCGGTTAGGTTGGGTTAGGTTATCTTTCGACCACAACGCACGAGCCGAGCGAGCGAAGCGAGTGTGCCGCGGTAGCGGCCGGCCAGTGCCAGAAACGAATTACGCGCCGTTTTGTAAATTGCCGCGCGACATTATGTAAAGAAGGATTTCCGCCCAGTTTTAAAGTAGACACGTGACCGACACATCAGACACATTTTTTTTTCAAGTACATTTTTTTTCTTTAGGAAAGCTGTTTGTTTTATTAGGAGAATCCCTGGGCTTAGGGATTAAAACGAATGTCACATTGTGTTTCCCTCTATACAGGGTGTTAGAGACGGGTACCGAAAACTGAATTGACCTCTCCATACAGAGTGAGCAATTTGTATGGAGAGGTAAATTTTTTTAACATTTCCCACAAATTTTACTCTGGGAAAGTTGTTCAGTTTCATTGACTGAGCACGCCCGTTCATTTTTCAGTACACTGGCCGCTACTCCCTGTATTGTAGTTAAGGAAATCTGATTGCTTATAGTTCATCAGGCTTTGTTTTGTCTCTTCAGTCTCCTGGAGCTATTGTAATGGAAATGTTAATTTTGTTCGCATAAGCGAGTGAGACAAAACTGCTAGGGATGTGAAAATTCACGCTGATTTTAATAGAAAACTACAGGTTATTATTAAGGTTGAAAGATTTTTGCAACCCTATTAGGATATTGCAGAATGATGTGTACAATTAAGTTAAGTTATTGTGAACAGCTTTTAGACCACCTGGGCACTTATATTAATATTGTATCGATAAATATTGTTTGGGATATACAAGATGTAACAGAAAGGGTGTATCAACCATGAAAGCTGTGAATCCGCCCATGAAACTGAACAACTTTCCCCAAGGAACATAGTTCAGTTCAGATCATCTTTATAGTACAGGGTGTAAAAGACAGCCGTCCGGATACTGAAAAGGCATCATCAGACAACGTAAGTGACCAATTTTCAGCAAAAAAACCATCTATATATTCTTTATTGAACAATTAACAAATAGAAATTTAGATATAACAGGACATTTACAAAGGCGGGCTAACTCTACAAGAGATTTCTTCCAGCCATTTAGAATATGAAAAAAAAATCTGCCTCTCCATACAAACTGTCCAATCAAGTTTGCATTGTATTGAGGCCATTTATTTTTTCATTTCCTGAAAGTTTTATTCACTGAAAGTTGATCAGTTATGTTGACTGATCATGCCTTTCCAGTATTCGAAAGGCTGTCCTTTACAGCCTGTACTATAAAGATGATCTGAACAGAAATATACCTAGTCACTTCCACGTTCATACATCCGTGTTTTTATTCGGCATAGTTTTATTCAGTACAGACACTCGTCTTCGCTAATGATGTGGTCGGCGTCTGCGTCTAGGTAAAAAGGTACAACTTGTACAAATCTTTTATATTCAGACACAATAGAACTAGAGGAATGTACACAAAGTGTAACAGAAAGGGTATATCCACCCTGAAGATGTGATTCTGCACATGACACTGAACAACTTTCCTCAAGGAACATACGTATTTCGACCTATATCTTGAGCAGCCTCGGAGTTGATATACCCTTCCTGTTACACCTTGAAGAATTCAATTCACTATTTGTATGTGAATTTTCATTAGTTTTGCTCCCTAAGCCCAGTGATTTTACTAATGAAAACTAGCAACTTTTCCGAAAAAAAAAATCTTGGAAAGGTTTTGAACCACCCATACAAAACGAGTTGGTCACGTGACCACTTTAGGATGGAGTGACGAAAAAATACTATTAAACGAGCAATATTTGTATATATATGTTTGCAATCTATTTCTCGAAAACGGCTCTAACGATTTTGATGAAATTTAGTATCCGGGGGTTTTTGGGGACGGAAAATCGATCTAGCTAGGTCTCATGTATGGGAAATTTGTTTTCACCGTCTTTTTTAATATTTCTTAGCGCGTTTTAGTGCGTTCAAGAAACTTAAAGCGCCATCTGTTGTTGAGTAGCATAGCTTACTCATCCGATGATATTTTAATGTGGAGGAGGCTATTATAGAGCGAAGCTCGGTCGCCTAGATACTAATTTGTTATCCGGGAAAGTTGCTTGTTTCTCTAGTGATTCTACTAGAGCACAGATTAATAATAATAATAGTAAACTTTATTTAATCTGTGCTCTAGTAGAATCACTGGGCTTCGGGAGCGAAACCAATGAAAATTCATGGTATATAATATTATTCATAAAGTTCTTTCCGAGAATATCGGACATATTGAGCTAGGAGGGTCGCTATGTACCTAGGTAGTTTTATTCTCTGTCAAGTTAGACCTTGATAATCGGCTTATCGCGTAAATGTATACACAGGGTATTTAAAAAAATACTTTGAAGCCTGAAGAATATGAAACTGCCCATGAAAACGATCAACTTTACCTTTTCCATTGAATACCTACAGGTCGAAATTCGAGAAACCTAGCTTCACTTAAGACAAAAGATATAAAATATCATGATTTTACAGGTTTTATTGTACTTATTAAGAAACAAGAAGAAGTAAAAGAAGAAGTTGTTTAATTATTTGATTCGATTGCTAAATCACATTAAAATTACAATGTGTTTTCAAAAAGGTTTAAACAGTTTTTGCAATATAAGACTGACGTTCATGATATCAGATATAACTGTTACGTTTTCATAAAAATACTTACAGGATCCAATTTTTTACGTTTATCGCAAATCTTGTTTGCACGGCTTAGTACTGCAGAGACAACAAAGCACAAACACTGCAGCCCGTCTCACCGCACCAGCCGTCAACGTTTCCACCATAAAATCTGTATAAACGCAATTAACTTAAACTTCGTTTAACACATCGCTTCCTGGTCTACAACCACTATAAGTTCACGCTTAATTGCAACTTTATCTGAATCGTATAAAGATCATTTTGCAATGATTCAGGGCTTGGATAACTTTGCGCGCCCAGTCTTTGTTGTCTACGGACGAGTCTAGGGGTGCATTTTGTTTTATTTGCCCAGTCGCGACGCTTATAGGGCTGGCAATGGAGTTCTAAGAGGTCTTTTACGTGGCATTGCAAATATAAAAGTCAAATGTTTTACTCGTTATAACTAACAATTTTACTACAGGCGTCTTACAAACAAATGTTTTTGGATGGTTTGTTTGCGCAAAAGTATAGCCAATAAATTCACAACATTTATTTGTAAGTTTATAGAGAAGTTGTAGCTATGATGGTACGAGTTCCAATTATTTATGGGAAATTTTAACACTGAATTTAATCACGATCGGTTTTTTGCCATTATTTCAATATAGAAAAGGCACGTGTTCCTAACGCCCTGTTTCGTAGAGATTGAGGTCGGGCTACCTCAACTATAGCAATGTGTTGCGTCTGCGCTATGGAAGCATAGCTCCTACATTATTATAAATCTTATTAAGTAAATTATGTACAAAGTGTAATAGAAAGAGTATATTTTCTAAGGAACGTGGATCTAACAACAAAAACTTTTTGACCTTCCCATAAAAAACGCGCTATCAGCTGATGCAGTTTCTATGTATTTTTCCTCTTGAAAAATGTTGTTTAGTTTTATGGGCAGATTTAAATCATTTAGTTTTGTTTTTCGATTGTTTGTTGTTCTTTGACATAGTTGTTCAGGTTCGTGTTAAAAGAAATGCACTATACTTACAGCGTGAATTTTTATTGGTTTTGCTCCCGAAGCCCAGTGATTCTACTCATGAAAACAACCAACTTTCCGGACACAAAAAATTTCGCTTTCCCATACAGAGTGAGTCGATCACGTGACCACTTTATAATGGGGAGACGAAAAAATTTTTCGAGTTAAAAATTTTTTTCTTCGCGTTAGTTGCTTGTTATCATGAGTAGAATCACTGGACTTCGGGAGCAAAACCACTGAAAATTCATGGTGCAGAATGAAACAATTTAAGTAGTAGGTAATCGACAACCCTATTTACAGCCACCCTCGACCACAAGCGATCGATGCGTAGCCGAGATGCACTTTCACACCGATTGAAAGATATTTGGATTAGGCCCTTTGTTGCTTTTATAGTTTAGCTTAAGAAATATGACAAGTTCATGAGAAATACTTTGAAAGAAGCTCTAAACTAATGAAGCAAAACAATTAGAGAGAGACCAAACATACAATTTTGGTGTATAATTTACAATTCGTCAATTTACATATTCTTTGCACAAAATAACTTTGGCCATGTCATTGATGCGCAGAAGTCAAAAATGACTTATTTTCATATGACTTGACTTCTGCGAATCAACTGACATGGCCAGAGTTATTTTGAGCGAAGAATACCTACTGCCGCGGCAGTTTACAAAATGGCGCGTAAATCGTTTCTGGCTCTCGCCGGCCGCTGCCGCGGCACGCTCACTTCGCTCGCTCGGCTCCTGCGTTGTGGTCGAAAGATGACCAAACCATTTGTAAACGGCGACTTATGCGATTTGCCGATAGATACATCTTTATCTATATTAGCCGCCTCAACATTAAAATATTATCGGGTGAGCAAGCAATGCTACCTGCCAACAGATAGCGATGTAGGTTACTGTCTAAAACGCTGTATTTTTAGAAAAAATCTTAAAAACATAAGCAGGACGAATTTTCCCATACCTAGCTAGATCGATTTTTCGCTACCGAAAACCTCCGTAAGGTAAATTTCATCGAAATCGTTAGAACCGTTTTATACGATTTCGAGAAACCGATTACAAATATATAAATAGATATTGTCGTCTAATAGTATAGGATGAACCGGAGGATGGGCAGCAGCATCTTTCCGTGTCTCGTACATACTGCGGTCACCAACCAGCGGTCGCTAGCCGCAACGCTTACAAGCATGGTGACTATGGTAAATCCCCGCCTAAGTACCACGCGTTTCTGTTGGAGTTCTGGAGGGAGGCTGATCCTGCAGTAAACGTTTCATGGAATGTTATGAATGAATGGATGATATCACTGGGCTTCGGGAGCGAAACCTATTAAAATTTACCTACGCTGAAAAAAAAATCCAATGGGACTAGTCAAATATTAAGTTATCTCGGACCTGCTCGTTTGCTCATATGTAACATAAAAAAAATACTTCAATCTGACCAATTTTCTTACAGAAACATCCGTTTAATAAAAAACTATGTATTAGCTAGGCGCAACCAATGTTCCTGAAAGTTGATAAGATTTGGGTTCTGAATTACATGGGTACTCAAATTTGCTAAAGGTCCAAAATCTTAGGACTGTGACCCACCTGCTAAGCTGGGCAAACCCAGTAGTTAGGGTGCTGGCTGCAATTTGGGTATATGATTTGCTCACGATTCATATTAATAGGGATGATAGATCAGCTCAATACGAATCGATTTGGTCCTCACAAGTTTTTCTGTGCGTCGCTGCGTTTTTGAGTTAAAGCAAAAAAACTGAAAACAAGATACTAAATAATGTTTTTTTTGTCTGCCTTTGTGGCTCCTGTTTAAAATACTTCTGAAGATGTAGTAAATCGAAGAGGCAGACATGCAGGGCTCTGCATTATCACGGGACGAAGTAGTGAATTTTTGCATTTTGAAGCGCTGTAACTTTACGAGGCAGGGCTATTATGGTGGCAGACCATTTTTCTGGGGTTTTATACATTGTATTTAATCAGATAGTCATAGTCTGCCAGGTGTACGTTTCATTGTCAAATTTCAAAATAGTTAATACTTAATTCCTCAAAAACGCAGGGATGTGGATATCCGCCAATATTTTTTGTATTTTTTAGAGGATGCTCCTTATCATCAGTCAAAGAGGCAGACATGAGCAAATCATATAGAAAGTCCTTCATCACCCTTACTACAGGTAAATAATAGCTACAAAAACAAACTCAAAAAATCAACTGGTAAACTTTGTGCTAGGTACTTCTTTTCTACGAAACCACGTCCTCTATAGACTATAGAATTTAACAACGCTTTTAACTGAATTAAGGCTCATCAAAACTCCAGCTGCTCCAAGAAAATCATAAAATTCTATACACTATGTTGCTGATTGTCTTCGTGAAAGATGAAATTTAAGATTATAATCTTACACGGGATGGCCACAAAATAGTCGCTTGTAGTTATACAGCGTGTAACTGAAAATCGCTGTGTATTGATTCACTTATAGCCCAGGCGTAAACGGTCCCGAGGATCAAACAAATTCCTAACAGTTTAATTGTTAATTTAAACTATACCTACATAGGTCCTCTATTTTTAGGGTTCCGATACCAAAATGGTAAAAAAAGGAACCCCTATGGTGCGACTTTGTCTGTCTGTCTGTCTGTCACACCTCTATATCTCAACAACCACTTATGAAATCCCTCATTCATAGAAAAGTTCTTGAAACGGGAGCTCACCTTAATTGGTTAATATTAGTTGTGAGAAAAATTTAAATATTTAATGATTTTAGACTTTTCCCTTTATTTGTACTGTGAGACCTAGCTTCTTGCCAAATTTCATAATTTTAGGTCAACGGGAAGTACCCTGTAGGTTTTGCTTTTTTGCATAAATGTATGGAAATGAGGACATAAAAAGCCATATCTTTTGATTGCGTATTTGTAATAAATTGAAATTTTCAGATCTTGTGTGATTTAAGGACTTTAATATTTGTTATCAATTTTAACGTGATACCTCTTCTCGTTCGTGAGAAAAAGGGTCTTGACAGACAGACAGACAGACGGATAACAAAGTGATCCTATAAGGGTTCCGTTTTTTTATTTGAGGTACGGAACCCTAAAAAGCAGAGAAAAAAACTGTTAGGAATTTGTTTGACCCCCTCCATACATGAGCGTTCTTTTACGCCTGAGCTATTATGTTTACTAGCTGTTGCCCGCGACTTCGTCCGCGAGGGATTCTATCTATCTGACCATCCATCCATCCACCCTTCCGTCTATCTGTCGTCCATCCGTCCGTCCAACCATCTGTCCAACCGTCCGTCAAACCATCCCTGTCCCTGCCCCTCTCCCTGTGCCCCTCCCCCTCCCTCTCCTCCTCCCTTTCCCCCCCTCTCCCTATTCCTATCCCTCCCCCTATCCCTACCCCTAACGCCATCTTAACCGCATCTTAATCTTCATATAAACATAGAAACGACACCCACATTGATTTTTAGACATTTCAACCCTATCGCACCCCAATTTCACGTCCACCACGTTGGATTACAAAGTTGTTGTAGTTTTCGTAATCAGCGACCCGATAAACCATACAAATGACACCCATATTGATTTTTAGACATTTCAACCCTATCGCACCCCAACCCCATCCCCAGGGGATGATGGTATTTCACGTCCACCACGTTGGATTTCAAAATTGTTGTAGTTTTTGTAATCAGCGACCCAATAAACCATACAAACGATACCCATATTGGTTTTTAGACTTTTTCACCCCATTTCCCTTTTTTAGGGGTTGAACTTGGGGTGGAATTACAAACCTAATGCCTAAATAATAAATTATCTGGATTTTACTTTAAAAATAAAGGATTTTCAACTTCATCCCACTTTTCACCCTTTAGGGTGTTGAATTTTCAAAAACCCTGTGATACGTAAATATTAATTTTTAGTTGTTAGCCTAAATACAAAATTTGAAGATCCTAACTTTAAAACTGACGGACTTTCATACAAACTTTCATCCCCTGTTTTACCCCCTTTGTGGTGGAATTTTGTAAAACCCTTTCTTAGTGCACCGTTAGACCACATAAGAAACCTACACACCAAATCTGGAATTTCTACACCCAGCGGTTTGGGCTTTGCGTTGATATGTCAGTCAGTAAGTCAGTGACCTTCTTCATTAACATTAAATGCGTTTTCCCGTGGGAATAAAGTGTTTTCCCGCGGTAAAAAGTAGCCTATGTGTTATTCCAGGACCTGTCTTATATGTGTGCCAAGTTTCATTAAAATCCATTCAGTAGTTTTTACGTGAAAGAGTAACAAACATCCATCCATCCATCCATCCATACTTACAAACTTTCGCGTTTATAATATTAAGTAGGATAGGATAGTTAGATTTAAGTAGCTGTTGGTACTCTGTAAATAAAAAAAAATAAGGGTGTTGACACTGTCAAACAAAAATCACTTTGTGCGACTTTCCCAGTTTGTTTAGGACATTGCAGGATTTATAACCTGATTGTCCGAAAAGTTATAAAAATTAGATTAAATAATAGTAAACTAACCGATATCGAATTATGCTCTTTACGTCGACTAGCTCCTTACGCCGAGTTTCTTTACGTCGAGTCTCCTTTTAGTTAGGGTGCTGGCTGCAATTTGGGTAAATGATTTGCTCATGATTCATATTAATAAGGATGAAAGATCAGCTCAATACGAATCGATTTGGTCATTACAAGTTTTTCTGTGCGTCGCTGCGTTTTTGAGATAAAGCAAAAAAAATGAAAATAAGATACTAAATAATGTTTTTTTGTCTGCCTTTGTGTGGCTCCTGTTTAAAATACTTCTGAAGATGTAGAAAATCGAAGAGGCAGACATGCATGGCTCTGCATTATCGCGGGACGAAGTAGTGAACTTTACGACGCTACGGGGCTATTATGGTGGCAGACTATTTTTCTGTGGTTTTATACATTGTATTTAATCAGATAGTCATAGTCTGCCAGGTGTACGTATCATTGTCATATTTCAAAATAGTTAAAACCTAATTCCTCAAAAACGCAGGGGTGTGGATATCCGCCAATATTTTTTGTATCTTCTAGAGGATGCTCCTTATCATCAGTCAAAGAGGCAGACAGGAGCAAATCATATAGAAATTTGTCCTTCATCACCCTTACTATTTCAGTGAGTACGCTTTTGTAGCTATCTCAGATATCTACGGATGTAGTTGTTAATGAGCCATGTCAGAGGCCTTTAGCGGCTCAACAACTATGTTACCAGGTTTTGTGAGAAGCCAGTCGACGTAAAGAGCATAATTCGTTTGTGAGGATGGTCGTCGACCTTGCAACCAGCGCTAAAACTAGAGAAGTGGTGCCACTATCGTGCGGCCGAGTGTATACAAGCTGCCAAGGGTTTTGTTGTTACCATCTTTGGTTATCATGAACGGTTGTTATAACATCATAGAGTACCTAATATTCTATCATAAAAATATAAATAAAAAACTGAAACCACTTTTAATCTTGTCACCACTTTTTTAAACACCACAAAAAGCGAAAGTGCAGTTGGTAACATGCGTGCCCGTGTTAAAACCAGAACTAGCAATAAGATTTCCGGTCACCAACCTCTTCTGTAAAGATTTCCGTAAGGTAACGGGAGGAGCAGAAGGGACCTCCACCATGGCAGGGTAGATTTTCGGCATGTCCAGGCGCACGCCATTGCGAGTAGGTGTGGTCTTGAATAAAGCTTTACAGGACGCAATGCTGTAGCCACCGTTCGCTAAGAAGTTCATGATTGAAACAATTTTAAAATTTCGAAGGGTTGAATTGTGAGAATCGTGAGCAGTTTTTCCAGGTCAATGAGCACCTTCCAAAGAAATATAAAACTTTCTGATGCGGAATCACAATTCCTCAAAATACCTACTTTCTTCCTGTGTTTTCTTGTGGTTTTCTTCTTTCAAAGTGCTTTCAAATAATGTTGTCTGGATGACATTATTCTACAAAGATTACGGGTAGGCAATAATGTGCGTCAGGAGAATGTGCAACATTTAATACGCAGCAAATAATGTGCAGCTGATAATTGGCGTCACGTGACGCCGATTATCTGCTGCATATTATTTGCTGCGTACTACTGTGCTGCACATTATTCAAGCGCTTGATAATCGACGTCATGGTATTGCACCTCGAAGCATCGACCTTCACTAGAGATGTGTTTTCTCTTATTTTAACTATATCGATACGAAAATATTTTAGAGAAATTATTGGTTCCAGCTGAGAAAGTTTCAGCTTAGCTACCAAGACTTTGAAGACAATAGTATCGTTTAAATATGATTTCCATAGGTCCGTTAGGTAAAATAAACACAACCTAAGCGACCTCGAGCCGAGCGAGCGAAGCGAGCGTGCCGCGGCAGCGGCCGGCGAGTGCCAGTAGTGAAATTGAGGCATAAAATACTTTACCTACATAAAACTCCAAAAAAATATAGAATACAGTTTTATCGACTTAAATAGGCCAAGGTGATGCACAGCTCTATAAAGAACTTGACCTTTTCCAAACGTGACGTGAACTACCAGGTGCGCATTATTCGAGCGCGCAATAACCAGTGACACATACTAAGCAGCAAATATTGTGCGACTGGATAGTTGACGTCACGACGCCAAATATCAGCTGCACATTATCGAGGTGCGTACTATCTGCTGCACATTATATGTTGCACATTGTATGCCACCAGATTACGGACCTCCTTGCTTCGATCGGGTTCTATCTCTTCCCCAAGGAGGTTTTACTACGCTTCGCTTGGGTTAAAACCTCCTTGCTATTCCCTATTATGGCTCTCCTCTCCCACCGCAGAAATTGCTGCTACTTCAACCTCCTTGCTGTGAGCAGATTTTGGAAACGCTTTCTTACATCAATGTATGTACAAAACAAAAGACACTAAAAGACAAAGATTTCGGACCTACTTGCTTCGCTCGGAATAGATACCTTGCTAATTTATTTTAGTAGGGGATGACATCTGCCAACATGTCACAACCCCATCATCGATGGTCCATAGAAAATACTCAAAATAACCTGTCAAATCCATAGAAAAACACCTGCATCACCTAGTGACGAATTATTTCTTTAATCCTCCTTCTAAGTACCTTTATTTTTCTGTGCTAAAAGACGATATGTCGTGCTTGACATGTTTTTTACTGTACATACGAACAGTGTGCTTTAAAGCAGTGTGTGTGAGCATTTAGCATGCTTGAAACTGGCTTTCAATCGTCATATCATGAACAATAAAACGAATGTGCCGCATGCTGTTTCTTTCCCTCTCATTATAATCTCGTATGAAAATATCACTTGTCTTCGTCGCACTCTGCCTAGAAAAATGGACGTTGGAATTGGAAATAAAAGATTGGTGGCTTCAAAGTGGCTGGGTTCGTTTGTTACTAATACGTACGTACGGTTCTGTTTTTGAATATCTGAATAAAACCTGCGATAAAACTGTGAATTGGAAGCGAAAAAAAGGTTTCTAATCAATCATGTCTTTTTCCTTCGGATCACCGTCCAGTGCTCCTGCCACAGGAGCTCTTGGCAGCGGATTTAGTTTTGGCGCTAACAAGTGAGTACTCAAGCTTTTGCCCTGAATCTCTATTTTTGGTGTTTCTGCCTTACTTTTCATACAAATTCTTCATATACAGGCGTTGAAAAAATAACACTCAACGTCCAAATGACACAAAAAAAATTGAATCGAAAAAAACATAACCTCAAATTGTATTTAGGCCTGCTACGCCTGGTTTCGGACTTACGGCGACCTCGCAGCCTTCGACTGGTCTATTCGGAAGCACCCCAGCGACATCTGCGCCTGCGTTTGGGACTGCAACACCCGCATTTGGAGCGTCTACAGGCTTTGGCAACACTTCATTTGGAGCAAGCACTACCCCTGCCTTCGGTGCAACTTCTGCTGCCCCAGCGTTTGGTGCAGGTACGCTATTTCCAATTTATAGTGTTCTGTCTAGTGGAAATTAAAGTCTACCCTGTCTGTGTACCCAAGGATCATTCCTGGGTTGGAAACCAAATAAAATGAAGGTAGTTTTACAGCTACTACTTCATTATAATTGTCTCATTTGAAATGCATAGTACATATACATACATCTAAAAAAGAGACTGCTAAATTGCTGAAAAACTAATTGTTTCTAGTTGAGTTGACAAAGAAGAAAGAAAGAGTGAAAATGTTAAGGAAAGTGTGCTCCTTTTTTTATGGTCTATGGGCTTTCTCTTAACCCTGATCTAGCCCTGGGGACAGATGAGGTTGACGATGGGACAAGCTTGCCCAGAAGAAGTGTATTCACTCGCATCTTGAATATATTATATATCTGAATAAAGGCCAGGTTAAAAGTACCCTAAACCGACGAGCATGTATGAAAGGATTGATGAAGGTTCAGGAAGCAAGGGAAGTATGTCAAGATCATAGCAGGTGGAGAACCTATCCCAACGGGAACAAGGCATGATGTTATGTATGTATGTATGTCGGGAAGACAGACACAGGCAGAGAGGCTCATTTGAGTTTATCATTTTATAGATTTAAAAGTCACTGGAAAATGATAAGAATCTTAAGTTGATCAACTTTCGAAAAATCATAAATGGCAGTAAAAATGTATTATTTAATGCAACAAATTTCAGCTAATTGATCAACTTATGCTGCCTAGTGATAAGTTGGTAAACGGACGATTTTTCCATATGTCAAATCATACATGTATGGACCAATTGCTGTTTAGTGTAAAAGTTTAGGTTAAACTGACACCTGTAAAATAATACACTCTTCTCTTATTGGTTGTTGGCATTGGTGGCAAGCATGTAGCAAGTGTTTATTCATAAAGGTAACAATTGACATTCAACCAATCAGCGTACCCCTTGCTTTCGTCGGATCATTTTACCGCAAGACTCCATAAATTGATTTTAAATGCCGTTTATGATTTTTCGAAAGTTGATCAACTTCATAGGAAATTGATCAACTAACAATTGATATTACCAAATGAGACTAACACTTTTATAAATTTAAAAGAGGGCTAACTCTAATGAAGCTCAACTGAAGGTTTTTCAACTCTAATTTTCTATTCCCTAAGAGAAAAGTATGTACTAATAAAATAACCTTAACATATTGATGGATCAATCATCAAAATTATACAATTTGATATCCCTCCCAGCCACTCAAACTTTAAAATGAAGAGCTATTTACCTAGATGCCTAGTTTGTGTAAAAGATTAAAATGAAGACAGCATCTTTGACTAATTTGTCGGAAATACTTGTAGAGCGAAAAAGTAATAATTCCTGACCTTGAGTCTTTATGATTTAGTTTTATATTAATTTTCTAATCTAGTACTCTTTCAAATAGATATTTCGTTGCTTACATCACTTAATTAGATAAGTTTGTTTCATTGGCTTTTATTAATTTTTTTTTACCATGTTGTGAATTGAGCTGTAAAATAAAATATTAATGTTGAACAGCAAATAATAAGGACTAGTCAAGTGCAAGTCAGACTCTACAAAGCTGGGTATTTTCAACAAAATATATTCTGTTTATCAAAAATATATTGTCTGGTAGAGTGGAACCCTCCATAGGCAAGTCAAAACGCACTTTGCTGGTTTTTTACATTGATTAAAAACTTGCATCTGACCAGTCTTTATAATTTGCTGTTCTATTTGCACTGCAATCGTACTGAGTTTGAAGGTCATTTGTGTTATGGAATCTGCTTTAAACAAAAATATTTTGAGTGTATACCACTCTATTTACACGAATTTCTCTTAATCATATTCCAGGAGCAACCTCAGCATTCGGAGCGACATCAACAGCTCCAGCTTTTGGGGCCACGTCCACCGCTCCTGCATTTGGCACCACTCCGACTTTTGGGGCCACTTCCGCTGCCCCTGCATTTGGGGCCACAGCAGCACCAGCATTTGGCACTTCTTCAGCAGCTCCTGCCTTTGGTAAATGTTGTGTTTATTTACTTAACTTACTGTTTTTAGTTTCCAAGTTAACTGGCTCGGAGAGATAGACCAGCAAAAAAGCCAAAAAAAATGTCTTTATTTTCAACAAGTTTAAAAGATGTAATTGGATGTAGTAGGATCTAATAAACGCTTTGGTAAAAGCTTGCACAAGATAACAAAGAATGGAAAAATAGTGGGGCAGCCTGTAACACACCCTGGATAGTTCATGCAACGCATGCAAAATTAAATGATTTAAAAAATCGTCCAAGTGTGATTCGGACTCGTGCAAATTTTATTGGTAGGTTCAAACCTTATGTGGCAACTTTTGTTAAGTGAGTCCAGCTCAGTTTATATTATTTATTGTTGTACAATAGCCTATTGCTGTACCAAGAATCACGCTTGTGTGTGTTATCGTTTTTACGAAAGAAAGAAAAATGGTTTATAACTTATTTCTAGTATAGGGAGGGACCTGTAGCGCAATATGTCCCCAGTACTGACAATTCTGATGGCTTGGTTCAATTCAATTTTTGTTTTATGGTTGTGTATTCCCAGTTCCGCCAACTTTAGGTAGTGAAAAGAATACACAAAGGTACTTTGCAGCATAGAAGTTGTCAGTTCTAAAATCCTGCTGAGCCTCAGAATCCTGGTGCTTTAACCTTCTTTTGAAATGTCCACTGGATGGTGCTGTAACCGAGTCTACATATCAGTACAAAGAAAAACCATAGGGCCACCATGTTACTCGTATCAGTATGAAAATAATTAAGTCAGTTTGATTGCTTCTGTCAAATATCTGTCACATTCTTTCAAAGAGATCTCTCTTATTTTTTACTAGAATACCGACAGTGCTGCGAGCAGCGCAGGACCGGTCGTCATAGAGTTCCTTAGGGGAGGCCTTTGTCCAGCAGTGGACGTCTTTCGGCTGATATGATGATGATGATGATGACCGACAGTGGTTCGCATACCATCAATCGACACTTAAACGTGACGTCAAGGAAAACTCCCTATTGAGCCAACTTCTATAGCCAAAATAATGAAGCTTTATTATAATGACAACACTGACAGCCAGATGGAGCACCAGAGACATCTTAGTATCACTCTGTACTGCACTCACTCATAACTTTGTTGTGCTGTTTCTAATCAATTCAACAGTAATTTATTGCAATATGATCTAGCAAGTTCCCACCATCAGATGGGAACACATCAATGCATCACATTAATGCCCTGGCGAGAGATTTTATGATCACATTTTGTTTCTAGGATCAACAACAACTCCTGCGTTTGGCCAAACCAACACTTCAGGATTTGGTGCAGGATTAGGGACAGGAGGCTTGAATTTTGGCGCTGGCAGTAACACATCTACTACTGCCACTGGTAAACTAAAAAATCTCTTTAAAATTAAATACAGATTGATCGCATCGTCATTTTCGATAAGTTTTGTATTTAGCGAGTAATATTTTTTTAACTGATGGGGGCGCTTCAACCGCTCTGGTAATTATAAGGTTGACTGGAAGAGATCTCGCTTAGGGATAGCTCTGGCTTTTTGAATACTTTGCAAGGGAGAGATCCCTTGTCATTTTTTTTAAATTTTCGTGCAATAAGGGGTATACAACAACAACATCGCGACTGGCACCATAGAAAGCGGTGGTTGGTGACCGCAGTATGTAAGATCGTACGATACGCGGAAGAACGCTGCTGCCCATCGCCTAGTACAAAATGCCTTAGTCGCCTTTTACGACATCCACGGGAAAAATTTAGTGGTACTATTCTTAGTACGCACTTTGGCGACGGTATAACTAGATCTTTATATTGTGATTTTACTATTGAGTTAATACCAATTAACTTATTTGAAATTTATTTGCATTTTCAGGATTGACTCTTGGTGGAACAACGTCTGCTGGTACTGGACTTGGTGGCCTCGGTGGCTTTGGGTTTGGTGCAGCCACTACCCAGAGCACAGGACTCGGAGGAGGCTTGTTTGCTGCCACTACTACTTCCGCTGGCTTATTTGGTAAGTTTATCAAAAAGATGAATTCTAGTATTGAACAAGCAATATTTGTATACATCATTATCTCAAGTGAAAAAATAGTTAATTTGTTTAAATGTTGTACACGTAAAAATACACGTAAAAAACATTGATTAGGAAAAAAGACAGTTGCTCAGAATCGAGAGCATTCTCAAAAATGTCTCAAATGATTAGGTTGAAATTTTCAATATTTGGGTAATAAAAATTTCTATGCACTTTTTAGCCTGTTACTAAGACCATGAAACAGAACAACATTCCCTAAAAACATAGGTCGAAAAAAAATTACCTTCCTTACCAAATGCCACCAAATGCTGCGCCGCTATTAGCTGGTGCACTTCTAGGGAAGTTGATTTTATTTTTCGGTTTTCGACCTATCTACCTGGAGAGAAGTTGTTCAGTTTTAGTTTGAGTAATATTTTTTTTTTTACTATGTATTACTCTTGACCTCGATTTAGCCTTGAGGACAGAGATGAGGTCGACGACGGAACGAGCTTGCCCAGAAGAAGCCTATTCACTCGCGATTTAAATAGATTCGGGTTATAAGAGCTCGGGAACACAGACGCAGGCAGAGAATTCCACTCCTTAGCTGTGCGCATTATAAAGGATGTTTCAAAGCGCTTTGTGCGAATGTGTGGAATATCAACCAGATATGGGTGATATCCTGCGGTGCGTCTGGATTCCCGATGGTAGAAGGGGGAATATGCTAAAATAGTGCTTACAATTTTGTTACTCCTTACTACAGCGGACAAAACATAGATTTTATAAACCGAAGGATGGTCAGCAGCGTTCTTCTGCGTATTTATCGTAATGATCATTACATCCCATGAATATCCACTGCAGGGTAGGGAGCTTCCTCTACAACTCCAGGCTTTGCTGGAATAATATGGAGGGGAAGTCCATAGACACCATAATTGTTTGCGTTGCGGCTGGCACCACGGACCGCGGTTGTTTGGTGACCACAAAATGCAAGATACGCAGAAGGACGCTGCAGCGCATCCTCCGGTTCATAATCCCTTGGTCTCCTCTTACAACTTCTTTCTTTGCCGGCACCACTAGGGTAATATACTCTAAATGTCACAATAAATGCGGTCACCAAATCCATTTTGCCAGATGTATCGCAAGCTTGGTGACTATGTTGTTGACTGGCCTATGGCGCTATCGTGGAGAAAGGAGTTCTGAGTAGGATTAGTCATGTAGAGAGAATGAATTAACGAGGATTGACGAAAGAGATCTACCAGGCGAGAGTGAATGGAAACGTTGGAAGGGGAAGGCCTCTGCGAATGTTCCATGAACAAATTAAGAATTTTGTAAATAAAGGCCATCTTGAAAGTACCTTAAAACCAAACGAGTATGTATGAAAGGGTTCATGAAAGTAGAGGAAGGTCCTAGCAGGGGGAGGGCTGTGGTCTCTGCCTACCCCGACGGGAAAGAGGCTTGATTTTATGTATGTATGTAAATCGTGTCAATCATCCCTGTGTAGTGCCGGCAAAGAATAGTGCCAACCCATGCATACCCGTGGGTGTCGTAAGAGGCGACTAAGGGTTATACACTGGAGGATGGGCAGCGGCATCCTCCTGTGTATCATATCATCTTACTTACCTACAACCGCGGTCCATGGTGCCAGCCGTAACGCTGACAAGCGAGGTGACTATGGTACTTCTCCACATTTTTCCAGCAAATGCTAGAATCCTGGAGGGAGCTCCTTGTCCTGTAGTGGAAGTTTCATGGGGTGTTATGATGATGATGATGTAAATCATAAAGAAGCTGTCGGAGCTAGTAATAAATTTTATAGGCTTAAGAAGTGTCCATAGTAATTTTAGTCAATCCATAGCAATTTAGGTAAGTCCTCTTTACTTTTCTATCAGCTGCTCATATTGAATAATCCGATCAATTTGCAGACATGTTTCCCTTGGCGCCTCCTGGCAGCCCTTACATGATCCCTATAACCCAGAGCTTTCAAATGCTGCCCCATAACGTACCCTCGAGCCATGTCTGTGCTTGCCCCCACTACTATGAGATTAAGACCGCTACGGTGGACAATTACAAAACGATTACGCCATCCTGTGGTGAGGATTTTTTTTTTTTGGGTCGGAGTTTTAGGCAAATGTTGCTCTGAAGTGCAGAGACGCACATGGAAATATAATGCTAAGTCGCGTTCTATATTCCGACGTGGGCTAAAAACTAACTTTGTTTTATTGTTTTTCAGTATAATAGTTTTGTTTCTTACATTGTTTGTTAATTTTACTTTTCTTCTTTTTCTATTAATTTATTTTGAAACGGGTCTATTGATTTTAATTTACTGTTTTAAGGTGCTAAATTAGGAACAACCACAATAACAGGCACACAACCTTCTGCTTCAGGTAATTTGGTTTCTTATTTACTTTTTGTTTATTCTGTTTAATTGAAACAATTTTGATGTAACCAATTTTATTTTATTGAACCTATTTCACCTACGACTTGACGAGCGCACTGATTTTTATGAGTTGCCAGATTAGTGGCCAACCCGACTTTCAGTTTTCAAGCCGCCAAATGGTCTTTAAATTAGTTTAACGACCAAAACAGAACTTCCGCCAACCGCCACTCAAAGTAGACCAATTGTTTTTGTGCCGCTGGCGGTCACCCATCCGAGTTCTGTCCACGGCCGGCAGGCAGGTCGCTTCGCTTACGTGTTAGTCACTCTGGCACGAGCGTTTCATTGCAACCAAGCTACAATACTTTGACTGTAAGCATGGACAAATACTAAGAAAGAAATGACAATCCCCATATACAAGGTTTAACAGAAAGGGTGTAGCAACTCTGAATGATGTGATTCTGCCCATGAAACTGAACAACTTTTCCCTTAGGAACAAAGGTCGAAATACGAAAAAAAACTATTGACCTCCCATAAAAAATGCGTAGTCAGCAGATTTAGTTTCTATGGAAGGGCAAAATTTTTTTTTCGTATTTCGGCCTATGTTTCTTTGCGAAAGTTGTTCAATTTTATGGGCAGAATCACATCCTTCAAGGTTGATATACCCTTTTTGTTACACCTTGTATAAAAATAGTAACCCGGAAAAGTATAAAACTAGATGGCGCTGACAAATAATCAGGAAAGTTAGTACGGTCTTTTGAGTATTCTGCTTAAAAAACCGGCCGGTACTCGCGCCGTAAAGGTTCCGTACCTGTTCTTCATGATATACTACAAGTGTCGCCGTTTGATTTTAAAACCTACGCGTCCACTCTAACGTGACCCGTACTTAAAACGGGAGCTCACCTTAATCGGTTATAATTAGTTGTGAGAAAAGTTATAATACTTTTTTATTTTAGACTTTTCCCTTTGCTTGTGCTGCGAGACCTAGCTTCTTGCCAAATTTCATGATTCTATGTCAATGGGAAACCCTATAGTTTTGGTTTGGTTCATAAATGTATGGAGAACGGGACAAATGGCCGTATCTTTTGACTGTGTTGTCGTATAAGCTTATTTTCACACCTTTAAGGGTCCACAGACCTTAATATTTGATTAAAATTCCAACTTAATACCTTTACCCGTTCGTGAGATAAAGGGTCTTGACAGACAGACGGACAATAAAGTGACCCTATAAGGGTGCCGTTTTTATCCTTTTTAGGTACGGAACCCTAAAAATGCCAAGTTTTAACATTCTTTTTAGCAGGATACTTGGTTGACCATAATTACTTTCTTGATTATTTGTCAGCGCCATTTCCGAAATATGATTTTTCTAAAGGGATTGATAGCTCTTTCTTATTCTTCGTTGATGCTGTAAAGTAGTTTAAAAATGTATGCTGACGACTTTTGTAATTGTGTTTCGTTCCACAGCTGCTCCGAGTTTGGGTCTTGGTGGGATTGCTCCTGCTGGAACTACTAGCACCACAACTTCTGGAGATGGAAAGAGTAAGGGTTTTTATTGTTCAGCCATGCACTGTCAAAAAATATCACGTTATGCTATTTTAATGCCCCTTCCTTAATCCAAATCGTAGATTTTTGGATTTTTGTCTGTTTGTTTGTTTATTTGTTCGAGCATCACACAAAAACTACTGAATCGATTTTATTGAAACTTGTTTATTTGATAGCTAATAGTTTGACTTGAACACTGGATTTTTTATTCTATTTTAACATATGGCTAAAGTCGCGGGCCAAAGCTAGTTATTGATAAACTGCAAAAAAATCTTTAGATTTTGTATAAACTTCGCGAACTATAGCGGCTATAACGTCATAGTTTATTGCCATATTTTTGTTTCTAAAGTCCCTCAGACCATCGTAATAGGTCCGTTGTGACAGCTATAGCAACAAACGTTATGGAAAAAATACGACCTAAAAAGAAAAATGAACAATGTAAAACTTCAAAACGGACTTTTTAAGTGGCCCTACTTCCATCATATACCTTCCCAATGCTACTGTTGCTAAAAAAGTGCGTAATGCACCTGGAAGTGCAAAATTAATATGAAATCTTATTTCCAGCGGAACCGCCGAAGCAGACCAAACTTCCGAATGAGATCGCGACCACAGTGGACTCTTTCAAGGAGTTCGTCAAGAAACAGAAGTCGCTTAGCTCTGAAATCATGAGGGTCTCCATCAAACCCTTGCATAAAGTGAGTACCCAATAGATGTTACTTATTAGCGTGGACTACAAAAAAGATAAAATTTTTGCAGTGCACAAATCAGTTACTTACGAAGATTCAAAAGTCTGAACTCAAGGTTTGTCAAAGAGCAATTGAGCGCAGCATTCTAGGTATGTAGTACTGTGTAGAATATATGCTGCGTTTCAAGACAGGAATAGCTGATGGTGTTCGGAAAACTGCTAGGCTTGTGGGACGCTGGACATGTGATTCAAGTGTGCTTGGCCAAGTTTCCTACTCAGTGAAAAGTTAGTATTAGTAGTGAAAAGTTTGCAATTTGAATGAGTTTCGATGTAAAAACATAATTTCTGACTGGTTTTTTGTCAGGAATGTAAAAACGTTGTAAGATACACGTCCGTTAAGGTGATTGCAAATTCGTGTCGATGGTGCCCTCAGGTTTATTACGTATCTTGTATCTTAAACTACTTTTTTAGGGAAAATAACTGCTACACAAGTCCGTGTGGTGCCGGCAAAGAATGGTACTAGCCCATCTCTACCCGTAAGTGTTGTAAGAGGCGACTAAGAGCTTATGGACGAAAGGATGGGCAGCAGAATCTTTCTGTGTATTGTACCATCTTACATACTGCGATCACCAACAACAGCGGTTGCCAGCCGCATCGCTTGCAAGCGTGTTGACTATGGTAAATCCCTTTCAAAGTACAATGCGTGCAGCAAAAGATGAGTTTTTTTTTTTTTTTTTTTAATATTTTCTCTCACAAGCAACATTAGAGTTAACATGCAATTTTTAAAATACACTAATTAATAGATAGTAGAATGACTAAAATATGCATTTTACAAGTAAAAAATTTAGCTTGTGAGAGACTGGAGCCTAAACTAGGTTTTGCACCTGTAACTTAGGTCTCCAGGACCCACTCTTGCGGAGATCGCTCTAGCAAAAAAGTACTAACTGATACTATTTTAACCAGTGTAAGTGCTAACCGAATCAACTTGTGCACTAACAAAAACGACTAATGTACTAACAAAAAAAACAACAAGTTACTAACAAAAACAACTTATTTTACTAACAAAATAACAACACACATGGCATGGGTGCACCAATACTTATAATTTTTCTTTTATTGTTTCTTTAAATAATTTATTTTTATTTTAATATCTCTAACAATTTTTCTGTTTCGCAATAATTCTGTTGCAAAAACCATTGAGTTAACTTATTTTTTATTTCTTTTAAATTTAACATATGTATCTTTAAGGTCTTATTTATTTTGTCGTATATCCTTCCAGCACGAAAAGAGAAAAAGCGCTGAGCAAATGACGTATTTGCAGGCAGTGTCTTTGAGACTTCGTAATTCCTTCTTGTAAGGTTTTGGGCAGCTGGGACTAGTTTATGTTGACGTAAAATAGTTGCAAAAATATACAGCTGCCGAACAGTTAGCACACCTGCTTCCTGATACAGAGCCTCGGTGCTGTATAGTCGCGGTCTGAACAAGCATACTTTGAGAATTAGCCTTTGCGCTCTTTCCAGCTGAATAAGATTAGACTTTACTGCTCCTCCCCAAGACACTATACAGTAAGATAGAACAGATTGTGCGAGTGCAAAATAAACATTATTTAGGAGTGTTTTATCAGAAATCTCACGTAGCTGTTTGAAAATATAAGTTAGTTTCCTAACTTTTTGCGCTGTGCAATGAATGTGCTCATTAAATGAGAGATTTTTATCGATGTGTACTCCAAGGTATTTAATACTATTAGTAGGGCAAATTTTGGGGCAATTACATCCAAATGTTGGTGGGAAACTACATTTGTGTGCTTGTAGCTGCGTACTTGGAACCTTTTTATTTTGAATTGAGTAGATAATGTATCTTGTTTTATCTATATTTAGAGTTAGTTGGTTAGACGCAAGCCACTGACACACTAAATTAAAACCTGACTGTGCTATTTCAAATAAGTCTCCCCAAGATTCAGCAAAAAATGTTAAAGCTGTATCATCGGCATATGTCAGAATTTTACAGTTTGGAATATTCATTTGACATAGTTCATTTATATAGCAAAGAAAGAGTGTGGGCCCCAGTATACTGCCTTGGGGGACTCCTACCTCTGCCACAGATTCTTTGCTAATGTGATTTTCGATTTTGACTACTTGCTTACGATCTTTAAGGTAACTAGACAGTAAAGAAAGCTGGTTTCCTCTTATACCAAAGGTTTCCAATTTGGAAAGAAGACTTGGGACAGAGATCGTGTCAAATGCTTTAGAGAGGTCTAGGAAGACGGTGATACATTTTTTCCTCGAATCCAAAAGTCCCGCAACAAAGCTAGTAAGTTCCATGACCGCATCATTTGTAGACCTTCCACTTCTAAAACCAAACTGTGAGTTGGCGAGTAGCTCATGCCCTTCAAGATATTTGATTAATCTTATATTAATGATGCGTTCAAAAACCTTAGATAGCGTGGTGAGGATGGATATAGGCCTATAATTGCTGACACGATCTCTATCGCCAGTCTTATAAATCGGTAGCACAACAGCTTTCTTTAGTGCATCTGGAAATGTTCCAGAATCGATGCAACGATTTAAAAGATCCGCGATAACGGGAGCGACACAATCGACCACACTTTGCAGTGCTTTTGCGCCAATTGTATCCCACCCAGGAGCGCAGTCATTTTTTAAAAGCTTTATAGTTCTTTCCACTTCCTGACTGTCTGTGGGAAGGAGCACAAATGAGTCACATTGAATTTTTTTAGTTATAAACGGTTCAGGTACAGAAGGAATATTGACAGGTATTTCATTTGCCAGGTCCTTACCTATGTTAACAAAGTATTCATTGACATAATCAATAGATGTTTGCTTATCTGCAGCTATGTCTAGAAGTTGAGCTGGTGAAGATTTTTTTTTTTTTTTTTTTTATTGAAAATGGGCTTACTCTTGACCTCGATCTAGTCTTGAAGACAGAGATGAGGTCGACGATGAAACGAGCTTACCCAGAAGAAGCCTATTCACTCGCGACTTGAATAGATTCGGGTTATATGAACTCGGGAACACAGACGCAGGCAGAGAATTCCACTCTTTAGCCGTGCGCATTATAAAAGATGTTTCAAAGCGCTTTGTGCGAATGTGCGGAATATCAACCAAGTATGGGTGATATCCTGCGGTGCGTCTGGACTCCCGACAGTCAGTTTAGTCGTGCTAGTGACAGTTTTAATCGTATACCACAACTTTTTAATGTTATCTTTGGCCATAATTAGTTGGTCTCTTTCGTACTGTCTTTTAAGTTTTTTGAGTAGGTTATTGAGAAAATTTCTATAACGTTTGTAGGTAGTTTTAAAATTTCATTGTTTGGATCATTACGTGATTTTTTGTGCATAATATCCCTGGTTCTCATGCATCGCAACAACCCTGATGTGATCCAAGGTTTGATGGTGGATTTACTTCGAGGTGTTTTTACTAAAATAGAGCTTATTTTGATTGCATTTGCTATTAAGTCAATAAAGATGTTAGTCGCTGCGTTAGGGTCATGATTCTCATATACCATACCGAAGTTTATATCCACACACGATTTTCGGAAAAGTTCTATATCTAATTTACGGTATGATCTGTCAACTTTATTTTTCATGATATTGTATTTTCCCAAGCAGAAGAAGACAGCGCTATGATCGGTAAGAGTAGTACCAAGTTTAAATGTTATAGCTGATGACTTAGTTTTCAGTACTACGTGATCGAGGCAGTTGTTACCTCTTGACGGATCACGTGGTTAACCTGTGCAGTAGATATTTCGCAGACCATTTTAGCGGCAAGTGGGGAGGGACGCTAGGCTGTACCTGCACAAAATCCCCTCTACTTTCATCTGACAGGTCTCATCTTTGGCAGCGCGCATTGTACCAAGCGTTTTTGATGTAGTTCTGGAGGATGCTCCCTGTCCTGCAGTGGATGTCTCATGGGATGTCATGAGATGAGCTGCTAAAGTGTGGCATGTGTGCAGGTGGCGCGCGAGGCAGAGGCGACGCTCCGCACGGCGCTGTCCCTCAGCGGGGAGGTGAGCCGAGCGCGCGCGCACTCGCGCCGCCTGCGCTGCGCCGCCGCGGCCGCGCTCGCCGCCGCCGAGAGTGTGGCCAACACCTGTGGTGAGCTGCTTTACATACTAATCTAGTGATAACCTGACAATGTAGTGCAACAATGTGTAAAGCAAACGTTATACGTAAAAAAGCTTACTATAGATTAGATGACTATATCAATAGCAAAAGGAAGAGGTATGGCACTCTGATATTCCAGCGAAACACAAGAAACACATTGTAAAAAGCTGACTCTTAAAGTAGGCCGTGCTGCAGTGGTTTCTTGCCGTCTCTTTTACGCTGCCATAGCACGATCCGAAACGGCGTAGACTCGATTCAATTAGTATTCTGTAAAGAATCTACATTGAATACAATTACAATCTGATACGTTATGGTGCCAACGCTGATGTACGGCAGGGAAAGCTGGGTTTGGTATGGCAGAAAAAGCATGACAGTAGGAATAACACAGTAGATATGAGAGCGTTGAGGACAATGATTAGGGCGAAATTAAATGGAACAGGATTAGAAAAAAAATTATAAAAGAACGCTATGGCGTAAAAGAAGATGTAGTGGCATGCTAAGATGGTTTAGTCATGTCATGGAGTCTCATTCCGTACTACGGTTTTTTCGACGGAGTAAATAGCCCGAATTTATTTGGCCCTTTTGTTTCTAATAATTAAACTAAATGTTACTACTAGGTTTGTAGGTAAAGATGTAAACTATGACATTAATTCAATTTTAACATCCAGATATCAATTTATTCTAAGAATATACCTTATGGAAAAAATAGCCCGAACAATTTTCGGCACAAATTCGTTCTATGACGTGAGGCATCTGTACTAGTATAGTATTATATTATCTGTGGTCACGTAGAGATGATGAATCAACGAAGATTGACGAAAGAGATCTATCAGGCGTGAGTAAATAGTAACGTTGGAAGGGGAAGGCCTTGGCGAAAGTTAAAGACCAAATTCAGGACGTTCCAAATAAAAGCCAGGTTAAAAGTGTACCCTAAACAGACGAACGTGTATGAGGGTTGATGTAAGTATAGGAAGCGAGGTAAGTATGTCAAGATCGTAGCAGGTGAAGGGCTGTGGTCTCTGCCTATCTCGACGGGAAAGAGGCGTGATGTTATGTAAGTATGTACGATACGTGGAGTCATTGAAGCAGGTGTGACGTTCCGTATAGCTCGCTACTGTAAAGTATCTCTAATAGTTGTGGTGAGCATGTTTTACATAGTAGTCTAGTGATACGTGGGGTCTGTAAAGCGGGTGTGACGTTCCGTATGGCTCGCTACTGCAGTGTTGCTAACTTTGTGAGTTACTGAATCAAATCGATTTGTATTGATACTAGCTGTTACCCGCGACTTCGTCCGCGTAGATATTATAAAAAAACAGAACTCGAACTTAATTGAAACATATTTTGCGGAACGCTTATCCTTCTTGATGCCTACGTAAAAGATGCATTTGTACTTATCCAAGTTGAATAAATGCATCTTACTACAAACTTAATTATCTTTTGATATTATTCAACTGGTAGGTAGTGCGGAATTTTCATAGTCAATCGTTACAGGCGAACTTAAAAAAGGAGGCAATAAAGGGAGTGAAGTGAATGGGTAGCGAGGAGGTATTCATAAAAGTAAAAAAGTCCCTATTCCTCCCTATCTATCATTTGCTATCCCCTCCACATCCCCCCTCTCCCTACCTCTCCCCCTCCCCCTCCCTCTCCCCCTCCATCTCTCTCTTCCTCTCCCTCGCCCCTCCCTCTTCCCCCTCACCCTTCCTCTCCCCCCTCACCCTTCCTTTCCCCCTCCCTTTCCCTCCCCACCTTTCTTTACCCCTCCTTCTTTCCCTCCCCCCCTATCCCTCATCCCCCTCTACCTCCCTCCCTCTAACTCTCCCTCTCGCACTAACTCCCCCTCCCCCTCCCTCCTCCGCCTCCCTCCTCCCTCTTCATCCTCCCCCTCCATCCCCAAATATCTTTAGTGTACAGACAAAATCAATTTATAACTTTATAACAGTAGAGATAACAGCAAAATAGAACGATCTCTCTAAATACGAGTATAACCGTTTTATACAAATCTGCAAGAAACCTAGAGATTACAGCAAAATAAAACGATCTCTCTAAATAGCACAGTTTTATAGAAATCTGCAAGAAACCTTTACAAATAAACATAATTTGCGGCCCTAAAACTGGACTTTAGACTTATAAAAATACTACATGTATATCGGAACCCTCGGCGCACAAGTCCGACTAGCACTTGATCAGTTTTTCCTCTTAGGTGAAGTATAAAGCACTATACATAATTCGAAACTACGATTCCCAACTCGGGTGTATTGAGGCCCTCGGCTGCGCCTTCGGCTTCAAACGACCCCGTTGGGATCGACCGACGGGCTCAAACACATTCATGAGCAATGTATTAACCAAAGCGCTAAGTGCGATTGTATGGCCACCAAAGTAAAGTAATTTTCTCTTCTTCGCAGAGCCATAGGTTGTTGTAATAGCACAGGTAATAGTGTGGTGCGAATATGGAGGGAAAGATAGTCTAAACGCTTGTGGTGTTTCATACGTAGTGTGTGATTCATTAAATGATAAAAAATCTTTATTTTCTCTTACAATTTTTGAGGTAATTTGAAAGTAATGCATACAGTCGGTGTGGTAGTGAGAGACAGGAACCTAAACTAGTTAACCCCGTGACTTGGGAGCTGTTGCCAAATTGATAGGTTCGGTGTGTAGCAGGCTCGGAGCTGGAGGGCTCGGCGCCGGCGCCGTACGTGAAGCAGCTGGTCGCGGAGCTGGAGCAGCAGCTCATCACCTTCCGCCGGCAGATGGACGTCGCCGACCGGCAGATGCAGGCCGCGCCCCGCCTGCTCACGGAGCAAGGTACACCCACATCCACACCGCACGGTGATAGTACTGGAGCAGCAGCTCATCACCTTCCGCCGGCAGATGGACGTCGCCGACCGGCAGATGCAGGCCGCGCCCCGCCTGCTCACGGAGCAAGGTACACCCACATCCACACCGCACGGTGATAGTACTGGAGCAGCAGCTCATCACCTTCCGCCGGCAGATGGACGTCGCCGACCGGCAGATGCAGGCCGCGCCCCGCCTGCTCACGGAGCAAGGTACACCCACATCCACACCGCACGGTGATAGTACTGGAGCAGCAGCTCATCACCTTCCGCCGGCAGATGGACGTCGCCGACCGGCAGATGCAGGCCGCGCCCCGCCTGCTCACGGAGCAAGGTACACCCACATCCACACCGCACGGTGATAGTACTGGAGCAGCAGCTCATCACCTTCCGCCGGCAGATGGACGTCGCCGACCGGCAGATGCAGGCCGCGCCCCGCCTGCTCACGGAGCAAGGTACACCCACATCCACACCGCACGGTGATAGTACTGGAGCAGCAGCTCATCACCTTCCGCCGGCAGATGGACGTCGCCGACCGGCAGATGCAGGCCGCGCCCCGCCTGCTCACGGAGCAAGGTACACCCACATCCACACCGCACGGTGATAGTACTGGAGCAGCAGCTCATCACCTTCCGCCGGCAGATGGACGTCGCCGACCGGCAGATGCAGGCCGCGCCCCGCCTGCTCACGGAGCAAGGTACACCCACATCCACACCGCACGGTGATAGTACTGGAGCAGCAGCTCATCACCTTCCGCCGGCAGATGGACGTCGCCGACCGGCAGATGCAGGCCGCGCCCCGCCTGCTCACGGAGCAAGGTACACCCACATCCACACCGCACGGTGATAGTACTGGAGCAGCAGCTCATCACCTTCCGCCGGCAGATGGACGTCGCCGACCGGCAGATGCAGGCCGCGCCCCGCCTGCTCACGGAGCAAGGTACACCCACATCCACACCGCACGGTGATAGTACTGGAGCAGCAGCTCATCACCTTCCGCCGGCAGATGGACGTCGCCGACCGGCAGATGCAGGCCGCGCCCCGCCTGCTCACGGAGCAAGGTACACCCACATCCACACCGCACGGTGATAGTACTGGAGCAGCAGCTCATCACCTTCCGCCGGCAGATGGACGTCGCCGACCGGCAGATGCAGGCCGCGCCCCGCCTGCTCACGGAGCAAGGTACACCCACATCCACACCGCACGGTGATAGTACTGGAGCAGCAGCTCATCACCTTCCGCCGGCAGATGGACGTCGCCGACCGGCAGATGCAGGCCGCGCCCCGCCTGCTCACGGAGCAAGGTACACCCACATCCACACCGCACGGTGATAGTACTGGAGCAGCAGCTCATCACCTTCCGCCGGCAGATGGACGTCGCCGACCGGCAGATGCAGGCCGCGCCCCGCCTGCTCACGGAGCAAGGTACACCCACATCCACACCGCACGGTGATAGTACTGGAGCAGCAGCTCATCACCTTCCGCCGGCAGATGGACGTCGCCGACCGGCAGATGCAGGCCGCGCCCCGCCTGCTCACGGAGCAAGGTACACCCACATCCACACCCACACCGCACGGTGATAGTACTGGAGCAGCAGCTCATCACCTTCCGCCGGCAGATGGACGTCGCCGACCGGCAGATGCAGGCCGCGCCCCGCCTGCTCACGGAGCAAGGTACACCCACATCCACACCCACACCGCACGGTGATAGTACTGGAGCAGCAGCTCATCACCTTCCGCCGGCAGATGGACGTCGCCGACCGGCAGATGCAGGCCGCGCCCCGCCTGCTCACGGAGCAAGGTACACCCACACCCACACCGCACGGTGATAGTACTGGAGCAGCAGCTCATCACCTTCCGCCGGCAGATGGACGTCGCCGACCGGCAGATGCAGGCCGCGCCCCGCCTGCTCACGGAGCAAGGTACACCCACACCCACACCGCATGGTGATAGTACTGGAGCAGCAGCTCATCACCTTCCGCCGGCAAGTGCGATTCGCTTGATGCTCCTGTGGGTCAGTTGTACTGAATATGCAGTCATACTCGCGCTTTTAATTTCAAATTTAATTTTGCGCTCGTCAGCTCGATTCAAGCAAGTCAGATTTTTAGATTTTCATTTTTATTTGTTTTAAAACTTTATATTTCACAGTTATATTTCACGCATGACTTAAGCAATAATTTATCATTAAACCAGAAAATAAATTTTTAATTATTTTTTCAATCCACAGAACTAACTCTCGGCATCAGACGCATGCACGAATCGTTGGTCGCGCTCGCGGGTCGGCTCCAAGCGGTGCACTCGCAAGTGGAAGAGCAGAAGGAGCAGTACCTCAACCTGAGGAAATATGTGCTCAAAGACCCTACCAACGTGTTCGATACACCTGCCAGTAAGTATACCAATTTTTTTAAATTTATATTAATTCTGTTTTCAATTGAAATTTAATAAGAAAATACCTAAAAAAATGTTATTATATCTGATTTATGCTAAATATCTTATACCAGGGTTTCTCAAACTTATTTTAACTGCGACGCCCTTGGGAGGTTAACATATTTTTGCGACGCCCTTGGGAAGTTGCCATATTTTTGCGACGCCCTGGCCTTCTTGCCATACATTTACTTACTTGTTATAGTTCTAGCCTAATAACAATTTGTCAGAAAAGCTCCAAATATCATCAAAATTTTTATTTGAAAATAAAGAACAAAACATAAAAAATTTAAAGAGAACTAACAAGATGAAAAGCAAGCACCCCCCCTTGTTTATCTCTTTTCGTTTGGTATTACTGAGAAGAATGGTTTGCTTTTCTGAGCATAGTTTTCTCGTCTCTAAACTTATTTTCGATCTGTACTTGTTCCTTATTACTGCAACTGCAGAGAAACCTGTCTAGCACAAGTATGATGTCGCAAACGGTCATGAAACCCTCAATGCTGCAGTGCTGGTTGAACGATATTCTTGATAAACTGAGCTCCAAAATTCAAGTAGCCTATCGTAGTTCTATTGGAGCTGTCTCGAAAACGTCTCTAAAATCGATCTAGCTAGGTTTTATGTCTAAGAAAAAAATCGTTTTCCCTGTGTTTTTAAATATTTTTTAAAATACCGCGTTTTAGACAGAAACCTACAGCGCCATCTGTTCGCGGGTTGCAACCCGATGAAATTTGAATTTTGAGACGGCTATTATCTATAGAGCGAAGCTCGGTCGCCCAGGTACTAATAGTAAAGTTTCTAAATTCATAAACAAAACAGGAAAGAGGAGCACAATTATCTGTGCCACAATCTGGTACCAACTTTACCCCACCTTACTGACTTCCAACCAACCAAACTTCGACGTAGTACCAATTATTGCCGCTCAAGCTGACGAAATGATCCCCTGTTGTGAAAAATTTGAACATCGCAACTGCAGTTTTGTTGATTGTACATTTAAAATTTGACTCTTTTCAGATGACACTAGCCTGGACGAGATTCTTTGGGACGCGGCGGGGTCGCGCAAGAGGACCAAATCACAGCACGCGGGCTCGCATACCGGTAGTGCAGTTTTATCTGATCCTAGGGCTGCGTTAGGTAAGATTGACCAACTACTTTTGAGGAAATTGAGCGTGGGAGTTGCTTTCGTACAAATTGGTACAAATTGTAAATTTTCCGTTGGGAAAAAGTTGCATTTTATAATAATCCTGGTCTTAGATACTTTGGTCTATGTTTGGACCCACCGAATTTGAGCACGTTTTTCGCAGTATTTGCAGACCACTACTAAAAACAACGCTCTCATAGAAACATAGCCCGTAAAAAGAAAAAAAAATTTGGTCTCATACACTACCCGGGTAGGACAAGAAACCGTTGGCGTGACGAATTAGAACATGACACAAAAGCTTTTTTTTTTTAATGTCACAGGTGGGCCAACGAGCAGGTGGGCCACCTGGTGTTAAGTGGCCACCACCGCCCATGACGCCCACTGTATTAGTGAAATAATTTGACTCTAAAAAGACAGCAAAGCGCGTTACCAACCCTGAGAGCTTAGAAGAAGGGAGAGGAGGCCTTTGCCAGGAGTGGGATAATAATAATATTATCCCCAAAACCTTACTCAATAGTCTGAAAACTCTAAATATTCCCACCTTCATGATTAATACCCTACAAAAAGCCGTCATACTCAATACCTGCCGCATTGTTCGAAAGTTCCTCACAACTTCAATTATCTCCTCGTCTACCGATCCCACCTCACTTGGTTAAGGCCCGTGCGGTGGGGATTGCACCTCCGAAAGGAGAGAAAAATGAATCTATAATAATAATAATAATAAATCTTTTATTGCCAGAAAGAAAATTACAATTATAAAGGATTCCTGATAGATTCCGCACTAGGTAAAACCTGTATCACGGCAATCCATGTCGCTGTTACAATTTATAATGAAGTTCATATATATACACAGAGCAAAGATCTATTTATAGAATACAATCTAAACTTAGACGTAAGATAACATAAAAAAGTAAGTTTTCTAAATACGGAATTAGGTGGCTATGTACAAAATAGATTCGGTCTCGTTGTAGTTAAGTGTTTTGAGCCATACTGATAACTTTCCTTTTGCTTCATAAAAAGTATAATTTTTCACCGAACAGTGCTTGTTAACAGTTTTATAAATGTACGGAAAGGCGAAATATTTGAAGCGCTGCGCGAATTTGGTTTTAACTTTAGGAGGATTTGTGACGTAAACTCGCTTATTGGTCAGAGCTACGAGGTCCGGTGAGTTTTGGATAGCCCGGTGTTGACTTAGGCAAGCTTTTAGTAAGTACAGCTGTCGAACAGTTAGGACTCCAGCTTCTTGGTAAAGATTTAAAGTTGAAAATCGAAACGGCTTTCTATACATGACCTTTAAAACAGACCTCTGAGCTCTTTCCAATGTTATTAAGTGTGTTTTAGCTGCGCAACCCCAAATACTAATGCAGTAGGTTATTAATGACTGGCATAGAGCAATATAAACTAAGTTTAATACACCTTTATCGGCACAGTCTCTGAGTAGCTTCATTACGCCAGCCAGTCTTCGTATGCGGCCTGACATAGACGAAAGATGTTGTTTAAATGAAAGTCGATCATCAAGAATTACTCCAAGGTACTTTATAGATTCTGTTCTTTGTATTTTAGGACAATTACAATTGCTAGGGGAGACGGAAATGTGGGATAAACAGCTATGGACTTTAATATGAGGGCTGATATAACTTGAAGGAGCTGAAGATTTTGTTTTATGAAAGCATAAGTATTTAGTTTTTTCTGAATTGAGGGTAAGGAGATTGTTGTTTAGCCAATTCGTGATTAAACTCATTGCCATTTCAGCAGCTATAAAAACCTCTTCCCAGGAGTCGTTTTGAATGATTAATGCAGTATCATCTGCGTAGCACACTACTGTGACGTTTTCATTATTTTTGAAGATGTCAATAATGTCATTTATATAGATTGTGAAGAGTGAGGGTCCCAAAATGCTACCCTGAGGCACACCGTAGTCAATTTTACAAGATTCGCTCAAGTGGTCACCCACTCTGGTGCGCTGAGTACGATGGGTGAGATAGCTCCTAAACCATTCCAGGACTTTTCCTCGGATGCCGATTGATTCAAGTTTGGCTAACAATATTGCGGTGGAAACAGTATCAAACGCCTTGGCGAGGTCTATAAAGATGCTCATACAAGGCCTGCCTGCATCCAATGCATTTGAAACCGTCTCCGTCAGGAGGCCAACTGCATCTTCTGTTGACTTTCCACTTTGGAAACCAAACTGACTACGTGAAATTATGTTATGTTTACTAAGATAGCTGTTAATCTACGATTTACAATTTTTTCAAGTATTTTGGAAAATATACTGAGCAGGGAAATGGGTCTATAATTTGTTGGATTGTCTTTTGAGCCACTTTTATGTATGGGCACTACGACCGCTTCCTTCCAACACTCCGGGAACAAGCCATTCGATAAACTGATATTAAAGATGAAAGTAAGGGGCTCGATAATTACCGGTAGGATTTTATTTTTATTTTTTTTTATTTTATTTATTAGATACACCAACAACAGTTTCAGAAATATTAAACAATAAAATTACATCACGGTATTATACAGTGTGAACCATTCTTACTGGTGCATACAGATTACATTTTTTTTAACTAGCATGCAGTTAGTTTACTAAAATTACTTATTATAATGTTAATATTGATTTTAAAAGAAAGTTAATTGTATTTGCATTAATTAAAAATATTGTGGGATTACATTTAAGCTGTGAAACTCTAAATATACGTAGATAATCAAGACAAAATATTCTTTTTACAAACTTTGTTTTGTTAAGGTTTTAAATTTCAGAAAAGAATGCTGAAAGATATCAAGTTCAGCGGATAAACCGTTGTAGGTGTCTTTAATTCTGTTAAGAGGAGAGGATAATTTGGTTCTAAACCTTTTTTTGGAAAATAGTTGTTTTATTGGGTGTCTCGGAATACGCCAAGGAACTAAAAGATTTATCTCATTTAAAACTTCAGGAGCCTCAATAACTCCATGAATTAGCTTAAATAAGAATATAAGGTCGAACACTTTTCGTCGTTTCTCAAGGGAATCCAATTTAAAGTGACGCAGTCTAGATTCATAACTGGCCCGATATGGGCAGCTTGGATCCTTATAGGCTAAGAACTTTGTAAATTTACGTTGAATGCGCTCTAAGCGTGCTACATGTACTTTGTAACGAGGATTCCAGGCTATCGTGCCATATTCCAGCAAACTACGAATCAGAGCGCAATACACACGTAGCACAGCCTGAGGACTTTTAAATTCGCTGCAAACTCGTCTTAAGAAGCCAATGAGCTTCCCAACCCTAGATACAATTGCATCGACATGATCCACAAATTCCAGTCTGCTATCCACAACTACACCAAGGTCGCGAACCTTAGAGACTTGCGATAAATTATCTGGGCCGATAGAGTAACTCGAAGGGATTATATTTTTCTTTTTTGTGAATTTGATATATTGGCATTTGCTTGCATTTAGAATCATACCATTTTTAAAGCACCATTCTTGGACGGAATCTATGTCAGCTTGTAAAGCTTGTCTATCTTCTAGGTTTTTAATAGGCTTGTATATTTTGACGTCATCCGCGAAAATAGAAAATTTACTGTGCTTAATGGTATCTGCAATATCATTGATGAATATCAAAAACAAGATTGGTCCCAAATGGGAACCCTGGGGTACTCCAGACGTGGCCAAAAATGGCGTAGATTTTGATCCCAAGGCTGCGACCCTTAATACCCGGTGTTTTAGATACGACTGAAACCACAAAAGAAGAGGACCATGGATACCGAATCGTTCCAACTTAGCTATTAATATGTTGTGGTCTACTTTATCGAACGCACTGGAGAAATCCGTGTATACGGAATCGACTTGAACACCAGCATCCACGAATTCCGATAGTTCTTCGATGTAACTTACAAGGTTAGTAACAGTGGATCTGTCTTTTCGGAACCCATGCTGGTTGTCACTAAGTATGTTTTTACAATATCCAGTCAACACCGGATATACGATGCTCTCAAATATCTTTGAAAAGATGTTTAAGATAGAAACCGGTCGATAATTTTGTACATTGTTCTTCTCGCCTTTTTTATGAATTGGCATCACGTTTGCTTCTTTCCAGATGGTGGGAAAAACTGAGGTCTTCAATGATTTGTCGAAAATTAATTTTAGTGGTAACGTAAGAAATTTGGAAGTCATTTTAATAAAGATCGGGGGGATGCCATCAGGCCCAGCACCTTTTGAGGAGTTTAGCTTCTTTATGATATTAGCTATTGCACGCTCGGTCACCTCAACTCCACTTAGCGACATTTGCATAAGGGTGTTATTGTTTTCAGCGCTGCATGCACTGTTACTGCAGTTCTTGTACACCGATGAAAAATGCAAAGCGAATAAATTGCAAATGTCATCGCTGGAGCTAGCTACATTATTACACAGTTTCATTTCGCTAGGTATTTCAGATGAACCACCACGACGTTCCTTTACAAAGGACCAGAACTTTTTTGGGTTTTTAATGATTGACGATTCTACTCCTTCGATATGAGCGTTGTAACATAAATGAACCAATTTATCCACTCTAGTTTTGTTATTCTTTTCCGATATTAATTTAATTAAGGGTAATGTATACCAAAATGGGTATCTATTATTTCGATATTTTAGTCTAGGCACCGTTGTTTCTATTATAGTGTTTATTATGGTATAAAATTTCTGCGTCATTATATTGACGTTATCAGAGTTCAGTACAGACTCCCAGTCAATTTTGCTTAACTTTTGATTTATTAATACATAATCTGCTTTTTTAAAATTGTACTTCGCAAAAGTTTTACCCTTAATCAATGTGGTACTATGTGATTTGGTGTCAATTTCTAAGGCTGGGTGGTGATCATCAAGCTTTGATAGGGGGTCGGAACTACACTCAACTTTTATGTTATTGTTATTAATGTTACTAAGAACCATATCTAGTATTCTACTGTTGTGATTTTTTATATTATTGAATTGTTGAAGGTTGTTAAGATATAGAAAGTCTACAAAAGCATAGCCTAGAGTGTTGTTATAAGTCGACGGGACAAGTTGATTTTCAAGGGGTTCAAAGTCCCAATTTATAAAGCCTAGGTTAAAATCACCAATAATCAGAGTGTCGACTAAGTTAACGTCCATAACAGCAGTAGCGTTTTTTAAAAATGATTCTAGTACGATCGAAGTCACCGGTGGAGGTAGGTAAACGGCACAAACTAGAATATCCTTGTTTTCACCATCTATTTTGGTCTTCATGGAGATCCATAAGTCCTCATTTTTGCTTTCAAGATGGCTCACTCTCTTGGATTGAATGTTCTTTGAGACTGCTACTAGTACTCCCCCACCTCGTTTACCAGCTAAGCAGGATGATTGTCGATCTCTTCTGTATATAACGTATTTACTATCAAATATTTCTGCGTCACTTACGGTATCATCTAGCCACGTTTCCGTAGCTATTATAACATCATAATGGTGTTTTGTAACCGCTAACCTTATATCATTTAGTTTAGTCTTCATTCCTCGGAAATTCTGATAATATAATTTGAATTTTACTTCTTTTTTGCGGCCTTGTTTAGGTCTACCTATAAACCTAAATTCTACTGTAGGTGTTTCAGGCACTCATAGCTCTTTATCATAATGGGAGGGGACTGATCGTTCCGTCGAACGACAATGCGACCGTTTCTTATCCACTTGTATTGAAACCCTTTTGAAGTTGCAGCTTTTCTAGTTTCGGCGTATAGACCTTTGTAGAAGGGTGAGAGGTGCTCAGATACATAAACTGCCGATTTTGATCCTTGGTATCCTAAATGATGTGAATTCAATTTATCTGAGGAGTTCTTTTTGTTGAATTTGGATACTGCAGCGATAATGCCATCTCTGACTCTTTTGTTAGGAAGTTTGACAATGATTGTGCGTGGTCTTTTGTTAGAATCATCCAGTTTTCTGATTCTTGTGCAGTTTAGTATATCGCCTTCAGCCAGCGGATAGGATACCACGGCCCCTAGTTCTTCAGTTATAGATATTAAGTTTTCTGTTTTCTTTTCAGGAATTCCGTTTATTTCTAAATTATTTTCCCTTGAGTATTGTTCAAGTAGTTGCAGTCGCGTTTTTAGGTCAGTAACATTTTGGGTCAGATTTTCATTTTCCTTTGTAAGAGTTGATTTTATAAAACAGCTGTTGATTTGGTCAATTCCTGGTGAACTTTCATTATTTAGTGATAAAATGATGGAGTTTACTTCGCTTGTATCTGTAGGAAACATGTAAAATGAATGTAATGGGTTCTCCTGTAAATTGATTGATTTAATGAGATCTTCTTCATCTCTATTAATGTTTGTTTTTATGTTAGCAGCTAGTTTACGCCCCACGTTAGCAAAAAATGAATTGCAGTGTGTCAGAGATTCTTTAGCGGTCTCTTTTGCGTTGAGTAGAGATGATGACTTGTCCTTTTTGGATCCTAGGCAGCATATATCATTGATTGTATACCACAGTTTTTTGGGGGATTTTCTGTTTTTAGATAGCTGAGCGCTATCATAATCGGATTTAAGTTTTTTGCGAAGTTCGTTGTAGAAGTTACGATATCGTTTGTAAACTAAGGATAAGAATTCGTTTTCAGGATCCTTCCTTAGTTCTAGGTGTAACTTGTCTCTATGAATCATGCAGCGAATCAACCCCGGTGTTAGCGAATTTGCGAAATAAATTAACCGAGCAGGCCTACAGATATGTGAAGGACAGATTATGGGTTTTTTGTAATAGGTATGAAAAGTGGACTGTATGGAAAAGTAAGAGGTGCGGTTCGAACAATAGGGAAATTTAAAGAAGCGGGAAAACACAGGAAAGCACGCGTACCTGGCTTTATCTAGATGACTGGATCCTCTCTTCTGCAGAAAAATCAAGCAGCTTCCGGAATCTTCTTTCTTGGTCTTTCAGATGGCGTAAGAACGTCCAGATAGTTTTTACCGGTACCGGCGAGCACTTTACTGTATTTATTTTAATGTAAAAAACACCAATAACTGTTTAAAGTTCACAAATCTAGAACCTCGTGGTATTTTGGAAGCCACGAGAAATAGAGCCTTGCCCGTGAGCCGTGTAGTAGTAGACTGGTCTGATTTGACCAAAACCATCCATTTTAATTGCGTGGCAACGATGTGTCTTCTTTTGATTGAGACGACGAATGCACGCGTGCATAAGGATAGGTGGGAGGGAAAGGGATGAATAATATTCGCCTATAAACGAATTTAAATAGTACACAAAAAATTAATAGATGGCGATAACACCCGGCGTAACCCATTCCTTCCTATTTGAAAACTTACGACCCACCTTTACAGTTTTAGAGTGTTTTTCAGTGGTTCTATTTAGGATCTTCATAAAATAAGAAACTGCGTCGGTGACATTTCGCATTGAATACAGAGGGGCCCAATCAAACTTTTTCAAATCATCTATTATTGAATCAACATCCTTTACAACTTTGTGTCTAGCAAGTTTGGTTTTTCGTTTAAGAGGATTTGTTGTGATTCCAGCTAAAACAAAGTCGTGATCGGTAATGTCAGTTTTACATACCACACCTACAGCCTGCATACTTGAAGAAACGAAAATATGATCAATACAAGAGCTGCCTCTTGTTGGAGTGCTAATTACCGGCTTTAGTCCTAATTCTGCAGTGAGGCATAAGTATTCCAGAGCTTGACTATGCTCACTGACGGCATCCGCGTTAATGTTGATATTTAAATCACCGGCCAAAATCAATTTATGATTGTTGTTAAGGGAATTTATACTTTTTTCTAGAGAAGTCAAGAAGTTATTAATGTTGCTAAATGAAGGAGAGCGGTAAATACCTAGGACAGAAAAAGAGTTTTGAAAAGTTATCAGTAAACTGTTTGCATCGACAATTTCAGGCTCCGTTATATTGGCATCTACATTTTCTTTAATATACACAACCACACCACCGTTCTTATTTATATTATTTTTAGAATAATAGTAATTGTAGCCAGCAATAGCTCGAATTAAAAAGTTTTCTTTTAGATGACATTCAGTCAAAATAATAACTTAGGCTAATGTAAAAGAAAATTACCCGTATTACTACTGGTAGTAGGATTCTGGATTGTAAGTAAGACGGGCAATAAACAAAATCCACTGATGCCGGCGTAAGATTTCTACGGGATAGCCAAAAATTTCTCTCGTTTTTAGATTAAAATTTTTGTATATTTGTGTTTTTGTTTGTGCTGTACCCCTGTACTCATATTCTTTGTTTTCGTTGTTCAGATAACTTACAACAGTTGGCTGGCCCAACACCGTTCACATACATTGGTAACACGATGGCGCCATTCCCTAACACTGATACGTCTGGTGAGTAAATAAAAATTAATTTATTTTCAATTCAACTTTAATAGTAGATTAGTAGCCAAGGGCTGTAAGGCATCAATTGCAGCCCGAGATATTTAGGCGCACGAGTGCAGCGAGGGCGCCTATAGTTCGAGGGTGCAATTGATGCTTACACCCGAGCTAACTACTCTGCTTTACATCTCGATTGTGAGGTAAGTAGGTCCTTATTACCACCAAATTGTAGGTGACCAATTAGCGCTCTAGGGTAATAATGTAGCTAGAAAAGCCCTAGGGCGGTAAGTAATTAAAAAAAAAACACTTCACTCTTTCAGAACTCAATTACTTACCGCCCTAGGGCTTTTCTAGCTACATTATTACCCTAGAGCGCTAATTGGTCACCTACAAGCCCCATTTGGGGTTAATAAGGACCTACTTACCGAATATGAGAGATGTAAATTATATTATTCGCACGGAGACATTCAACAATTAGTAGAACTAGACCTTTCGAGGCACAGCAGACGAAGGGGCGGGCATACGCGGGCAGGGCTTTTCATCCTGACAGCCCGCCAGTCAGTCACGGACATTGTCCTCCAGTGTGGCCGGTATTGCGAAAATTATAGTTTTATCAGAATAAAATTCAAACTTAAAAAAAATTGGCCGGGCATGGCTCATCACCGTGTCAATTGGAAAGAAAAAGGGGAGACCTTTGCCCTGCAGTGGGACAGTCCAGGATAAAGAAACTCTGTTTTAAACTAAATAACAATTAATCTGAACAACCTTTTCGACTGAATAACTTTTTGAATTGAACATCTATTCAAGCTGTTTTCTTTCCAAACAAAAGATTTTGGAAAATACGCGCATAGAAACGGAGCGTTTATCCCATGTCAAAGACTATTAATAATACGAAAATGGAGTACCGGCCACACTGGCGGGCTGTCAAGACAAAAAGCCCTGCTCGCTTATGCCCGCCTCTCCATCTAATGAGCGCCTTAGAATGTCTTCTTTCATCTCATTGGCGGTTCCTCCGCATATCATATGCGGGAACATCAAGGCGAATGAAATGTCTCCCTTTTGGTTTGGCAACAGCTCCCAAGGTCTTTGCCAGCCTGACCAATTGGACCGATCTCAAGGATGCCTTTTCACCAAAAATGTGCGACGTAGCTAATAGCTGTGAGCTGAAACATTCCAACCAATAGGACTGCTCCATTTGACAAGCACCTAAGGGCTTATAAGATATCCGAGTATGTATACCTCGATGGTATGTATACCTCGATGATCCCGTGTGGTGCCGGCAAAGAATAGTACCAACCCATACATACCCGTGGGTGTCGTAAGAGGCGACTAAGGGTTAACTGGAGGATGGGCAGCAGCATCCTCCTTTGTATCTTACATCTTACTTACTGCGGTCACTTACAACCGCGGTCCATGGTGCCAGCCGTAACGCTAACAAGCGAGGTGACTACGAGTATGGTACTTCCCCTCCACATTTTTCCAGCAATAGCTAGAATTCTAGAGGGCGCTCCCTGTCCTGTAGTGGACGTTTTATGGGATGTTATGATGATACCTCGATGACTTCTATATAGTGCACCAATCAAAATCTGATAATCAGGACTCTTCAGAGCTTTGGTTGGGTTGTATACTTCGGTAGAATGCATCAGTGTGAGAGTAGAACTGATCACTCTGTCTTGCTCTCACGCTTAGTTATGTCCTGCTGCCGTTCCAATCAAGGTGCATTATTTTGACTTCTCATTTTTAGTGACCATCTAACTAGAACCATCTAGAACTTATTATAAATGAGGGAATATTTTCTACTGGTTTTCACGACTTCGTCATAGTAAATTAACAAGCAAAATCTTTCGCGTTTTATAAGGAACCTCTGTGAAAAATTTGATGTTTCTAGACCAAAGACAGAACAATTATTATATTTGCAGGTGTAAGCTGGCAACCTCAGGCACAGACATCGTTGAACACATCATTAAATACGTCATTCGGCGCATCAGCTGCAGATAGCAGCTCATTCCAGCTGCAGAAACCACCCGGCAAGCGCGGCAAGCAATGATATTGGCGATAAACCAGTTAGAACTACTCGGTAACTGGTTCAAACTGGATCGTCAACAATTACCGGACTTTATGAAGTGATTTATGCTTATGTGTAAACTTTAGAATGGTGTAGCTAGGTGAAGAAGTATCGTAAGTTTTTTTTGGACCTTGAAACGATATGTTCGAGGTCCAAAACTGAATAAAAATTAACTCGGAACTTCTTCATTCAAGGTAACAATGTTGTACAGTCGGCCAAGAAAGTGGTATATCAATGACATCACTTCCCATGTCACCAAAATGTAGTGGTTGAGGATTAGTAACTGTGGCCGATGGGGCGTAAAGATTCTAGAGTGGCGTATACAAACCGGAACACGTAGCGTAGACAGCCCCCGCGAGGTGGGCCGGCGATGTAGTCAAGGTTGCGGGAAGCCGCTGGATGCGAGCAGCGCGGGACCGCCAGTCATGAAGATTTTTGAGAGAAGCCTTTATGATGATCATGATTACTAAAGTAGGAAAACATTCAACTTTCTTGCTTTATGACGTGCAAATAACAACTGTTAGACCACATTCTTGGCCGAAAATCATACAATTTTGAAATGCTTCGTTTAATTCATCAATTTAGTTTTAGTTTTTTCTCAGCGCCTTAATTTCACTACAGAAACTGAAACAATTTTTTTAAGTTACAATAGTTAATTTCTTGTATTTTGTATAGCTGTTCGACTGAAATGAAAGTATCATAGAGTTAAATGTATAATTTTACCTTGTTCATACGAGCGACTGACGTGTAATATTAAAATTGTAATTTAAAATTCTTGTTATACTTCTATTGTTAATAGAATATAATTTTCAATACATTTTCTGACGTGTAGGCATTCATCTGATTATGTTCAGTCATACAGAATGTATAATGTAATTTTCCCAAAAATGAAACCATGGATTCAGACCAGCAAACTAAAAAAAAACGTCAAAATACGAAAAAAATGCGTTTCGACACAAAGTACCAGACACGTAAATTACCCGATACGCAGATGACCAGTTTTTCAGTTGCGAATTACCAGGCACGCACGTGACCAGTGCCAGAGCACATGAGCATAACGCATTAACAGTCTACTTCGAAATTCATAATTTAAAAGAGCGCGTGGATTTTTATTGTCGCTTGTTTTTTTTCCACCATGGTGCCACTTTGTTTGTGAAGCGATGTAGTTTAGCTGACGTCGTTGAGAGGTTTTAATATCCAACAATGAATAAACTCTATTTGATTTTTTCCCGTACAAAATTCATTATAACTTGATGCGGTGTGTGTGGGAATGTATTCTTTTTTGTGTTTTAACCTATTGAATGTTGTTTAGTTTCTTAGTCTGAATCCACCCTGTAGAATGAACTTCACATGAGTCTTTACACAAGTTTTATTTCTACTAAAGCTTCCTTTTCCACTATAATGATTACATTTGGTTGAAAATTAGACCTAAAGACATTTTTAATTTCAAAGTAGGTACCTACACGCGCAAAGTACAAAAGTGTCCACGACGTTTCTTACGCTCGGTCTAAAGAGAATCTCATCTGTAGCTCTCTTACATTAAATCTGGGCAAATTTGAAACGTAAATAACATCATCATCATCATAACATCCCATGAAACGTCCACTACAGGACAGGGAGCTCCCTCCAGATTACTAGCTTATGCTGGAAAAAAATATGGAGGGGAAGTATCATAGTCACCTCGCTTGTTAGCGTTACGGCTGGCACTATGGACCGCGGTTGTAGGTGACCGCAGTAAGTAAGATACAAAGAAGGATGCTGCTGCCCATCCTCCAGTTAACCCTTAGTCGCCTCTTACGACACCCACGGGTATGTATGGGTTGGTACTATTCTTTGCCGGCATCACACGGGACCATACAAACATACATAATCCGTCTTACTACAAAAAAGTTAGACATCCGTTGAACACTTGATTAAAAAAATCGTACAAAATAACTGTGGCTATGTCATTGATGCGCAGAAGTCAAAAATGACTTATTTTCGACTTCTGCGCATCAACTGACGTAGCCACTTATTTTGTGCGATTTTTTAAATCAAGTGTTCAACAGATGTCTAACTTTTTTGTAGTAAGACCCATAAGTTCTTCGAAAACTATGCCCAGCTACACAAACCTATAATTCTATTCAATTTATAATTATCAAAGTGCTGTAAAGAAACAATATTATTGCCATTTTAAAGACACTAAAAAGTAAAGTATCTACTAAAACTATTGTTACTTTCAAACAAAGAATTTGTCTATGCTTTAACCAACCGTCATTAATTTTCATAGATGCATAATCGAATCAAGATTCGAACGGAAAAGTGTCCCCATTTTTCTGTGTACTTAAAATTTCAGTCTAAATTTCTTTTTCTGACTTTCCAAAAGTTGTTGCATTTGGGCCCCCAGCATAAGCCATTTTACACCAATTTTGTCAAAGTGTAAGGGATGGTGTACCGAAAAGTGTATGGGCATGTTAAGACAACGAAACAACTTTCCTGAAGAAACATTAAACTAACAAACATTAGAACGTTTGTAAAATGAAAACCAAAAATGGCTTCTCCATACAAACCATTCGATCAAAGTAAGTAATTAAGAGCAAGAAGATTTTTTTTTTTTAATTTTCCAAAAATATTTTATTGGTAAAGTTGCTCAGTTTCGCTGATTGAGCACGCCCTTTCAGTTTTCTGTACACCGTCCCTAACACTATTCATTTATTATATCCAGCCAGATCTCGATCGCCCGGGTATTTATTTCGATGATTGCGATATTCTACCACTTTTTCAAAGTTCAACTAGAGGGGCCTTGATTGACATTGCGAATAGTTTGTATATGTTTTTTGTGCTCCTTCCAGCCTTTAATTTGGTATCTAGCTTGGCAGTTGCAGTACACTGGCTCGGTCAAAGTTCCCTCTTTGGTAGCTAATTGATTTGGTAGCTCCATCTTTGTACACGAAACGCAGCCCGCCGGTTCAGTTGGCTATGGGCCTAGTTGACCCTGAAGACTATATTCCAATCCTCTCCCGTGGTCCACCTGCGTTGTCCATACTACTATCTTATCTATGACCTGAGTGTGCCACGGGGGATTATTATTCTACTATTCATCTTAAAAAAACCATCCCTAATCAGCGCCACCCATCGACACTTTTATGAACGTAATTGACAATATTTGTGGAAAATTTTATTTATTTATTTAACTTCATGCACAAAGTTCATGTACATAGGCGGACTTAACGCCTAAAGGCTAAAATTCAATTCCCTAATCTTTTAAAGTTGTTTGTGGTTAAAGAACCGAATCTTCTCAGTCGTAGCTGGTTGCGAAACCGAATCCTATCAGTCGTAGCTGGTTGCGAAACCGAATCTTCTCAGTCGTAGTTGGTTGCGAAACCGAATCTTCTCAGTCGTAGCTGGTTGCGAAACCGAATCTTCTCAGTCGTAGCTGGTTGCGAAACCGAATCTTCTCAGTCGTAGCTGGTTGCGAAACCGAATCTTCTCAGTCGTAGTTGGTTGCGAAACCGAATCTTCTCAGTCGTAGCTGGTTGCGAAACCGAATCTTCTCAGTCGTAGTTGGTTGCGAAACCGAATCTTCTCAGTCGTAGCTGGTTGCGAAACTGTTTCCATGACAAAAAAATATTCCGTGGTGTTAACTTTTGGCGGAACCTTCGCAGTTATACTCGCATTTGTCGATTTTTCGTGATTATCAAATCAATATTAACAGCCATGAAATTTTATTGGTCGCAATGGGAAGCAAAGCGTGAAATTAAACACTAATAGGGAGTTTTAATTACATAACACCTAACTAGAAAAAAAAATAACAGCAGCTACAGGATTATTTTTGACCCCTGGTCAAATTTTATTATACTTTTTTTGTTACTCTGAACATAAAACAGATTTCCTAAATACCAGGCCACTCAGAAAGTATTGCGAAAAATAGTTTTTATATATGGGAGACTGGCCGGTCAGAATCTTTTTCGAAAATATGATTACTTGTAAGTAAAAATATGTGTGTTCCATTTTCAAAATTTCCCTCCACATTTTTTGCGAGCCAATTCAAAGTATCGTGTCTTACTGAAAAATGGATCTGCGCCGGGAACATTTTAGAGCTATGATTTTTTACGATTTCAAGTGTCGCCTGAAACCGGATGAATCGTTCGATAGACTTCAAATGGCATTTATGGATGAAGGCCCCTCCAAGGCAACCGTGTATCGTTGGTATAACGAATTTAGGCGCGGTCGACCAACCTTGAGGGATGAAGAAAGAAGCGGTCGCCCTTTGACGGCTATTACGGAAGAAAACGTGCTAGCAGTGAAAAATTTAATCCAAGATAATAGGCGAATTACATATCAGGAGATTCAGCACATATTAAAGATTGGATCGGGAAGCGTTCACGAGATTCTACACGGGCATCTTCGCGTGAGGAGGATAGTATCGCGCTGGGTGCCGCACTACCTCACCGACGCTCAGAAGCAGGCCCGGGTGGAATGGTGCCGTGATATGCTGAACAAATTTGAAGCAGGCTCGTCTCGGCGTGTTTACGACATCGTAACAGGTGATGAGTCCTGGATTTATCAATACGATCCAGAAACCAAGCGCCAGTCGACAGTTTGGGTGTTTCAAAATGAACCAACGCCTACCAAAGTGAAGCGATCTCGAAGCGGGGGGAAGATTTTGATCGCCAGCTTTTTTAATTTGACTGGCCACTTGGCCTCAATTCCCTTACGAGATCAAAGAAGCATCAACGCCGAATGGTATACTACCAAATGTTTACCAGAAGTTTTTTCTGTTGTGAGCAACAAGCGACCAAACACAGGGCTCCGCGGACTACTGCTCCACCACGACAATGCGCCTGCACACACCGCGCTCAAAACGAGGGACTTCCTGGACAGCACACCAGTCAAACTCCTGGGTCACCCTCCTTACAGCCCTGATCTAGCACCGTGTGACTTCTTTTTATTTCCAAAAATAAAAAATCAGCTCAAGGGGATACAATTTTCGTCGCCGGAAGATGCGCTGGCTGCGTTCGAGCAGGCTGTAAACGAGGTGTCTACGGCGGACTGGAAAAAGTGTTTTGAAAACTGGTTCAGACGCATGAATCTTTGTATAGAGGCTGGTGGAGAGTACTTTGAAAAGATTTAATAAAAATATATGTACCTGTAGAACAATTTTTTTTAGTGTCGCAAATATTTCTGAGTGTCCCACGTAGACATAGGTCGAAAATGAGAACACTAAAATAAATCCTAAGTTGTATATCATCGTTATGTGGCGCGTTTCTTGTCTATTGCGTTGGAAATTCCTAAGCATAGAACTGCGCTTTTCCGGGGTAGTTTTAGGTACGCGGCAACAAAAATCTGGAACGATATACCGCCGCCTATTCGTTCTATCACTTCCAAAGTCTCCTTTACGAGTAAACTTCATTACCGTAAATGGCTCATGGAAGCACAAATGCTACGAGCGACGCGTACCTAAAAATAAATTACTATAACGTTATTTCTTCCTTTTTTTTTGTTGATAATATTTGTTATAAATTGTTTTTAATTAGTATTTAGTTTTACGGTTTTTCTTATTTTATTATTGAATTTATTTTTAAAATTTAGCCTGTTTGCTCTGTGACGAGAGAGAAGTTTACGGTTCTGGCAGAATATCAGCGCTGCAGTGCCGTTGCCGGTGCTGTATGCATTATGCTGAGCCAGCGCCTATACAATAGGCATACCACATACAGCATGCAAAAGGTCGGCTGCCTGTAGAATAGATTTTGTCTTCTTGAGATGTTACGCGCGACTAAAATGTGAAACTACCTAATCTACTTATTTATTTTGAGTTGTGTATGTTAATATTTGTAAACTCCTGTGATCTGTTTTATGTGTTATGTTTATTGAATAAAGGTTTTATCTATCTATCTATCTAGGGTGTCTACTCTCAAAGTCCGATATATCGAAACGATACTATTCGAAACATGCAAATGCAAAACTTCGTCCCTTGACAATACAGTAGAATATTGGTTGGATGCTAACTACTGGCAGTTTGAAAATTCATCCAACCAATATTCTACTCTATTGTCAAGGGACGAAGTTTTGAATTTGCATGTTTCGAATGGTATCGTTTCGATATATCGGACTTTGAGAGTAGACACCCTGAGCGCGTTCGCCGCGTCGATGCGAAAGGATTTCCATACTTTGCGCGCGTTTTGTACATAGACTGGGATGAATTTCATAATTTGGCTCTCCTTAGGGTCAGAACTTAAACGGGACCAGATCTGACAGTCAATTTTTTCTGGGGTTTTGAACACCGCAGAATTCAAAAATCAATATTGTCAAGCCGAAATCCTACTAGTCCATAAAAGTCGAACTATAACCCAGGCTAAATTACTGTAAGAGGTTTCTTGTTTTAAAAGTGTTCCTTAGGTCCCCTGAACATATCTGGAAAATTCTCCGTTGATCCCATGTACGCTCCCCCCTCCCCACCTTCAAACAGGTCCCTGATTTTAGTTTTTGTCATTTATCTCAGAAACGGTTAAAGATAAATGAAAATCGTTAACGTTAATTTAAACGTTAAAAAAATAACCAACCCGTTGACACCTGTTTTATTTCAATGTGACCTATAGTAGCTGAAATATAGGGTTAAGTTAGCCCTTACAACTGAATACCTCTTAGCAAGCTTCTGGTAATAGTTGTCTAAATGGGTAGGATTTCGAACATTTTGGTGAAAACTTAACCGTATATTTCTGCTACTATAGGTCACATTGAAATAAAATAAATGTCAACGGGTTGGTAATTTTATAACGATTAAAGTAACGTTAACGATTCACATGTATCTTTAACCGTTTCTGAGATAAATGACAAAAACTAAAATCAGGGACCTGTTTGAGGGTGGGGAGGGGGAAGCGTACATGTGATCAACGGAGAATTTTCCAGATATGTTCATGGGGACCTAAGGAACCGTTTTAAAACAAAATCCTGACACCATAAATTAGCTTAGGTTATTTTTTGACTTTTTGAACTGGTAGGATTTCGGCTTGACAACATTGATTTCTGGATTCTGTGATGTCCAAAACCCATAAAATCTTTGTTGTCAAAAATGGTCCCGTTTTAGTTCTGAGAAAATTTTATTATCATTTATTTCCTACTCTAATAGGCAAATCGTCGATCGCCGTCACCAGTGTGGCCCGACCCTTAGGAAAGTAGTCGCATCCGCGCCAAACTCTAACGAATCCTACTTCACTAATATGACGTAATATTTAAAAAGATGCTTTTAGAAAATGCTTGCAATTTTTGTAATCCTTTAAGATTTTGCATAATGCTTTTTCTACTACAACAGCAAGTAATCAGGAAATCGGTTCTATTTAGAACATTAATGACGTCATTTCAAATGAAACTAAATCAAACATAATAGTCGTCTTGAATTTGCTTACACGAATCTTTGAATTAAAAAATTGTTGATTGATAGATATGGAGCTTTACGACCTTTTACGACCGTGCATGTGTTTTAATTTGAGAGAACAGTCAAGTTTTAGATTTGAAAATGATTGCGTGGTTCATTATTATAACAGCATTTTTTATTCAAAGTAACTTCCATTTACAATTTGAGGATAACTAACAGTAACATTTTAGCATTAGTTACCATACCATTATCACCATCATTATTTTTAATTAAATTTTTATTATCCTTGATTGTAAATGTTTTCGGTAATCGAAAAGTAACGACCGGAGAGAACCCTTTCTGGAATGAAAGCGAAAGAAATGAAAATTCTACTTCATATGTTAAATATCCTCACAAAGAAACATATTGTAACGAATCAAATAGAGAAATAATTTGTACGTCTAATAACACCAATGTTTGCGCGGCTCGGACTTCTGATGATTATGAGAACGGTGCAAAGTTAGAATATAAAGACTTCAAAAACTGGTGTTTTCTATTTTTGAGCAATATGTGCGACAACTCTGGTAATGGTGAGCTAAAAAAAATCTAATTTAATTGTTTTAAAACTACGACTGGAGTGGTAATGTTGCCAGAATGCCTAATGTAATGATCTTAGGGCTTTAAAATACAACCAACTGGGTTCCTGGCTGCGTCAAGAGGCTGAGAGTCGTAGAAGGAGATGGAAGTCCACGTCCAGTCCACAGAAGTAGAGCTCCACGAGCTTATTCCACCATCTCCCTTCTACCATCGGGAGTCCAGACGCACCGCAGGATATCACCCATACTTGGTTGATATTCCGCGCATTCGCACAAAGCGCTTTGAAACATCTTTTATAATGCGCACGGCTAAAGAGTGGAATTATCTGCCTGCGTCTGTGTTCCCGAGTTCATATAACCCGAATCTATTCAAGTCGCGAGTGAATAGGCTTCTTCTGGGTAAGCTAGTTCCATCGTCGACCTCATCTCTGTCTTCAAGACTAGATCAAGGTCAAGAGTAAGCCCATTTTCAATAAAATAAAAAAAAAAGTCAAAATAAACACATTTAGGTGTTCGTGCCTTCGCTTGAACCATATTTGAGATTACACTTCCGTATCTCAGCCCGTTTCACTCAGATTTCATATCTTGCAGCGCCCTCTGGCGACTGTTTTGGTTACTAAGGTCCCCTCCCCACGCCCGTCACAAGCGCCCGTCTGTTCTTTGATCAGTACGCTTTTGTATCTCAGCCGAGTAACACGTGCCTAGTGAAATATTTTTTTTTTAAGTTTTTCTGTTGTGAATTCCGCTCGAACTCTTAGCCTAGCGACGAGACGCAGCTGCCTCTATTAGGCACCGTCATTACCGACGTCATTGTAAAATGATTTTTCGTGCAACACTGTAAATTCCGCTCGGACTTTTGGGTCCAAGGACGAGACGCAGCTGCCTCTCTAGGCACCGTCATAACCGTCGTCTCATTGACCGACGTATGTTGCCACATACGGCTGCCTCCCTTAAGCACCGTTATTGTAAATGCCATGCTTGCGTGATACGACGGGTGTCGCTTCACGAGACAACGTGTCGCTTCACAAGACGACGTGTCGCCTCACGAGACGTCATGTCGCCTCACGAGACGTCGTATGTCGCCTCACTCATCGACGTCGTCTCACGAGACGACGCGTGTCGCTTCATTGGCCTGCGTCGTTTCACGACGAGCCGATCATCATCATTGCCCTAGCTTTGTTCTAGGCGACCTATCCTAGGGGATTTGACAAGAGCACTTGTATTCTCAAAGAGCGACTGCTATCAGACCTCTGCAACCCAGAGGGAAGGTAAACCAAATCAAAACCTAGACAAGGTTGTATAAGACTAATGGCCAGCCTTGATGTCAGAGCCCCAAGCCGTCAAATGGCCTCTGACTTGGCTAAATTACTATCATTGACAGGCCGGGATCAACGGCTTAACGCGCCACCCAAAGCACGGAAACGCTCTAGTTGTTGTGCCACAATAGTCTGGCTGTAGCGATCTCCCGTCCGGGTTCTGACCATGGCCCACATTGCTTAACTTTCTTGATCAGAAAGAAAGAGTAACTACCACTCGACCACGAGCGATTCTCTTACACGTTAATTACAGAACATGGCAAGTACTTCCACAGTAATTATGGACGGTCTGCAGTCTAAGTGGCCTATGCATGTTGCCTCAATCAATGATCTTTGTCGCCTAACACAAAACTTGTTGTCAGCTAATGGTCATCCTTTCATTTTGAGATTTATAATCAAAACAGACCAGGGCAAGCTAGCTTATCTCCGCTAGAAGCTATTCTCTCTTCAAACAAAATCATTTGTTTTGATGACTTGGACTTGTGAGAGGTCAGATTACCCGGTGTTCTTAAAATTGAGAGAACTTTATGTGGTTAATAGCATCAGACGTTACCTTACGAAATTCCATTATTACAATTTATGGAAAATATGTAGCAACCTCCAAAATAGATGCCATGCACTCACTTTCTACCGCTTGCTTGTCCGCAAATAAATGTGTAGCCAACAAACAAACAACTACACGACAAGGGAGGTAATTTATTATTAAAAAGTCACTTCGTAACCTCAAAATTAAGAAGATATTTTGTTGCCTCAAAGGACGTTGTATCCAGAGTAGCACAGTGTGGCGCTTCAAAACCGACACGGTTCATACTTAAACCACACACTTTTTATCCATATGAGAGACGAAAAACCAAATATTCTTAGCCACTTGCGCCGAAGTAATTGTAACGTATCCTCCCTTCATTCCTTTGTTCTTACAGACAAGCGAAAATTTAATGTCTTATACGTGGCTCACAGAACGATTCCTCGACAAGTTGGGACATAAGTACTAATAAGAAAATATGAATTTCCTTATCCCCCCACAAAATTATATCTTTGCTTGCATGGTCATAATGATTGATGTTAATAGTTTGTGAATAATAATAACACAGCACACCTAGGGGGGGGGGGGCAATAAAAACTACCAGTCCAACAAGGACAGCCTCACTTTCAGCGAGGGGAAGAAACGGTTTCACCTATCTGCTCCCCGTCTAAGTGAATTTCTGTAAAGTAAAACTTACAATTTTAATCACAGCTGCAGCCTGATGACAATAGCTACACAAAATACTTATTCATTATTCACGTCAAATTTATTTTAAAACTACTTCTAAACGTTTCTTTCTTTAATGTCCACAAACGCTTACATACAAACAAAGAGTAAGAGGTTATTACAGCGCGTTCAGGAAAAGTCTGTCTATGACGGTTATTTTCTGCGTATGGGTGACAGGCGGAGAGCCAATGAACGATCCGCTCGCCCCTGGGGGGAGCCGCGCTCACCCCCGCGACTCTTGACTTCTGCCCATTAACGGTCACAGACGGAGTTATTTTGCACGCAGTATACAAAGACGAGTTTAGCTAATAAATCTGAGTTCCTGCCAGCTTTCCTAAGCTTGCTTGTTGCGTGATAGCCAGTAAGCGTATCAACACTTTCTAGCCAAAGCAGGACAACCCTGACATCAAAAGATTTTGGCGTCTGAGATGATTAAGTCTCCACTAACCAAGAAGACAACTGCGACCTTCCGAAGCACAAAAAACGCTATAGCCGCCGCAGTTAACCATACCCAGAACTTATGTTGCGTAACTTTCTTTATTTGTAAGGAAAATTCATCTAAGCTATAACCGTTTCTGTGAATATGATGCTATTATTCACGAGTCGCAAGATTAAATAATATTGCACTTAAAGACTAAGACAAGTACACGCAACTTTAGCTTCTCTTGTCAAAAAGCTTCTTAACCATCGTTTTGTGCTTACAAAAACAGTATTAAATTATCCGATGCCAGGATCTAGTAGGTACTTTCTTCACCAAATTTTGAGCATTTGACGAAGGCTTTTTCCAGCAAGTAAATAATGAACATACAACTAAAATGTGTTGTTCTTTCGAGCCGATTCTGGCGTGATACGTTAAGGCATACTTTATTGAGCAAACAAAATACTCCACCACACATGACAAGCAGCCAGCACATTGGTGGTATTTAAAGGTCATCGTGTAAGAAAAAGTAGGTAACTTTCGTCAATATAGACCTTTTGGACCTTATTAACTAAGCTACAGGCTTTAGATAGGTAACCAACATGTTTACAGCTGGATTTGTGATACCCTTAATTGCATATTACCATAGTAATGTTTATTTTGTTCCGGGTCTTAGCCCGATAATAGTTATTAGGCAAAATAAATTACTTTATTATTCCCGACGTTTCGGCTGCGTTGCCACAGCCGTGGTCACGGGTAGACTGAAGAGAGGTGAACTACGTAGATATTATTGTGAGGGTAAACTAAAATTGTTATTGTCTGGCACAGGAAAAGTGCGAAAGTCTAAAACAAACCTTACCTATACTAAGCTAAGCGTCAAATCATTGCTATTAAGTAAGCAGATGCAATCAAGTAGGCAGCAGTAACTATTTACTTCTTGCTTGTATGAGTTTTCAGATCCAAAAGATGACGTCGTAGATCGAAGATCTTCAGATGCCTCAGTCAACCTTACCCAGACTTATGTATTTGCTAACATTAATCAATAGCTATATTTCCCAGATGATGCTCACATCCTAAGTGCAACCGTACAAAAGGGTAAACACCCATGCTAATAATAATATCAGGACCATCTGATAGCTATCATGACTCGCTAAAAGTATTTGAATTCGGCCTGTTAGAATTGACAAATTATTGTTAAATCTGCAATAATGTTCATATTTAATTTAAACTTTGCTTCGGTTGCTCTGGAGTTTAGTTCTTCTGTAGTTTTGTAGTTCAGTAGCTTCAAAAATGCACTTTTTCAGTTTGATTGTTTTTCCGCTGTAAAGTAAAAAGATTTCTTGAACAGTCCAAAAAATTATTTATTCCGCTACAGAGTTAGTTTCGAAAAACAATTTTTGATCGGTTTGCTTTCTTATAACAGCAACAGCTGGTTCTGATGAACTTGTGGTAAGATCAAGGATACCCGTATTTTGTTGGTATCCCAAAAATCCCAATACTCTACTTCCAACTTGTATGCACCAACAATGAAGACTTCGACACCTTTTGCCATAAGGCCTTTGTTGTAAATTTTAAAAAACCATAATAGTTTAACATAAATAACTTTTCACTATATTATTATCGTGGTTTGATGGTTTTTACAAATATCCTTGTTACCTTTAAGCATTCTAGAATACTTTTGTAAGTACAATGACATAGTAAAGTAGAAGTTTTTGATCCCTAACTATCTCAACTCTCGACGAATCTTCTTTGCTCCTTTAGCATGATAAGACTATTAAAACAAGAAGTCACTTCGGCAAATTGAAATTGTTTTGTTGTTATATTCTGCATATGGACTAGACCAGCCAGTTTCAACATCGCTATAACACCTGGTTGCCTCGCCACAGAATTGGTTGTAACCTTACAAAATAAATATTCAAAATCCAAATAATGAAAATAAATGAATTGATCGATCGATCATTTTGTTCAGCCGTTTTGTCCCTTCTCATATTAACATGAGATCAACACGAAATCACTTGTGATTTTCATTCATTTTGTAAGTGGACCTCACCTTGTTTATACTTAGTATTTGCTATTATATATTTTTTTTTTTGGAAGGGAGAATTAGTTGTTGAATTAGACATTTAGAATATTCACACGGCTCCCACTGCAGACTACTTCAATTTATGGATATAGACCCAAATTTTTATTTAATAATAATCTGACGCATACCGTCTAGAGCACTTACCACCGCAAACAAGTCGGATGCTCAGACTGGTTGTAATCTGCAAGCGATACCTAAGTAACTTTTACAAGTTGTGAGTCCAAAAGTTTAATTTTCCAAAAAATAAACAATCAAAGACCTGTCGTAAGAGAAATTACATATACTGCATATTTACATACTAAGCTGCAATATACTATTTTTCAATCACTCTTTGTAGGTAATAAGATGAACGAGCCCTACTCATCGTCGCAAAGCGTCTGGTGTAGTGACTGATTACTGAACGCAGGAAAAACTTTGAGCATTGATGAGAGTCTCAACTCCTTCCAAGAAAGATTTGACAGGTCAACAGATTTATTTGTTAGCATCATCTCAAATTGCCTGCAGTTTTTCAATATTTGCTGTTTGTAATCTTACAATTATTCGAAATTATCGATACAATCTATTATTATTAGTATTAAAAATAAAGTATTGCTACCGTGTGCAACGCTAGAAAATCTAAACAAGAAAATGAAATATTTAGATTTTCTTTTACTAATTTGTTTCGTGAGTCCTATTTATTATGAAGAAAGTTTCGACAAGACTGTTTGATTAAATTTAAAAATACTAATTTAAAATTCTTAAATTAACTCTGTTATAAATTACGCATTAAAGACAAATTTTACTAAATGAGACAGGTCACAGTACGCCCGCCAAAGCGCCGTCAGAAGTTAAACACGTCTCAAATATGGTTCAAGCGAAGGCACGAACACCTAAATAGAACCGTTTTTCCCCCGAAGGGTAAAAAACGGATATTTAGGTTTCTGCCGAAGCTTGAACCATACCTGAAGGCCTTGCCGGCTTAATTTAAAGGTACTGATCAAAGAACAGACGGGCGCTTGTGACGGGCGTGGGGAGGGGACCTTAGTAACCAAAACAGTCGCCAGAGGGCGCTGCAAGATATGAAATCTGAGTGAAACGGGCTGAGATACGGGAGTGTAATCTCAAATATGGTTCAAGCTTCGGCAGAAACCTAAATATCCGTTTTTTACCCTTCGGGGGAAAAACGGTTCTATTTTTCAATACATTTGCTCGAAAAACGTACTTACAAGGACGTAAACATTGCTCGTAAGTAGTTACTTACCGAACTAGTGCGGTAAGTAAAAAAAGTATAATACCAAGGAGTTTTTACACTCTGATCATAAAATTATTTTGTAAAAAATACTACCTACAGTGGTGACTTTTTACTTGGGTGACGACTGCCTACCTATATTTAAAATAAAATGGAGAGTACCAGGAGACCATAAATCGACAAGAGGCTGACTGTACCCATGGTTGGTTCCTTTACCAAGTGTATTACTTATACCTGTTTTCTCACAAATGTATTGAAAAACGTCGTAAGATACACGTCCGTAAGGGTTATGACAAACTCGCGCCGATGGTAAACCCTCGACTTTGTCTCGGGCTTACAAAACGTCAACTCGTTTGTACGAGTAATAACCCTACTTACGGAACTTGTATCTTAAACTACTATTACAGCAGGAGTAGAATTAGGAGGAATGGAAAAAGGGTAAGAAGACCTTTACTCTTCAGTGGAACGGATTTGGCCAATACAAGGGTATATCAACCCTGAAGTATGTGATTCTGCCCATGAAACTGAACAAACTTTCTCCAAGGATAGATCGAAATACGAAAAAGAGTTTTGACCTCCCGTACAAAATGCCATAGCAGCTGATTCAGTTTCTATGGAAGGTCAAAAACTTTTTTTTAAATATTTCGACCTATGTTCCTAAGGGATAGTTGTTCAGTTTCATGGGCAGATTCACATCTTTCTGGGTTGGTACCCTTTTTGTTACACCCTGGTATGATTTATTGTGTTATTCTATCTTTCCGTAATAGATATCCTTTGAATATCTGTTATTTTTTTTATTAATCAAAGGCGTAGCGCTCACTACACTGTATTTTTTTGTTAATGCTATGGATGAATTAAAATAAAGACTAAACATCATCCCCTTATAGAAATCATAACCCAAGTATAAAACAAGATGGTGCTAAAAATGATCTGGAAAGTTATCTATCGAGTATTCTGCGATCTATCGAGTATTCTGCTAAAAACGTGTCAAGTTTTAACAATAGCGTTTCTTTAATAATTAAAATTAACTTTTTTTTAAGTAGAATAGTCGGTAAACCATAAAAAAATACTTTCCAGATAAGTCAGCGCCATATAGTTTCAAAGTTTTATGCTTTTTCTTATTTGATTACTTTATTTTGAACTTGATTTTACTTTACTTATTTTGTCCAAATTTTCACATGTTTTACGATTATTGCTGCAACTGCAACACTCCCCGATCCAGCTTAACGCAAAAGTAACTTTGCTAACTTTTTTTACATAGCTATTCGTCATACACATTATGAAGGTGTTATACCTACTAGGCAAGGTCTCCGGTATCAGGCATGGCCCGTGGTACACCCGCGATTTTTTTCTCCCGTGGAACACCTGATCACTTTTGAAATAAAACTAATTCAAAAGTATCGTTCGTGAGCTGTAAGCCTTTGGGTTTGTAACGATCCTACCTACCTGTCTAACTTAGTCGATAAATAAATAAATAAATAAATAAAAATCTTTATTTTCACCACAAAGTAAACTTAAAAATAAAATTAAATAGTTGTGCACAATCTAGTTTTTCAGTTTTAAGTTTGTGTTGTGGTGAACTGGTGCCCGAGCTAGGCTACGAGTCCTGTATTGCAGGTCACCAGGACTCCACCCCATTACACGAAAGCGAACAGCTGTGCGGTGTATGCATGTGTGTGGCGAGTGTTCTGTGTGAAGTGTGTGTATGGTGTGTGAGTCGATCCTACCTAACTAAAACGTTCCTACTTGCCTAACTTCTCCTTTACTGACTAACTAACTCTAATTTACTTGCTAAACGAACACGGCTTAACCTGACTTAATTTTTTTTTGTTTTAACTTAATAATTTAACTCAAACACATAGAAATAGCATTACCTAAAAATTGTTCCCTACTATTGAACCCTGTTAAAATGAATAATTTGGCTTGTGATCGAACTAGTGGCTTAAGACCTAACGCAATGTCTGAAGATATTGCAACAATGACCAAAAGTAAGAATAACACAGGAAAAGTACACACAACAGGTAAAACATTGTAAGGTAAGTTAAATAGGTATATGCGACGATAAGTGGAAAAGGATAAATTAAACAATTACGTAATAGTAGGGTAGTAAGTCATGAGGCTAGTATTGTATTGTTAGTCTATGTGGCCCTTTTCAGGGGGAGGGCCCCCCTCCTCCGGACCCTCCAGTAGGTCTCATACCACTTGCGGACGACCTCCCTCCGAGACTGCCCAGGTATGCCAGAGTTCTTACTCTTTTCACATACATACCTTTATAACATTTATAATTATAGAAAGGGAACTTTTCTCAGTAAATTGTACAGCCATATCTAAAGGGAAGGAGGAGACAAATTCCGGACTCATCCTGCAATCCAGAATATAAAAATATATAAATAAATACAAGATATCATTTTCTATTCAGCAAAACAAACTCGATGGACAGGGCCTTAGGATGATTGATGATTTTAGGGTTGCTGTAATACAAGAAAAAATAAAATTGCAATTATTTCGGAAACAGCAGTAACGATTTTGATAAAACTTTGCATGACCGAGAATCTCTATTCAAGGTATCTTACGGCAATATCCATTGCTCTGCCAAAATTAATGAAAGGGTTGTTCCCATACAACTAAAATGTTTTTATGTGTTTTTGAGGTACTTGCGGCAAGAAATTTATAGGCAACCCTAGGGCGTTGTATGACCCCATGTATAACCTTCCATATAAACCACATTTCGTTCAAATAACAGATAGGTGCATAATCTTGTCGTGGGATCTTAGTCTACGATATTACCTACCTAATTACTTCTTCTGTTGATTTATGTAGAATACAGCATAATATGGCATACCACCTGCGAAAAGTACTTAATAAAACGGCGTGAGGAGGAAGTCTCTGTCGATGATGAAAAAGATGACACGGCAAGGATAAACAATACCAACACGGTTGGTCGAAAACTTACCGTCACTTCAGGTGATTCTACCAAAATGACCAACATCACAGATGATACAAATCTGACCGATACAACGGCAATCAGCACGATTGATACAACTTCAGCAGAGGCTAATGCATCGGTATCAGGTAACTATTCTGGGTGTCTACTCCCAATTTTCGATATATCAATACGATATTATTCGAAACATGCAAATTCATAACTTCTTACCTTCAATATAGAGAAGGATATTGGTTGGATGCTAATCACTGCCAATATGACAATTCAGCCAACCGATATTCTACTCTATTGTCTGTGAACGAAGTTAAGAATTTGACTGTATCGAAGTAGTATCGTATCAAAATATCAAAAATAAGAGTAGACACCCTGATATTTTTATTTCCGGAAGATCCCTCCGTGCCTCTTACATTGAAAAAGACCTAGACATGAAGGTGTACTGTACAGATTTCCGAAAACTGAAAGGACATGATCAGACAACGTAACTAAACAACTGTCAGTGAGTAAAACTTTCAGGAAATGAAAAAAAATCGGCTTCTCCATACAAAATTTTAAACTTGATTGGACAGTTTGTACGGAAAGGCCATTTATTGTTTTCATTTCCTGAAAGTTTTAGTTACGTTGAATGATCATGCCCTTTCAGTTTTCGGAAAAAAATATTGATCAGAAGCCGATACTAGGTTACGTAGGTACCTACTACAAGACTAGGTCCTAAAAAAATATTTTCAAAAATGCTATACGAGGATATAATATAACGCGTCATTTGAAGAATCCTACTGCTGGGCTAAGGTCTCCCCTATATTGTGCTATTCCTCCCTTTTTAATTTATCATTAATAAAACCACAATTACTGATTGTCTCATATGAAGATTTTTGCCTTTAAAAAAACAAAATTTGAGCTTTAATTTTTTTTAATCGATCAACGGGGTACGGAGATATGTTTAAACAAAAAATCTTCATCAGATGGGCAGCAAAACCAATAATTGCATTTGACTCATTTTGTGTTGCTTTACTCAATTAAAATCGGACCACTACTGGGAACGGAGATATACTCAAACGAAAATTTTGAAACTTGGCGGCAAAAGAGCATGGTGTGGACCTCGTGACCTGTTTAGGTGACGTCTTTTCTTTCCAACTGTACTGAACCCTTCTGGCTCCATCATACTCGTGAGACTCTGAATATAATTTAGGACCACTGACCTTTTCAATACGAATGACACGAGCTCAAACTCAATGGGGTTGTGTCGTTCTATTACAGAGTTTCTATGGCCACCTTCTGGTTCCATTATCAGATCAGCTCGACGTCGTAATAACATTGCAATGTCATCCGATTTACATACAAGTGCATTTCAGCTCAATCGGAATTCGGGAAGTGATTCGAATTTAACTTGCAAGTTTTGATTATTGACAGACAGCGACATTCATACCAACATACATACATAACATCACGCCTCTTTCCCGTTGGGATAGGCACAAACCACACCACCTGCTACGATCTTGACATATTTCCCTCACTTCCTAAACTTACACCGGGACAGATGAAACTAAGTAAAAACTTAATAATATTAAATAAAAATATATTTGTAGACAAAAAGCCTGCGTTGAGGAGTGGTAAGAAACAAGAAGAGGAAGAAGATGATTCTGACGATGAAGATGATGATGAAGATTATGCGGAGGACCCAAACATGGCATGGTGTTCGAGCAACCATTACTGTCCCCATTCTTGTACTAACGATTACGCACCGCAGTGCTTCATCGTCAATTCGTATGTACCTATATCTACCTCGCTCTATAAGGGCTCCCGCACACGACCGAGAATCGGTGGGCGATTATCGGCCAGGATAAGGACGGAAGATTCAGGTGATAACACGGCAGAGCGGGATGCCGACAAAAAATTGGTCACCGATTCTCGGTCGTGTGCGGGATCCCTTAGGTACAACGTATTACGGAAAGGTGTGATAATATAAAGGGTGTAAATATATCCATGAAAGTCCATGAAACTGAACAACTTTTCCCAAGAAACATAGGTCGAAAAACGATCCATTTTTGACCTCCCTTAGAAAATGACTATCAAGAATAAGTATTCTCACTGGTCATACTACTCGTAGTATGACATTCCAGTATGATAACCGAGAAACACCCCTTAGAAACTGCATCAGCTGATATGATAGCGAATTTTGTATGGGAGGTCAAATTTGGTTTTTCATGTTTCGACCTATGTTCCTTTGGGAAAGTTGTTCAGTTTCATGGACAGATACACATCCTTCAGTTCAGTATTATCACACCTTTCTCGTACGACTTCATATTGTTATTCTAAGCAGTTCTGTTGCCTTTAACTCTAGAGAAACTTTCTGCAAGTGGCTGTTAGTATGCGAGTAGGTACTTTATTGGATGGGTTTTGTATTCATCTGTAACTTAAATAATGAAGGTATTTAAAAAATCCTCAGGGGTACCGGAAAATACATGAAGGTTTTTAGATTCATCAACCATTGCTACGGAGATCTCTACTTTTGCGCGCATCGTGATGGTTAGTATAAAAATATATAAATTTTCTTCATCGAACACAAGCACACTCGTTTCGTAAATAGGCCAGAGTAATAGCCCTTAGAACATGTATGTAAGAAGGTAAGTCAAGAGCACATCAAGCTTGACACATTGGACTCCCACTGGGAGTGTCAGGCTTGTCACGCCGGAAACCAGAGACCTACTCAAGGTTAATGTGTTACCACTAACGTGCGGCCAACTGTACCATGCGAAGTCCAGTTTTGCGAACAACTATCTTATAGAGCTTAAGTATTTTGCGTTTGGTTAATATGGGATCAGTAAACTGTTTTGTGAATTGTGTATCTGGAACCTTTAGCAGTATTTTAAAATGCATGTTGTCGCGTGGACGTGGCTATTCGACTGTGGCGAGCCGTCTGTCTGTGTCAGCCTGAGGGCTGTATATTTTGAACCGTGGCAGCTTGTGTTAACAAACAATAAAAATGTTTTTTTTTTCTTAAGATGTAAAATATTTTGTAAAAATTTGAACCGGCTAGCTACTAAAGTAAGGTCGGGCAGACAGACAGACGGGCCGCAACGTCAGCGCGGCAACATGGCTTTTTAAATACTGCCAAAGGTTCCAGGTACTCGTAAACAATTCACAAAACAGTTTGCAGTCCATATATCGGAAAGATCCTTCAGATCCTTCTCTAATAACTATCATATCGTACTAGCATATCATACTTCATCCTTCTCTAATAACTATCATATCATACTTCATATAAAGAAGTAAGTCCTGATTGATTGACTGACTCATCAACGCACAGCTGAAACTACTAAAGCGAACGAGATTTGGGAGTGTGTTTATCATGTTGTGGAGGTTTGCTATAAAGAAGGATTTTAAGAAATTCGGGGGAAAAGATTTGTATGAAATCCGGAATCCGAAGTAAGATTCATACAATTTTGCATTTATGTTTTTGGTAAAAAAAATAAAGAAACCTTATTTGAGCGTTTCTTGAAAATCATAATCCAAGGGGGTGAAATACAGGATGAATTTTTGTCGGTTTGTTGGTCTAGAAGTCCTTAATTTTTGCAGTGACAAGTAAGTATACAAATTTGAGTTTAAGCTTATCGTAAAAAATAACAACCTACGTGCTAGATAGTTTTTATAAATTCATCCCCTAAGGGAAAGAAATGAAGGATGAAAGTTTGTATGGAACTCTGAAACTGCTGATGTTAGAAGCGCGAGGAGGGCATGTTTATCATGTTATGAAGGTTAGTACTAAGAAAGAACTTTAAGAAATTCATCCCTAAGGGGGTGAAGGCCCCGTCAAGCCCGCCACTTCTCTAAGATTCTTGCTTTTCTGTGGCTTTTTCGTTTTTCCTGTACAGTGCGACACGGCTATTTCGGCCTCGGATCAAGTTGATCCGAGATTTTGGCAGTTGGATAAAATCAGAACTAAAGCCGATGCACTGTGACTTTGACAGTTCACGAGCAAAATACATGAGAGCAGCGCCCTCCCAGAAAAATATATGAATTTACTCATGATACTGAACAACTTTCCCCAAGAAACTTAGGTCGAAATACGAAAATCAAGCTTTGACCTCCCATGAAACTAAATCAGCTGATAGCGCATTTTGTATGGGAGGTCAAATTTGGGTTTTCGTATTTCGACCTATGTTCCTTGGAAAAAGTTGTTCATATCTTTTGCTATCATGAACTAATTAAAAGTCACCCTATAAACGCGAAAGTTTGTAAGTATGTATGGATGGATGGATGTTTGTTACTCTTTCACGTAAAAACTACTGAGTGGATTTTAATGAAACTTTAAAATAATATAGCTTATACATCAGAATAACACAGGCTACAATTTATAAACCTTCGCAGACGAAGTCGCGGGCACCAGCTAGTTGATAATAAACTAAGTAAAAAAATTTTTTTTAAAAATCTGTAGAAAAAGTATTCTAGAAGTATTTTTATAAAGATCTGTATGTATTACAGAGTTCGCGCCTCCACCAGGTTACAAACCGTTGGACCGAAGAATAATAACGTCGCCTTTAAGTTGGTCCCAATGCGCTTTGTCCAGGTCAGTGCTTTTACAACCTACTACTTAGGATCATCATTGCCCTAGCCAAGTTTGCCTAGTACATTTCGTTTAAGCCAACAAAGTGGTAAAATAAAATCTTGACAATTTATTTTTTGTATACCGACTACGAAAAAGACGAGGTCCTCTATTCGACTGTACGTTTTTTTGGTATGTTTGTTACGAGATATTTCCGCCGCAAGGGAAACCGATTTAATGACAAAACTATAATATAAATTGTTGACTACGGAACCCCCAAAAACCCCAGTACAAGCCCCAGCACCAGCGCTACACTACAAACGCCCAAAATCAGAGGCCTTCTCTAGATCAAAGTGTTACCACTGATGTGTTTATACATATTTATAATAACAATAAGTACCTGGTCGACCGAGCTTCGCTATATAACGCCTCAACATTAAAATATCATCGGGTGAGCAAGCTATGCTACTCGCCATCAGATGGCGCTGTAGGTTTCTGTCTCAAACGCAGTATTTATTTTAAAATGCTTAAAAACACGGGGAAAACGAATTTTCCCAGACATGAGACCTAGCTAGATCGATTTTTCGTCCCCAAAAACCACCGGATAATAAATTTCATCAAAATCGTTAGAGCCGTTTTCGAGAAACCGATTACAAATATATATATATATACAAATATTGCTCGTTTAATAGTATAGGATTTATTTCAAGCTTAAACTTAGCTATGTATTTAGGTACTTATAATTTTCACAGGTTTACTTCGTTTGCACGGTTCACGGAAGCGACGACTTCTATGGGCCACTACGGCTGGTTGGCGGGCGACTTCGGCCCAAGACACATCGTAGAGCCACACGAGCGTGTTCCCGGTTATGGCTAAATTCTGTCGCGCAAAACTTTCTGGATTCTTTATGAAAAACTTTTCCTTTCCACCCCACGCTGAACAACCAAAACATTTTAGTTGTTTTCGAAAGGGTAACACTGAAAAGGTTGGTACTTAAGCGTCGAAAACAGCGAAAAATGGACTATCTAGAGAATCCAGAGAATTATAGCCTAAGTTGTAACCCATTAAAAAAAAAAAAAATTATGTTTGATTTGGTTTTACTGACTGGCAATTTTACGAATGTGCCCCACGTCTAGAGAATCGGAGATTTGATTGGTGGGGTTGGTTGTAAGGAAGGTTAGAAAACGAAAATATATATATATATATTTGAGCGCCTCAGATATTCAGAGCCTTCAGAGGGGGGGTTAGATGAACCCGAAAAAGCACTGTTCAAATTCAGTTCAATTCAAAAGACTGACGATTGGACGACCTAGTAGCAGATGGTCGACCTCTATGACGCGAGATCCTGCCGGCTTCATGAAAATGTGAAAAAATAGCAATTTTGAAATAATAGTAATCTGAAGATTACTTTGAGAGATTCTTTGAATCTGACGGTTTGAAAAATAAATATTAATCACTAAATATGACAAGTGAAATGCACATGAAATAGCATGCAAATAAAAAATCTATTTCTTTTGTATTAACAGCCTCCGTGGTGTAGTGGTTAGAGCGCTCGGCTCTCGATCCGGAGGTTCTGGGTTCGATTCCCGGTGGGGACACTGTCAAACAAAGATCTCTTTGTGCGACCTCCCCAGTTTGGTTAGGACATTGCAGGATGAATCACCTGATTGTCCGAAAAGTTAGATGATTCCGTGCTTCGGAAGGCACGTAAAAGCCGTTGGTCCCGACTACTATCTACGGATGTAGTCGTTAATGAGCTATGTCAGAGGCCTTTGGCGGCTCAACAACTCTGACACCAGGGTTTGTGAGGTCGGTCATCGACCTTGCAACCCACACGATATGATGATGATGATAATAGCTATTACAAAGATAGGTACTTATGTATTTTTAATAAGCTCGCGATATTTTGGCGATGTTGCAAGTACCATGAGTCTGCGAGTAGTTTAATTATTGGCAGGCGTATTTTGTATGGCAAATCAATTTTTACTTTCGAGCGGAGCGAGAAAGGTATTGTATTCGTGAAAAAAAAAGTTTTTCTAATTTTCTCAAAAATGTGTTCTATATCACTTATACATCATAAAAAACAAGTCTCCCAAAAATGTCCGTCCGTCGGTCGGTCCGTCAGTCGGTCTGTCCGTCAAGCTTTGGCCTAGCGGCTAAACGAATAGTCCGATTGACACCATATTTTGAATTTAAGAGTTTTATGCAAATCCATCGAAGGGTTTTGAGTGGTTTCCTGCTGGCTCTCTCATTTTGAGGGTAGCTGTCATACAACCAAAATGAAGGATTGTAATTTCGCAAAAACGGCTCATAAAATCTTGATGAAACTTCGCATGACCAAGCATCTCCATTTTAAGAGGCCTACTCGTATTACATTTTGAGCGTGTTTTTGCGTAAAATAGCTAATTTCGGCGTCCTTAATCTGAGAAACGGAAAGATTTTGACAACAAAATCTGGTAAAAAAAAAAAAAATCATCAACAAAATTAAAATAATACAATAAAATCTATAAATCGTAAAGAAAAAAAAAATCGTAAAAAAAAAAAAAATCTCATATAATAGTGTAGTTTGTAGCGGCCTCGGAATTTTGAAAATATATTGGAAAATCTAGAAAAAAAATCAATTCCGAACGAAAAAAACCGGCCAAGTGCGAGTCGGACTCGCGCCCTAAGGGTTCCGTACCTATCTACCATATGATATACTAAAAACTTTTGCTTTTTTATTTTAAAAACTCCGTGACCATCCAACTTGACCCCTCTTATAGAAAAATTCTTGAAACGGAAGCTCGCTTTAATTGGTTACTGTTAGTTGTGAGAAAAATTGCAATATTTAATGATTTTAGACTTTTCCCTTTATTTGTACTGTGAGACCTAGCTTCTTGCCAAATATCATAATTTTAGGTCAACGGGAAATACCCTGTAGGTTTTGCTTTTTTGCTTAAATGTATGGAGATGAGGACATAAAAGCCATATCTTTTGATTGCGTCGTTGTAAAAAATTGAAATTTTCAGATCTTGTGTAGTTTATGGACCTTAATATTTGTTATCAATTTCAACCTGATACCTCTGCTCGTTCGTGAGAAAAAGGTTCTTGACAGACAGACAGACAGACGGACAACAAAGTGATCCCATAAGGGTTCCGTTTTTTTATTTTGAGGTACGGAACCCTAAAAAACTACAAAAAACGCTCAGGTTTAACTGCAAATTGCTGTTTACTATAATGATATTATTTCGTATAACTTATACCTAAACTTTGGTATAAAGCAAATGAAAATCGCCTACGTTTGTTTAAAACAATTCGTTTTAATACCTTAATTGAACGTACTTAAAACTGCCAAATTTCTCCATAATCCGATGCGCTGGCCTTTCAAACGCAATAATAGTATCAAATAACTTGAAAATACAAAAAGTATTTATATCATTTAGTTTCAGCTACAAAACAGTGTCGAAAAATCTGGACGCCGAGTGAGATTTTCCACTTTTAATTTTTTTGAACGAAATTTTGTGATAGGCCTCTTAAGGTATTTGCGGCAGTATCAATTGGTCTCTAGAAATTTATATAAGGGGTGTTCTCTTACTACTAAAATTTAAAAATGTGATTTACTCAAAATCGGTTTCGCTAAGCTTATTTTGATGTTCTACGATTTGGATTGTAAATTGGTTTTCTACCTGACTGCATATTTCATTAAACTATTTTTACATAAATCTAGTTCGTATAGGTAAGTTTGTATTTTCATATTATTTGTATGGAATTACAAACTTAAGTTTGCAGTTGGTACTTATTTACTCATTACTGGATAATAGCCTTTATAATATAGTAGTTAGAGCATTTTGCTCTTGATGCGGAGGTTATGGGTTCGACTCCCGACGGGGACACTGTTGAATGATGACTCTCGTATATCGCGAGAAAGTAAGTGCAGTGCTGCTGTACCATTTATTTATTATGTTTCGAACTATGTTCCTTCATCCTTAGGGAAAGTTGTTCAGTTTCATGGGTAGAGCAAACACTCGAGAGGTTCGCAGACATATTATTATACCAAACACCCTGTATGTGGTGGAAATACTCAACAAAGTGCATGGTATCAACCCTTATATTAAAAGGAAAGATTTTTTTTTAATTTTACTTAAAAAACTAAAGAACGTAGCCACTCAGCGTATGCTACACATACAACGCGTTAATATAACGAGCTTCTTTAAATCCCAAAATCTCCGCTTGGGCTCCCCAGCTACCAGATCACAGATAAGAATCTAATCGTTACTATTAGGTAGTTTACTGTTATCTAATCATTAGATACCTACTAGCCATGACACTAGTAAACTACCAGATCTAAATATATTTTTGCTTTGCCTGTTTTAATGCTCCAACCAATACCCGAGTAGGGCAATCGAAAAATTTGTAGTATTTTTGTGTCGATATTTAGGCCTAACCCAAATTATCTCCGCCATAGAAAGTCAGTGCTAGACATGACACTACTCGTAGCTGTGTTAAACATTTTAAAATCAAAGTTTGACATATGTTTTCCTATAAAAAGGGTAAATAATCGTAAGCCATATAACTGGGTTACCCCTGAAGTAATTAATTTGAAATGTTTATTATTTGACATAATTAATATTAGTAAAAAATGGCCAGATGATGACATACTAATGAACTTATTGAAAAATATGAATTGTAGATATATTGACTTAGTAAAACACGAAAGAGCAAATTTCTATACAAACCAAATAGAAATGAGTAAAAATATTAATAAAACTTTGTGGAAAGTGGTCAACTTTGAACGTGGTAAAATTCAGCTACTCGCGTTGACTTTACTCATGTAATTACGGCGCTCGATAGTGGCGGCGTGTTAAAGAATCCGGGGGATGTGGTAAACGCTATGAACGAACGGTTCGCCGGAGCTGCGACTGCGTGTGGAGCGCCGCCTGCTGACTGCGATCGCGCTATTGACTTGCTATGTGAGGCTCGCGTCCCGGCAGACCGCTGCTTTAGGCCCACTACCTTTACAGCGAACGAAATCTGCCGTATTTTAAAAACAAGAGTAGCGCAGAAGCCAACCAGAATTATCTACGATATATCCGTCCTGTCACTCAATGCTGCTTCACACACCTTAGCACCTATACTTGCGGATATCTTCAATCGGTGTATTGCGGAAGGCGTCTTCCCTGAACCTCTTAAACTTAGCAAGATCTCTCCACTCTATAAGGGAAAAGGAAAAAGAGAGGATATGGATGCGTATAGACCTGTATCGATTATTCCTATAGTCGCAAAAATATTTGAGAACGGATTAAGCTCACGAATATCAAAGTTCCTTGCTGAGACAGATGCCTTGTGTGACCGACAATTTGCTTACCGTACTGGATGTAGCACGACAACGCTAGCAAGGGATGTTGTTCACCGGATAGTGAGCGCGCGGGATACTCATCAAAATGTCGCTGTGTTGTGTTGCGACTTATCAAAAGCTTTTGACGTAGCAGATCATGACGTTCTTTCAGCTAAGCTTCAACATTACGGGTTTCAGGGTCCCGCGCACTCACTGCTAATGAACATGCTACGAGTTAGAACTCAGGTTGTTGTAGCTCAGGGTGGTAATGTGAAGTCCGAGCCAACATCCACAACGATGGGTGTGACACAGGGTTCTTCCATTTCTAACATCCTGTTTTCACTTTTATTAAATGACTTGCCACAATCAGTACACAGCGGAGATGCGTTTATGTATGCTGATGATGTGGCGATAGTAGTATCATAGTAGTATGCACACAGACTCACGAAAAACTTGAAAGCGAGCTAAATAAAACTACAATCCAAGTATGCCAATGGTTCAAGAGCAACGGTCTTGTATTAAATCTCAAAAAGACTCACTTTTTGAATTTCGACCTATCCGGGCGTCCAATGAAACCATTAAATGTTGTTGCCGAGGGAACCAGAATTCTACAAGTAGAATCCACCAAGTTCCTTGGATTTCATTTTGACCGACGCATGACATGGGAGGTACATATTGAGTACGTCTGTGAAAGGCTAAGGGGCGCTTGCTTCGCTTTAAGAAGGGTGTCTAGAGTAGTCCCCCCGAATGTGGTCCGTTCCTGTTACTTCGCCACCGTGCACTCTATACTACAATATGGAGCTGTGGGGCTGTGCGGCGGAATGGAAACGGGCCTTTATCGCTCAAAAGCGAGCAGTGCGAGCCATAGCTCGTATTACACAGGATACGTCAGTGCGCCCGTACTTCAAATCACTGAAGATTATTACTTTGCCCTCACTAGTTATACAGCAGGTGGCGTTGTACGTTCGAAGAAATCTCAAGTTATATCCAAAACATAAAGACATTCACAATCGTAATACGCGCAATGCAGAAAAACTTGCACCGGTGCAACAAAGATTGACTAAAGCCAAGAAACAATGTATTGGGACCGTCAGTATATAACCGGCTACCAAATGAAATCACAGAGGTAGCGAGTGATAATATTTTTAAATATAAATTAAAATCATTCCTAATCGAGCAGGCGTTCTATAGTTTGGACGCATATTTAAATAATAATACGTAAGGACTTATTGTACACAAGTACATCTGACTTATCTTTATTTTAATTTAATAATACATGATGTAATTTTGATATATTTTAGTGTTTGATGACATGTAATTTATATTACCAAATAAATGATTATGATTAATTATATTAGGTTCTAAACAAACGCTTAAATTAAATTAAACTAAAAAAACTTAAATTAAACTATGCTCAGAAATGAGTGAAACTCGTTTCAGGACACGACTTGTGGCACCACCGACGAGTCCTTGGTACCCCAACTTTTGCTCGAACTCCGGGACTTGGCAACAAAATGTGAATCCCTTTTGTGCGTCTCGCAAAGACTTTGTCATAGCGCTCAACCACGGTATCTGAGGACAAACATATCACATTTTCAATAGGTCAAAGTCGCGGCGTGTAAGTCCTCCCCCGTGGTACCTATTCAGGGTTCCGTACCTCAAAAAGAAAAAAACGGAACGCTTATAAGAACACTTTGTTGTCCGTCAAAACCCTTCATCTCACGAACGGGTACAGGTATCAAATTGAAATTAATATCAAATATTAATGTCCTTAGACCCTTGAAGACGAGAAAATTTCAAGCTTCTACAACAACACAATCAAAGATGCGGCTATTTTTATCTCCTCATCTCCTTACATTTATGAACCAAACCAAGACCTGCAGGGTACTTCCCGTTTACCTAGAATAAAATATTTTTACAAGAAGCTAGACCTTGTGTTGCTACTGCCTCGCAGTAAGAAAGGATAAATAATAAAGAATGGAGGAAGGGCACAAGCATCGCGCGAGGGTGGCACTGGTCGCGTTTTCGAGGAGATCCCAGAGCTACCCGTCATGCGCCGAGGTTGGTCACCGGGGGGTTTCTGGAGTCTGACATATCCCGGTCGCTTCCCCCAGCGACCGGGTATCCATAATGGATTTCCCCACGAAAAAAAAAAGGTTTTATAGCACAATCAAAAGAAAAAGTATAAAATAATTAAATGTTACAAAATTTCTTACAATTAAGATGAGCTCCCGTTTCATATACATATACATTAAAGGCTGTGTATTAACGTGCCACCAAATTTGAGTAAATTTTTACCAAATAATATTCACCAAATTTTGTCTACCAAAATGGATGAATGTACACCAAATTTGCGCCGATCGCTGCCGCGGCACACTCGCTCCGCTCGCTCGGCTCGGGCGTTGTGGTCGCAAGATAACCTAAGACAACCTAACCGAACCGGTTACCCAAATTTGGTGTACGTTCAGCCAATTTGGTGTACATTCATCCATTTTATCTGAAGTGTATTGGGGTATCATTTAATTTGCTGACCTTATTAAAGAAGGGTCAAGTTCGAGCGGAGTTTTTTAAAATCGAAGGGCAAAAGCTTGTAGTAGTATCATAATGACAGACAGGTACGGAACCCTTAGCACGTGAGTCCGACTCGCAATGGCCCGGTTTATTTTTAATTCTGTCTGCGTATTTACCCTCACAGATGGACTCAAACGCCGCAACTTGTACGTAATAATGGAATATCTGATATTTTCACATCAAAGGCATTAATATCAATTTATATATATAAAAAAAAAACTTTCTTTGTCTTTCAGTCTTTTCATTTCATCTTGGTTTCATCTCGTGGTTTTCGATTCTGCCCTGTGCACTAAATTAGCTTAGACAAGGTTAATAAGACTGATTATATCTTTTCATCAAGATTTACATTATAAGCGCCTTTAAGAATATAATAATAGCTGCAGGTCAAGAGCACGTCAACAAATTGATATATTGGACCAAATATTGAAGAAGGCAAGAAAGGAAATGTTAATTTTAGTAAATGCTATCACGGACGCTTTAACAGGTAGCCTCAGCATAATTTGTGACTGCGCTTATGCTACCGCACTGCGCTGCTGTAGTACGAGTAGAGCCGGTGTTCCGTGACTCCTGACTATTTATGTTATTTTTTCAACCTTCGCGTCCCGTAGAAGCTAAAGGTGGCCAAAGTAGTCCCGCGAGTACCAAACTTTGACCTGCTCTTGACCTAACATAATTATTTACTGACCTCTCGACAGATATCTTTACAAAACATGTAGCTGTATGCATGAGTTGTAGTCAAGTCCGGAATGTTGATCTGAATGATTGCCAGAGACGCCTTTGTCGTTGGGTCTTGAATAACCTGAAAGCATTAGCTCTGATTCATCCATCTAGCTTAATATTCAACTTGAAATTTGTTTAATTAGCAGCTAAAACAACTACCTACTTTTTGTAGTTTTTTTAAGTTGACTTGACAGATATACAGTTAGTTTATTGTAGTTCTGTGGTTGACTTTTAAGTTGCAGCACAGGTTGCAAAGTCGATGATAGCGCTCGTCTAAGCTGAAATGACTTTGTTTCTGCTCTGTGGAAATGACCTTTACAAGAGAGATAGAGAGAGAGAGACAGCACTATCTAGTTATATTGTTTTTGGCGGCTCAGTAGTAGTGCGCGTCACTTCAGCTTAGACGAGCTCTACCTTGGTAGAGTCTTTGGTAGTTGTAGAGTCTTTGGTAGAGTGGGTCTTTGGTTTGTAGCGTAACACTGGTTTAGCTTGTATTGGTATTGTTTCTACGAGCTTGCTGCCTTGCGTACAATCAACTTTAACAAGTTATAGTCAAACAGGTGTATCTAAATCCCTCCCCCCCCCCCTCTCAACCTTACATCATTTATCGTGAGATATATGTGAGATATCACCACCACAATCTAAAGATATCACCACCGTAATCTAAACGGTCGAAAGAAGTTTATACACTCCAGTGCAGGGGTCGATCGCAAGCTGATAATGATTCGGTTTGAAAATAGAAAATCGTACCTTCCACAAATACATAGGAACAGGTTGATGAATCCCTCTCTTGTCGTAAATGTTTATATCACGGCCTGCGATTTGCAGCTGTTGTGCAGCTCCAGTCCAAACCAGCAACCTCGAGTTAGAGGATCTTGCTAACTTCCTCACTCTGTCTTCTACGCTCTCCCAGTTCTGAAATAAAAGGACATTGAAACAGGTCCAACGTAAGAAGTCCGTTTCGACGTTTACGCCAACACACAGGGTTCATTTTTCTTTGCAGGTCATAATATTTCATACGTTCAATCAACAGCCGTCGACGGACTATTTAATAACACTAGATAAGTATCAAAGCAAAAAAAATGAAAGAAACGTGTGTACCAAAAACTAATAAGAGCTTACTGGCTTACTTAGTTGACAAAAATGAACAACTTTTCCAAAGAAAGTTGTGTTGGGAAATGATATAAAATTTCGACGTTTTCAATACAAGCCGCCTGAACAAAGTGGTAATTTAGCATGGACCGGTCAATTGTAGATTTCTAACACATGTTTTTTAGGGAAAGTTGTTCAGTGTATTCTACCGTCCGAAAGCATTTTGATTTGCGTCACAAGAGCTTTTAATTTTTTTTGCACTACTATATTTAATATTTCACAAAAAAATCGCCGTCTGACCTACCGAACGCAATGACGGTCAATACAATACTGACCAATTTATTTGTTCATCATCATCATAACACCCCAGAAAACATCCACTGCAAGACAGTGAGATCATTATTATTATTTATTCGCTAACAATGACTACATCGTGTTCGAAATTTATGTTAAAACTAGAAACCAATAAGTACATTAAAATTATTATTAATATAAATATTAGTTTCAACAAATGTCTAAAATATACAATTCAATGTAACTTAAAAAATATATTTAAAAAAAAAATATTTGTTTCAAAGAAAATGTCAAAAGTATAAAATTAAATGTCAAAATAAAAAATAAATAATCTTCAAAATTTTTTGTGTATACAACTAATTCTAACAATTAGAATTCATCAACGTTGTAACAGCACTTTTCCAAAAGGTAGGTTTTTAATGATTGTTTAAAAATATTTATATTTGTCATACTTTTAAATTCAATTGGCATTCTATTGAACAACTTTACTGCTTGGTTTCTTGCGCAATGTTTAACGACCGTAAGCGTTGGCTGTATAACATTTTTTTAATCCATTCTCCTTGTAAAAATCCATTCTCCTTGTAGATATCCTCAGTTGCATTTCTTCTTCAGTCTCATACAAGTGCCTATATTTTACTACATGTGTTAATACTAGCAGTATATACAAACTGGGCACGGTTAGAATCACATGATTCCCATGGCGGGATACGAACTATGGTTCGTATTGCCCTTTTCTGAGCAACAAATGCTTTTTGTGTGTTATAGCAATAACTATTGCCTCATAATTTAATGCTATACCTTAATCTAGACTCTATAGAGCATAATAGACGACACACAATTGCTGTCTTGTTAGCTCATCTCTTAAACTACGTAATGCGTAGCTTGCTGAGTTGATCCCTCCAGAACTCTAGTAAAAACGCGTGGTCCATTGGAGAGGGGACTTACCATAGTCACCACGCTTGTAAGCGTTGCAGCTGGCGACCGCTGTTTAGTTGTTGGTGGTCACCAAAAAAATGGTACGATACACAGAAAGATGCTGCTGCACATCCTCTGGTTTATAAACCCTTAGTCGCCTCTTACGACACCCACGGGTAGTAATGGGTTGCTACTATTCTTTGCCGGCACCACACGGGTTACCGACCGATTCATTTGTTAGTTTCTTTAAATTGGTCTACCCCGACTGTTACCGTATGGCATTTTATGTTTCTACTTAAACTCTGGTTTCTCTTAGTAAATAATTAATTTGGTAGGGATTGTTATGTGATGTTTCTTTCTGAGGATAATTTGTATTTTAATAAAATAACTTAAATACGACTAACTTCACTGTGACACGTGCTCCAATGAGGTATTAAATTCAAAGCAGTGTAAGCAGAAGTTTGCGATAATCCTGGTCGAAGGTCTCGTGGATTCACGAGTAACCGTTTTGAAAAGCAGCATGCGTCATCTTTGTGAAACCACTCTCCCAAAATAGAAGATATAGTGTTCGTTTGTAATTTACAATCATATAATTCATCGATATCATAGGGAACCAAACCGCTACGTAGCCATGCTTTTTCTTTGGGGACTTCATTAGCTAAATTGTGATCAATGGTATTTTTCACGTACAGAGGAGTCTTATTTGTCATGTCCAAGCATATTTGATAAACTTTCAGGACTTTTCTGTTTACTCTGTAGCCAATAGTTACTGTTTCAGCATTAGGATTGGCCTTCATACAATTTCGCCTCGTTCTTGATATAACTGGCAATACTGGTTCTGAACACTGTAATTCTGAAAACTTATAGTTCTTTCCGTTAACTTCGAAAAATTCATTTCGACAAGTAGTTGTTATTTCAGTTTTGCGAAAGTTCTTGAATCCAGTCGAACATGATAGAAGGATGTTCTCCCCATGTGGTATTTTTAAATACCCCTCAATGTTCTCCAGATTAGGCCATAAAGCCTTCGGGGTTAGAATAAGAGGTTGATGTCTTTTTAATTCCGATTCGATTTTCAGTGAACAATCTGAAACAAAAAAATATAAAAATACAATTCTAATACTAAAATAGACACAAAATCATTGTAAGCTGAACCAGTACTACGCTACAAAATCCAGAAACCGGAGCTCAAGGTCAAGGAGTTTAACGGTTATTTTCTGCGCATGGGTGACAGGCGGAGAGCCAATGAACGATTCGCAAGCCTCCCCTTTACCTGTCGCGCTCACCCCCGCGATTATTTTTTGAGTTCAGAGTTAGTTAGCGCCCCGTAAAATAAGAATTGTGTCAAGAGGGTAGCAAGTTAGAGGATGTGGTTTCTGGGATACACACATTCGTGATTGTTTGTAGGTATATGTGAAGATAGTTACCTGAGGAAATTATATTGAATTCGCGAAAAATGTCACCAAATGCATTTTTCACTAAACAGAAGTATTGTCCTTTACTTGTTATATTCATTTCAAACAAGTGTACCATTTCACTGACCGGTAATTGTTTACCTTCGCGCCACCAAGTTACCTACAAATTGTTTTCATATGATTAGGAAATTAAATAAATAAGAGATTATCTACTTTATAAACTGTAAGGTACTTGACACGATAAACTATAAATAAAACTTACAATCAGTATATACATTTGAATATGTAGTGTTCCTTATAAATGTACCAAAGACCAAGATCCTATTTTAAATAGATAAAGAGAAAGAAAAATTTGACGCGAACCGGGCTTGGTTCTGTGACATTCGACGTACCGTGTTGGTGGACGCTCTACCAACTGAACTATCGCATCTTCAAGCGGCTTGTTTAAATTTATCTCCTCTTTATCTATTTAAAATATCTATCTATAACAGTGACACCTACAGCGTAACATTCACGCTGTATATAGTGTCTAAGTCCTAAAAGTGTCCATAATCCTATTCTCTTTTATTAACCCTACCTCAGGCGTTGGTATCCCATCAACAGTACAATCCATAAAAGCTGTAACACCGTCTTCCAATTCAATTGGTTTTTCTTCACCATATTTGAACTCTGGTTTGGAGCCAATTATCACTTCAATATGACTTGACCGTGATTTCGACAAGTCGCTCACTCGACATGTGTATATTCCGCCGTCGGATAGTTGGGCATTAGAAATAAGATGTTCTGGTGATGTTGAAATAACGACGCCGTCCTTAAATATAAAAGATTGCGTTAGTACAAATTATTGTCTGTATCTAAAATAAAAACTGAATAAAGATGCTCCTTCTTCATTTTGGGATATAAGTGTGTAAATATGAAATGAACATTCTGAAGTAGTTACTTGTCGTTATATAAGTGTATTTTATGATCAATTTACTGATTGACATGACCATGAAAGACACGCTGTTCTGTTGTTTGCAATTTGTTTGGAAGTGTTAGTGTGGGGATACCTTTACATTCCACAAATACAAACCAACCTTAAACCACCGAATTCGATCAGTCCTTTTGTGTGTTATATCACAAGTCAATGAGCTTGATTTCCCGATTTCTATAGTTACAGTTTTTGATTTAGACCCTGGTCTTGAGTATCCTGAAAATCAATGCAAGTTTCTATGTAAGTAATACATAATGTTAATTATGCACCTACCAACCTGTCTCTGCATCACCCTAAGGTAGACTGTTAGATAATGCCTTTAGGCGTTAAGTCCGCCTATGTACCTTTGTGCATGAAGTTAAATAAATAAAAAATAAAAAAGTGTTAGGGTAAAACACTGTGATCCCTGAGAAACTAGGTCCAAATACTTAAAAAATTAACTTCCCATAGAAACTGCACCAGCTGATTGCGCGCAATTTTGTATGGGAGTAGAAATTATTCTTTACCTCACAAGGTCGGAAAAGTTTGCTTTATCGGTCGAAATCTGCGTGCAAAAGTCCTTTTTGGCCGCCAGCGGGGAAAGATTATTTATTGAAATAAAGAAAGTTGTTCAGTTTCTTGGTCTGAATGCACAGTTTCATGGGTCACAGCCTAACACCTGTAAGAAGTTCTACTTGTAAGAAACGATTCGTTCGAGTGTACATGTCCTTCCTTTCGTACTGCATTGCACGATGAATCAACTGATTGTCCGAAAAATAAGATGATTCCATTGTCGTTGACATTAAGCCGTTGGTCCCGGTTACTATCAACGAAAATAGCCATTAATGAAACATGTCACAGGCGACTCAACCTACAACACTGACACAAGAGTTGGTGAGGTCGCTCATATATATAGAGAGCTTTCAACCACAAGCTTAGACCAACGTGTGTCAAATCCGCGCAAGCCCGTGTAGCTCTATGCCCTCAAGTTATGATGGTGATGAATTCCAAATTTTATCATAATTTACTTTAGCACTACCAATAGTAAGTAGCGACTAATAAACTTTGTTTTACCTTCGACAATTACATCATAATTTTCGTTGTCGAATCCCAAACTGTTCCGAGCTTCACAGACGTATTTACCAGCCGAATCTTTATCCACATTTTTGATTACTAAAGTACCATCTTCCTCGATGTCGTACCATTCTGTTCCTGTCAAAGATTTAACATTATTAGACTATGTTTTGCATTGCTATTTAAGACTTGCTATTTTGCACTCGCGTCAAATTAACATTTTGCTGCCTAACATAACAAATAACTATTGTCAACAGCCACTGTGGTCTAGTGGTTAGAGCGCTCGGCTCTCGATCCGGAGGTTCTGGGTTCGATTCCCGGTGGGGACACTATCAAACAAAAATTCCTTTCAGCGACCTCCTCAGTTTGGTTAGGATATTACTGGATGAATCATAATATGATTGTCTGAAGAGTTTGATGATTTCGTGCTTCGGAAGGCCCGTTAAGCGGTTGGTCCCGACTACTATCTACGGATGTAGTCGTTAATGATCCATGTCAGAGGCCTTTGGCGGCTCAACAACTCTGGCACCAGGGTTTGTGAGGTCGGTTATCGACCTTGCAACCCACACGATTATGATGGTGATGATTGTCAAGTTATCTGGTGGTCTCGTTAAGACATGCAACTGAACAACTCACCCCAAGAAAATTAAATAACAAAAATTAGGGTTCCCCACATATACCATGCGCCGTCAATACCGAAATTTATATGGAACAGACAATTTTTTTTTTAATTTTTCGTCCTATGTTTCTTGGGGAAAATTGTACCTACAGTTTCATGTCCTAAGTAGTAGTCAGATGTTTCACGCTATACTCGTATATTGAGTAGTCATCCAACCCCGACGGGAAAAAGGCGGGTATCCTATCCTCAGCCGCCTTGTTCTTGACTGGTTTTCCTATTGCATGTTCAAAAAATAACCTGCAGCCACATAGCCGAGACCTTCCTTCATCCAGGTGATGTCAGGTTTGGGATTGCCAGATGCTTTGCAAGGCACCCTAAGAGTAGAGTCACCTAGCACAGCTGTAAAAGTTTTCTCTGGATACACGTTTTCTATGATTGGAGGAGCTGAAACAAAAAGGGTACAAGTTTATATAAATGACTTTTTAGCGGTAACTCGGCGTGGGCTCTTGCCTGCTCGGTTGGAATTCTGTTTTTTTTGTGTATGTAGTGATTAAGTGGATAATAAAGATAGTGTGTTACTCAGTGAATTGGCTACGGAGGGCGCAGCTGATGAATATTTCAGGCGATCTCGTGTTTGAACCTCGTTTATGTTGTTTCAAAAAGTCACGGACATTTTCTTTCGTAAAGTCCACTATTGCTTTACGGGGGGAGCAATGAACAATTCCCACACTCGACACTTGGTTCGCCATATTTTTACCACAAGTTACTGCTAATATTCTAAAAAATGAAGCATATTCCAGAACTCGACGCTGGCAGAAATATAAAAATGGGTTGACCAAATTATCAAAAAAAAAAAATTCCCTAAACAAAGCTTAAACTAATATTACTTATACTAATTTTAAAAATATGCGCTGGTCATCATAACATCCCTTAAAAAGTCCACTCCAAAGATTCAGCAAAAAAGCATACTAAATACATTTTGGAGGGAAAGAACCTTGGTCAGTGATCACCCACCACGCTTGATAGCGTTGCGTCTGGGACTATGGACCTCAGATATTGGTGACCGTAGTATGTAAGATGGTACGCACAGCAACTAGCATGTTGAAACAAAACCAGTATAAGCTGAACCAGCTCTGCAGAGAACCGGTCAAGGTCAAAGTATTTCTACCGACGTGCGGCCATGTGTGTGTACGGTCTCCGTGGTGTACGGTACACATAAGAAAGGCTGCTGCCCATCTCCCATATTTAGGTACAGTCAACTTACGATTTACCTGACCCCCTTGTACGTGCAGTTAAATTATAAAGTTACATACAAGGAGGGTCAGGTAAATGGATAGTGGTATTTACTTCGATTTACAGAAGAATTTTCGATTATTTCCTCAGATAAATAATGCTCATACCGACTAAGTAGTAGTACTTAGGAGGTCTGCTCACCCAAAACTTGGATTTCATAGGTTATATTGAAGGTCCCTTCACTGTTTCGTGCAATGCAAGTATAGAAGCCTGCTTCAGTTATTCCCATACGGTTTAGATTTAGTTTATGTGATGGATCTTGGGATCTGAAAACAGAAATATACCCTTAGGTCCGCTTAGTCTGAAGTCTAGCATGTCAAAATACAGCGTGGTAATGAAACATCTAATATACTTGAGTATGGTACTTAGGACATGAAACTGAACAACTTTCCCCAAGGAACATATGTCGAAAAATATTTTTTTTTTGGTTGCCTCATACAAATTTCGGTATTGACGGCACAAAGTTTGTATGGGAAGCCAAAAATATATATTTCTTTCAAATTTTTCAACCTATGTTTCTCGGGGAAAGTTGTTCAGTTTCATGTCCTAAGTACTACACTCAAGTATAGTCAGGCCTGTGACACTCCGCACTCTAGGTATGCAACGCGGCGCTAAAAGTCGACTGGGTGAGGCAGTCGATTTTACTTTTCTTTATGTCATCTTAAGCTTATGGCGGCAAAATAGGTAAGTAAGTGTTTACATGTTTGATTGAACAATATTACATACCTACTTGCATCTCGCTCAGTATCTCATAAAGTGACAAAGTCATCGCCTTAGCCCACCTGTCCGTGATCACCAACGATTTAAAAACGTGTCCTAAGCGGTGCACTGCAAATATCGACTTTATGCTTAGACCGTAAGGTTGAAATTTGTCGGCACCCCGCCTGGGAGTGTCGGATCTGTAAACGTTAGTTTACTATTATTTAATCTGTGGTATAGTCAGACATTTCATTTTCACCCTGTATTTATTGGCAAATTAATTTATATTGGAAGTGGTAGCAATGCTGAGGTAGGAAACCTAGGAACATACCTAGGTCACCCCCCGTACACTACGCACAACGAGCGCGAATATGAAATTTGAAATTGGAAGGGCGCGTAGACCTGCATATTCAGTACAAAATTACCCGCAGGAGCACCACGAGAAGCGCGGGTGGGGGGTGCGGGGCGGGGTGGATTGCAAGGGGGGCGGGGAGTGTCAGTTCTGTATGATAGTACTATTACTTTATTCTGTGCCTAGGTACAATAGGACATACCGTTCTTGTGGTGGTATCTTCTCGTCCAGGCTATAGAAAACCCAAGTTATCTTCGGCTCCGGCAAGCCATCAGCGACACATGGAAGACTAAGACTTGTTCCTGCTTTCACAATAAATTGTGTTCTGTCCGGAATTTCTATCGTTGGCGGCTCTGTTAAAGAAATACGTAATTTATATACCTAGTATCTTTTGAAGATATTATTACGTAACTCTGATGCTATACAGGGTGTAAGGAAACGTACCGATTTCCTTTTAACCACATGTTCTATATAAGTAGAGTAATAAGCATGTTTAATAAATTACAAAATAATAAATAAATAACAGATATTAAAAATTAATATTGGTATTTAATTGTGTCAACCCTCACCAGACTCAATGCTATCGCACCGATAAGCGTGAGTATTTGCCTCAAGTGTCGTCCTTACGTAATTTTCTATCTCCTATCTCTGTTGCACGCTAGGGAATGACGTCGGTTATTGAATGAGGGCGGGTGCACGTCGCCATTCTTAGAATAGGGTTGGCAACTTGAATATTTTTTTTTTCATAGGAAGTATTTTATTTTTATGTATTTTTCTATTATTAATAGATAGATAGATACTTTATTGTCACACACAGAACACATATTAATATGTTTTATGTACTTTATTCTACTTACGCAACATGTGGTTAAAAGGAAATCGGTACTTTTCCTTGCACTCTGTAGACAGGGTTGGTTTTGGACCGCTGACCAAATTTTAATATGTTGCCCAGAAAATGTATCTGAACCACTTTCCCAAAGGAACATGGGTCGAAAAACGAGAAATAATTTTGGTCCTCGAAATTTGGCCAGGGGTCCAAAAATAACCCTCTACTGTTAAAACTACCTAAGTAGGTACTTTTATTTTTATAAGTAAATTTAAACGGTGCTTTTGACGTGGTTAAGACGCAATATAAAACAATCATGTTTGTCTTGTATACCTACTATAAATATTATTTGCAATTTACTTACTGACGACACGAAGTCGTATAGTTTTATTTGCAGTTCCATATTGGTTCGTGGCCTGACAAGTGTAGTTACCAGCATCATCCTTGTGCACTCCGGGGTAAAAACTAAAACAAATCGAAGTTTTTTTAGTTTTCTTTAATCTCTTTTAGGTATACCTACCTTAAAGCATGTTCTTCGAATAGATGTTGCAATATACACATACATAAACGCCTCTTTCCCGTCGGGGTCGGCAGAGACCACAGCCCTTCACCTGCTACGGTCTTGACATACTTACCTCTATTTTCATTAATAACCCTTCCATACACGCTCGTCGGTTTAGAGTACTTTTATTCTAGCCTTTATTTAGAACGTCCTGAATTAGGTCTTGGAACGTTCGCCGAGGCCTTCCCCTTCCAAAGTTTTCTTTCACTCTCGCCTGGTTGATCTATTTTGTCAATCTTCGTTCATTTATCCTCTCTACCAAATCAAAGACTAAGGCTAAGACCAAACCATCTCCAACAGACCTTTGCCAACTTTAGTTACTATACATCTTCTTTTACGCCAGAACATTCTCTGATCTCACTATTTCTAACCCTTTCTCTCAATTTCACACCACAGTAAATTAGTGTTGGTACCAAAATGCCTTTATGAACAAACAGACGAACCTTATGAAACACATAGATTAGAATGTTCCCCCAATTTATTATTATTAATGTATTGTCATCCATTTCATAGTACCTATATCGACTGGTAAGGAAAGGCTTACATTGAAGAGGAAGCAGTTACATACAAATCCAAGATCTGTTACTTCGTGATTCTTTTTTGTTATTTTCATAGTCTACTTCGTCGCTTTAGAAACAAAAATATAATATCTTTTCTGAATTCTCAAAAGTTAAATTTCAAGCGAGCAGAATACTTGCTTTGGTAAATATTGACTTACTCAAAACCGTCCATGAAATATCTGCGTCTGTGTCGAGAAGTCAACACCATTTCCTCGCCATTCAAAAACCATTTCACTGTTGGTTCTGGTTCACCCTCCACTTTGCAAGGCATGTGCACTCTGTCGCCTTCTCTCGTCAAAATGTCTAACTCTCTTTCACGTGTTATTGGCGGATCTGAAAATAATAAATCTAGGAAAGTGAAACCATGATTTTTGGAATTTCTAATAAGCAAAACGATTACGAACTACTGCGCAACGCAACGTAGTGTTAAATTAAAATAAAGTGAAGTACCTGCATAGTGAAAGTATAACTTAAAGATCCTAGCTTAAACGATGACAATGACATCATATTATGACAACGCCCATAATATGATGATGATAAAATTTTAATTAGAACTTGAAACAAATATTACTTACATTCAATAATCAAATCAATGTTGTTGTAATCGGATCCAATTCCGTTATGTGCCTCGCAGCGGAAGCTACGATACTTGGTCTTATCACGGGAAACTGCTTTAAGGAATATACTTTCAGCGTGGGCACTTACTTCATACGGGTACTCGTTGCCTTCAAAATCTTTATAATACCAATATATAGATGGGCTTGGGTTGCCTTCAATTACTCTGCGAAAAATTAAATTTTAGTTTATCAAAATATATACGGTGTAGAGTTGGAGAAGGATGGAAAGGATTAGCTGGAAAAAAGGAAAATAAACGACGAAGTACTGGAAATAGACACAAAACGAGATGTTTATGATAAACTTTAGACGAGAAATATTATACAATGGAAGAGAGGAAAAGAATGACCTTGGTGGAACTTTAAATGAACGTAAAGTTCTATGTCTTGCTCCATCACTAAGTTAAGCATCCGACTAAAAGAAAAAATTAACAAGAAAATAATCTTACCTGCACGGTATTTCAGCATCCGATCCTTCCAACACTCGAACCTCGGTTACTGTCTTCTCTATTATTGGTGGTTCTGAAAACAACTACTTGGTTAGCTGGCCTATCTTTAATTGAAATTGACAAGTGCTTCCCATTTAGATCTCTTCATATTTGGTAGTTTATGAAGTAGATAAATTGTGTGTATATCACAGATTTTTCAAATTATACGTTTCACCTTGCCATTGCCAGCGACAGATAAGTTTAATTTTCAGAACTCATCTGGGTTAACTCTTTCATACTCACCTACTCCAGCAATATCAACATCAAAATTGAATTCTTCTTTAGTATTTTCATTTTTAGCTACACACGCGTATCTGCCTGCATTGTCAACATCCATGTGTTTGATTATAAGTGAAGAACGGTTCGGCGACAATTGTATGTTATCGTCTTCAATTATTCTTCTGGTATCCTTATACCACATTATTTCTGCATGTGGATAAGCGTCTACTTCGCATTCGAAATGTGCTTCATCGTTTATTTCCACTATGGCATCTGTAATGAAGTTTATGTGGACTTAATTCTCGTGACTCGCATTTTACCTTTTTATTTTTTGTTGATTCATGCAAATGTGTTTCTCCATCAAAAAAAGGGCCAGTCTGTAAAATCTATCTACTTTCCAAACTAGTGAGGTACAAAATGGTACAATTTCTTTGAGAAAAGATTTTATTAGTATTTTAACCTATGTTTCAAAATGGAAATGGAAAAATGTTGTTCAGTTTCATGGCCGGTTTAACATCCTTCAGGGTTAATTTAGGTACCCTTTTTGTTATATCATCATAACATCTCATAAACGTCCACTACAGGACAGGGAACTCCCTCCAGAATTCTAGCTTTTGCTGGAAAAATGTGGAGGGGAAGTACCATAATCACCTCGCTTGTTAGCGTTACATATTTTATATTATTATTGTGGCTATACTTACCTTCTGGCTCCTTTAATACATAAAAGTAAATTTTTCGTATGGTTTCCACTCGTATTTGCTTGGTATCTCCACCATGATCATTTCTTGCAACGCAATAATAAGTTTCGTTGCTAGTCACATGACTTATGGTTAGGGTACTTAAGTAGTCATATGGTAGTTCCACTAAATGTAACTAAAAACAGTTAATTCATTAGGTTAGGTTATTCTGAGTAATAACAACTTCATTGTAAGTAGGAGTAGGTACATCCAACAGCACTTTAGTAAAAACACTTTGGACTTTATGACATGGAAATAGAGTTGCAAATGTTATCACTGACGTGCGGTTGACCGCACCGCACGTACAGTCACAGTACGTCGCGTCGGTGGAAACACTTTTGATCCGACCGCTTGCAGCGCATATTTGTAAGTGCCTATCTATACGTGATTCTCACTAATAAGTCACCTCACGTCATAGAACGAATTTGTGCCGAAAATAGTTCGGGCTATTTTTTCCATAAGGTATTTTCTTAGAATAAATTGATATCTGGATGTTAAAATTGAATTAATGTCATAGTTTACACTTTTACCTATCAACCTAGTAGTAACATTTAGTTTAATTATTAGAAACAAAAGGGCCAAATGAATTCGGGCTATTTACTCCGTCGAAAAAACCATAGTACGGAATGGGACCCCCATGCCTATACATACGGTTTAACAGCATGATTGCTGTAAATTGTAATATTATATGTACCTATTACATTAAAATTGCAGTTACTAAAACTAAATACCTTATTTCAGCCTTATACTAGGTACTTAAAATTATATGTAAGTAAATGTATGAAGTGATCGTTTGACGAACACTTTTGTTAGGTTATTTAATTTCATTGACTTTGATGAACCTATAAACCGTCTCTTATCTTTAAAAGGGGATTAAAGTTCAGATCAGATGCAGTGACATTTTGTGCTAAATAACTAACTTGCTTTGTGTCGGAGGGAACGTCTCTCGTTGCGTTAAAATTGTTTTACTGTTCCGTGGCCGTATCACATCTTATACGTAAACTATTGTGTCCTTATTGCTATTACTTTACCGAAATATTTTCAAAATTTGTAATCCGAAAGGGAAATAATCGTCATCAATATGTATGTAGGTAATTCTTACCGCAGTACTTGTAAGATGAGTGCCAATACTGCTTTGCCAGACTACTTTTGGTTTCGGATAGCCACTGACTTTGCATTTAAGTAGTAAAGGTTCATTATATTCTGCGCTTATTTCACCTTCACCAATTATATTTACAGTAGGTGCTTTTGAAGTAGTTATGGTTGTAGGTGTGACTGTAAATAAAATGGATATACAACGGAAAGGGAAAGGTGTAATAATACTGAAGGGTGTAAATCTGCTCATGAAACTGAACAACTTTTCCCAAGAAACATAGTCATTAAGAGATTTTAATATCCAACAATGAATAAACTATTTTAAGTTGAGTTTTGAGTTTAAACTTAACTTGAAGTCCCATACAAAATGCGCTATCAGCTGATGCAGTTTCTATGGGAGGTGAAAATTTTATTTTGTTCCAATCAATTTTGAAATTTTGATCCTTAAGAAAAGTTGTTTAGTTTCATGGGCAGATTCACATACCTTTAGTATTATCACACCTTTTCGTATATTTCGTATATAAATAGTCTACCAGGGGGATCCACTATCCTCGTTGGCTTAGAGGCAACAAAATGACAGATACCTTGCATTGCCTTGCAACTGTTTATGCTTAGACGAGTAAACATCGTCTCAGGCCAGTGACAAGAGTCTAAAATCATGAATTTTCAAGCTGTCCAAATACTAAGACAAGGTTTTCCACGATCCACCAACAGCTTCGAGTGTTTCACGGAGCTCGAAAAACGCTCTTTTGATATACCACATTTTAAATTGTTTGAGAGTTTTGCAGCCGGGTTCGGCTAACAAAAATATGTCTAACTTTCTGATTCCTGGCCAGGACTGACATGTTTAAAACTCTATTATGATCGAATGGATATAGCAATCGACACTTGGGCCTACGTAATATCGAGTAGACAATAAAGGCCGATCTGACTGCTGTATGCTTAATGCTTACCAATTCTTTGAGGTTCAACCGGAGTGAGACTTATTCTTGTTATAGTTTCGTTGTTTAACAGATCATGGAGTCTTATCTAAAAACGAATCAAACAGAATCATTACTTAAATAAACTTTGATCTTGAGTGTCTCCGGTTTCGGGCATTTGCAGCATAGCGCTGGTTCAGCTTATACTGGTTTTGTATCTATGTGCTTGCTGCGGTGCATTGTTAAATTTAATTTAGTTGTACATTCCAATGAGATTATTATCATCGTCTTCATTATCTTATGGCATTTATCAAATTAATTTGTATTAAGTATATATCTTAAAATATCTTAAAAATTGTTATGATTGGAGATTTTTACTTACCGCAACTCTGAATAATTTATTTGGTGGAATACATGTACTTTTAGTAACATAAAATTTGTCTGTTTCATCAACAAGCTTCATAGGTTCCTTGCATAAAACATTATTATTAAGGTCCATAATTTGCACTGTATCTAAGATAAGGCTTTCTGTGCCTTCTGCAGACAATTTGATGGCTAAATATGCAGGTTCATCTAAAAAATGAATGAAAGAATAAAACAGAGATCTCGTATTATTACTACAGAGTGACACTGCAATAATTTTGTTTAGGTTTGCGACAATTATGTTATATCCGGTTTTATATTTCTATATAGTATTTTTTTCATCTAATAATACTATTAATTACATTATGTAGATACCGACGATTTGGGCAAGGTCGCGGGAAGTCGCTGGATGCGAGCAGCGTATATATAGGACCGATTATCATGGAGATCTTTAGGGAGGCCTATGTCCAGCAGTAGACGTCTTTCGGCTGATATGATGAGATACCAAAAAGGGTATCAGATCAGACACAAAACCAACGAAATTTATCGACTGTTTTGCATTTGCGACACAAAATTTATTTATTAAAGTAGCACCTCTTCACAGTCTTTTCACGTTTATATTATTACCACCTCAAATAAAAAAAATGCACTTATTTCTTAATCTTACCGGGAATTGGTCGAGTAACAGTTTCTTCTATAGCAGTGGGAATGTATGTACTGAATCCTTGCTCAAAATGGACGCTGGTTTCCGCCTCCACTTTTACTTTATATTTCGATGAGCTAGTCGTTTCAGCTATATACGTTCCTGGTTTTATTTCTAGTACTTTAACAATCTGTGAAAAATGTAATTACATGTTATAATAAACTATAATCGTAAATAACGCTAATATGAGCGCAAGATGGCTCATAAATAAAGCTATGAGCAAAGACGAAATAATTTCAAATATATCTGGGAATATATCTATATCGCAATTTTTTCTTAGTCAGAAAAAAATTGGGGTGATTCTACTCATCAAACTGAACAACTATTCTCAAAGAACATTAGTTAAAATACGAAAAAAAATGATTTGCCATACAAAATGTTGTCACGTTAAACTGATGCTGGGAGGAAGTATCAAGAATTCCTGCACAAAGCCCGGAAGGACGCAAATACTTCTCACATTTAGTGTAGGCAGCGAAGCAGTTGACCCCAACATAAATTTCTCAGGCAGATTTTATTTGACAGGATGATAAAGAATCATGAATTAAATGTAAATTCAAAATATCCAAAAAAAAAATACAAATAAAAAAAGTGTAATACCCCAGCAAAGTTTCATCGACTGAGGATTTATTGCGGGGGTCTTCCTTCATACAACGATCCGTTTCGTTACCTAGACTAATTCTTGACTTTGCCTACTCATCCGGGCTTTGCGTGGGAATTTGTATTGCAAAGGCAGACACATTTCCGCTACCGTAATAGCGCCTATGTTTCGATGGATTATATGTCCTACAGAAAAAGATGTCGATTTAGGAATTTCGAGTTCAAGCGACGTGTCATTCTCCACAGGCCAAATCACTTGAAAGTGTTGTACAAAAAATATCCACTTGACGCTTAAACTTACTTGCGTAAGCACGTTACTTACTTGTTTAAATTTTACGGTTAATAAACAAAACGGCTTTCTCAACGAAAATTAAACTTACTTTAGTTCTATCTAAATCCACTATGACTTTTGTTGGGGCTTTGGCACCATCAGGATCCGTTATTTCTAAGCGGAGGTCGTTTCCGGAAACCGACACAACGAGTTCTTTCATTCTGCTATCCACTTCAAGCTGAAAATTTTAAATAAATGAAATGTACTTTTAACAATTTTAAACTTTTTAATAATTATATCCAATAAATTATGGGCACTTTTTTCATACATACTTCTTCTTCTTAGTCGTACTCTTCAGTTACTGAAGGTCGTGTCTGACTTGGAACCCCATCGTGGATGTTTCAATCAGTCTCTTCCATTTTTGTCTGTCTTCAGCTAATCGAAGGGCGTTGGTAATAGGGAGGTCCAGAATGTTTTTAATTTGGTCAGACCAACGGTGTGGTGCTCTTCCCCGCGCTCTTTTGTCCTCTACTTTTCCCAGAAGAATCAGCTTCATACATACATACATAATATCACGCCTTGTTTCCGTCGGGGTAGACAGAGACCACAGTTCTCCAACTGCTACGATCTTGACATACTTCCCTTGCTTCCTGTACTTTCATCAATCCTTTCATACATGCTTGCTACATGCTTTTTCATTCCCGCTAGGTATACATTTGGTGTCATTTATTTGTTTTTGAATCCTTTAAAACAGTGTTTCTTAACCTGTGGTCCGCGGACCCCTGGGGGTCCGCGTGTATATGTATGGGGTTCGGCAGATCCATTAACCTGTGAAGACTCTTAATATCACATGTGATAGGTGCTGTAAATTTTGACAGCTGACCTCTATAGCAATTTTCCATAGAGTTCCCGGAAAATTGTTTTGAACTTTATTCAAACATATACATTATTACGTAAACAACTACATTTTCTTTTTGTTTCTTAAAATTTTGACATGGTGCTTCAGAGGTTAAACAATCCATAAATCCATAATAAATAAATGTAGGAATAAGTGGAATCCAATTTGAAAATACAACAGTAGTAACATAAACCTATATATCACTAACTGGGCTGCATAAAAGCAGCACTAACTTTCACATTAACGTAATTTTAGTTGTATTTGTAGAACTAAAAATAAATGGTCCGATTTATTGTTTTTTAGGGTTCCGTACCTCAAAAGAAAAAAATTGAACCCTTATAGGATCACTTTGTTGTCCGTCTGTCTGTCTGTCTGTCTGTCTGTCAAGACCCTTTATCTCACGAACAGGTAAATACAGGAACAGGTTTATTGTTTTTTAGGGTTCCGTACCTCAAAAGAAAAAAATTGAACCCTTATAGGATCACTTTGTTGTCCGTCTGTCTGTCTGTCTGTCTGTCTGTCAAGACCCTTTATCTCACGAACAGGTAAAGGGTATCAGGTTGAAATTAATAATGTATATTAGGATCCATGAACCACACAAGATCTGAAAATTTCAATTTTTTACAACAACGCAATCAAAAGATATGGCATTATATGTCCTCAACTCCATACATTTATGCAAAAAAGCAAAACCTACAGGGTACTTCCCGTTGACCTAAAATTATGAAATTCGGCAAGAAGCTAGGTCTCACAGTACAAATAATGAGAAAAGTCTGAAATCATTAAATATTACAACTTTTCTCACAATTAATGGTAACCAATTGTGGTGAGCTCCCGTTTCAAGAACATTCATATAAGAGAGGGGTCAAGTTGGATGGTCGCTGAGGCGATTTTTGTTTTAGTTCTATTTTAAAAACGGGAACACATGCAAACTTGAAAATTGGTATGTTTGTAGTGCATAAGCTATAAAATAACAACAAATAATAAAATTTTGTCAAGCGCGTGTCGGACTAAAAAAATCTAGCACATTAACTTACTGAAATTTCAACTAATACAATTATGATTATGTGGTGGTACGGAACCCTCTTTGCGCGAGTCCGACTCGCACTTGGCCGGTTTTTTTTTAATAGGGTCCCTGAAGTTTAGTTTGAATCCTTAGGGGTCCGTGGACTAAAAAGGTTAAGAAACGCTGCTTTAAAACAATGTAAAGTGACAAGCTTACTTCAATTTTATGGGTTCCAGATGGAAATTCCTTAGCTAATAAAACTGCTTTCCTGCTGTTTATTTGATTTTGCACGTAGTCTAAAATCTGCAATAAAAAAATAAATGCTTAAGACCAAAGTAAAACATCTCAAACGATTACGATCAGTGGAAACGTATACGATATTTTATTGTCGCTTCTTTTTTTTCCCACAATGGCGCCACATTGTTTGTGAAGCGATGTAGTTTAGCTGACGTCATTAAGAGATTTTAATATCCAACAATGAATAAACGATTTTGATTTGATTTTGATTTGATAGGCCTTTGCTTGCAAAAGTGGGACAAAGATTGATGGCTCTATAAGCGTATGTACGGTTATTACCCATATATGTACACACGGCCGCACTTCGGTAGAAACACTTTTGGACCTTATGGCGTGGTAATAGAGTTGAAAAAGTTTCTACCCACAAGCGGTTGACCGTACCCATCTATTTTTGTTTCGGGAATGGTTGGGTGCGACACACTTTTTCTAAGGCGGAAGCTTTTGTTAGCTTTGCACTACTACTCTTTGCTGCACAATAGAGTTGACAATCCGAATGCTCTCGGTAGGATCAGCCTGATTATTCCGAAGCTAGGCCCTAAATGCGAAGGGTTAACGCTCCCCCCGCGACTGCGCGCGCGCCTATTCTCGCGCTCTACCGCCCGCACTAACCGCTCGCGCAACGCGCCCACAGCGAGAGCGCTGATGCTTCTTGGTGACTTGCTCATGCAACACGTTGATGCTGATATTTTTTATGACTCCTTTGTTACTTTTACTAAAGTAGTATATTTGTATTTAAATAATGTACCTATGTGCCTATAGGTATTTGATGTTTGAACCTACATTTGCTTTGGGTTTATCCTGTAAACTTGTAAGGTATTTTCTATAATAAATAAAATAAAGTACACTCACCGGCAGAAATAACCGGCCGGTCTATTTTCTGTCGTACATTTTCATACAAGTAAGGGATCAAATGAAGCGTCAATATATTTCCTAAACGAAATAAATATACGTGAATAAACAGTGAGATCATTAAATAAGGTGTCTGACTACCGATTCTTGAAGACTAGACCTGTGCACGGTTTGCAGGAAATTCCGTGCATCGTTCAGAAAAAAATATACGTAATTTTGTCAGAAATCTCTTACATTTAGCGAATTAAAATGTTTTAAGAGTCGCACGGGTTTTCTTCAACATTTTAGATATACCTAATCTTTGACAATATTGTTAATAAGGTTCTTATCTAAAGACCTCACTGATTTGTATTTTTATTAAAATTAGGTTAAGCTTGCGTCTGTGTTCCCGAGCTCTTATAACCCGAATCTATTTAAGTCGCGAGTGAATAGGCTTCTTCTGGGCAAGCTCGTTCCATCGTCGACCTCATCTCTGTCCTCAAGGCTAGATCGAGGTCAAGAGTAAGCCCATACATAATAAAAAAAAAAGGTAAGATATTGACGCTTCGTTTGCCCCCATATTTGTATGAAAATATATGAAAGAAAACAGACCGGCCGGTTATTTCTGCCGGTGAGTGTAGAACATGGGAATAATAATGGCAAGCCTGACCAAGATTAGAGTAATCTGAAGTGAGGTTACGGGAGATATACAACGTGTAATTCCAAATACGCAAAACCTTTCGGGGGGTAGTACTACCCACAGAGCAGAAACAAAGTAGAGGTGCTGTAAGCAATGTAGCCTTGATGCAATCAATGTAGTCCTGACGTCACATACTCTATAGTCCTGATACTCCACGCTAGGAGCGCTGACATCAGTACGCGACTAGTTCTCGTGGAGTCTGCACGTTACTGTTCCTCGGAGATCTTTATTTTAACGTGTTTCCCAGTGCAAAATGAAGTGTTGTATCATTGGATGTAAAAACTGCACGGATATTCCAAATAAAATAAACGGAAACAGATTTACTTTCCACTAATACTTAGGGTATTGACATTTATTTATTTTTTATGTAGAATATTCTAGAACATTGAATTTAGTATACAATCCTGCATCGCGATGGCAATTTTCTTAATGCCACGTAGTGCCAAGTAGACGTACTTGGTAGGGGCAAATTTCAGGGACGTACTCGAGAATAAATTAAAACGGGGGGTCAAAAATTTTACGATCTTTCAACTGAGAAATCAAAGCAAAACGGCGACGTTTTTGAATACGGCGGCGCGAAATTTTAATAAGGCGGATTCTTCAATCCGGCTGCGACACAACGTTCACAGCTTTTTATAGGCACACGCCGCCAGCCCCCCCGGCCGGTACCGCCATTTCCCAGCATTTTAATCTGTAATATCTTCGAAAATATTTATTTATACTACATGCTGTAAAGGGCCAGGATCTATATTAAATGCACAATGTATTAAAGGTACTTAATTGGATAAGGATTAATGCTGTATTGCCTAAAATCGCTACATACTCGTAAATATGACAGTATTTCTCAAAGGATAAAAAATGGTTATTGTGGGTTATCCCTAAGAGATATACCATCGCGGACTTTTTTGTAGACCTTTTTAAAATGTACAATACATTATATGCAATACATTATTTTGATCTATCTCGCAGGGTTCAGCCAGCGTTTGCAATGTAAGCGCAAAAAAATGTGTTTATTTACGACATCACATCAGAAATATCTAAAATTATCAGTATTTCTCTACTACATTATGCATGTTTTATACATAAAAACCTTCCTCTTGAATCGCTCTATCTATTAAAAAAACTGCATCAAAATCCGTTGCGTAGTTTTAAAGATCTAAGCACGCATAGTGACAGACAGACAGACAGTGGGGAGCGACCTTGTTTTATACTATGTAGTGAAGATAAAGCTAATTTATTTCATTTTGAATAATTTCTTATCTTTACCTAGAACCCCCCCCCGGGGGGGTTTTACGTTGTGCCTATTATACGTACCTGGTCGAAAAAAATTATTAGCCATCTAGTGCTGAATAGAGGTTAACAACATAAGCACACCCCAGATTCCACTAGGTTCTATTCTAGAGCTCCACTTGGTTCTAATACTCATTACTAGGTGGCGGTGGCATCGCGTGACGTCCCCCGCACCCCCGTTTGCCAGCTTCACTGATTCTATATAGAAAACAAGAAAGGGCAACTCTACTTTGTTTCTGCTCTGTGGTACTACCCATGTAACTGAACAACTTTTGGAAATAACAAATCTTTTGAAAAAAACCGGCCAAGTGCGAGTCGGGCTCACGCACTGAGGGTTCCGTACCACAACACTATATTAATTGAATTAGCTGATTTGAGTTAATTGAATAAAAAGTAAATTGCTGTTTACGATTTATGACGTATTAAAAAAAACTCCTTACTAGATCTCGTTCAAACCAATTTTCGGTGGAAGTTTGCATGATGATGTAAATCATATATTTTTTTTTAGTTTTATCATTCCCTTGTTTTAGAAGTTACAGGGGGGACACACATTTTACCAGTTTGGAAGTGTCTCTCGCGCAAACTATTAAGTTTAGAAAAAAAACCATATGATATACTAAAAGCTTTTGCCCTTCCATTTAAAAAAATCTGCGACCATCCAACTTGACCCCTCTTTTACAGAAAAGTTCTTGAAACGGGAGCTCACCTTAATTGGTTACTATTAGTTGTGAGAAAAATTGAAATATTTAATGATTTAAGACTATTCCCTTTATTTGTACTGTGAGACCTAGCTTCTTGCCAAATTTCATTATTTTAGGTCAACGGGAAGTACCCTGTAGGTTTTGCTTTTTTGCATAAATGTATGGAGATGAGGACATACAAAGCCATATCTTTTGATTGCGTCGTTGTAAAAAATTGAAATTTTCAGATCTTGTGTGGTCCATGGATCCTAATATATGGTATTAATTTCAACCTGATACCTCTTCTCGTTCGTGAGAAAAAGGGTCTTGACAGACAGACAGACGGACAACAAAGTGATCCTATAAGGGTTCTGTTTTTTATTTTGAGGTACGGAACCCTAAAAAAATTATATTAGAAACCTCAATATCATTTTTGAAGACCTATCCATAGATACCCCACACGTATTAGTCCTTGAGCCCGTGACAAAATCACTTACCTGTCATGAGAACATCTTAAGATGTATGGCAAACAGATCGGCAAAGTGGTGCTGAGCAAGAATCAGTTACATTTGGCATCCGAAATTTGCCGGAAGTCCGAGAATTTCTTCCACTTCCGGTCAAAATTTGGGGGTGCAAGTTACGTGTCATGAGAACACTCTGAAACCCTCGGCAACATGTAGTCCTTCATTGACAGAGTAGAAAAATACAAGTCTGCCAGTTCCTAGTTTGCCGGAAGTACTTGGTAGACGGTCTCAAAGGATGGCCACCACCCAGTAAACAGATCTAAGATTTTTACTATAAAATTAAATACGTATTAATAATCGTGCAAGTCTGCTACGGCTATGGTTTTTTAGTAACTAGTCATCGTAACTGAGTACTCCAAGGGTCTGATGATGACCAGCTATCAAGCAACTGGATCTGAGGGCCAACTACACCCTAATGCTCCAGATTTTAACTAAAATGCATTGTAGGTGGCTGCCGTCCCTAGACTTGCTGGCTCGAGAGTCTGATGATGACCAGCTGTCAAGCAACTGGATCTAAGGACCAACTACACCCAAGAGCTCCAGATTTCAACTCAAATACTTTGTAGGTGGCTGCCGTTCCTGGACCTACTGGCTCGAGGGTCTGATTATGACCAGCTGTCAAGCAACTGGATCTAAGGATGATCTACACCCAAGAGCTCCAGATTTCGACACAAATGCTTTGTAGGTGGCTGCCGTTCCTGGACATGCTGGCTCGAGGGTCTGATACTGACCAGCATCCAAGAAAATGGCTCTAAACGAACTTGAGGACTACTCAATTAAATTGTGAACTTAATTAAAATTATAACTAGAACTACTAAATCTAAATATATAAAATTGCTTGTCCTGACTGACTGATTCATCAACGCCGATCCGTAACCGCTACAGCTACAGATCTGAAATTTTTTACACAGGTTTTTTGCACTTCAAAAAACCAACTAAGAAAGGATTTTAGAAAAATCGTCTTCCAAAGGGGTGAAATAAGGGATGAAAGTTTGTATGAAAGTCCTTTGTTTCTTGAGCTAGATTCACACAAATTTGAATTTAAGCTTTTGGTAAAAAATAAAGAAATAGGTGTTTAAGCATTTTTTTAAAATCACCCTTGAAGGGGGTGAAATAGAGGATGATTTTTTTCCGTATGTTGATCTATAAGTCTTTCATTTTTAGGGTACCGTACCTCAAAATATAAAACGGAACCCTTATAGGATCACTTTGTTTTCCGTCTGTCTGTCTGTCTGTCAAGACCCTTTTTCTCACGAACAAGAAGAGGTATCAGGTTGAAATTGATAACGAATATTAAGGTCCATAGACCACACAAGATCTGAAAATTTAAATTTTTTACAACACCGCAATCAAAAGATATGGCTTTTTATGTCCTCATCTCCATACATTTATGCAAAACCTACAGGGTACTTCCCGTTTACCTAAAATTATGAAATTTGGCAAGAAGCTGGGTCTCACAGTACAAATAAAGGGAAAAGTCTAAAATCATTAAATATTAAAAAAATTCTCACAACTAATAGTAACCAATTAAGGTGAGCTCCCGTTTCAAGAACTTTTCTATAAAAGAGGGGTCAACTCAGATGGTCGTGGAGTTTTTAAAATCAAAGAGCAAAAGCTTTTAGTATATCATATGGTAGAAAGGTACGGAACCCTTAGGGCGCGAGTCCGACTCGCACTTGGCCGGTTTTTTAAAGGTAGAATTATAGAAATTTGGGTCTGAGCTCTTGGTAAAGTATAAAAAAGTACGTGTTTTAGAATTCTTCAAAATTCATCCCCTAAGGGGGTGAAATAAGGGATGAAAGTTTGTATGAAAGTCCTTTGTTTCTTGAGTTAGATTCACACAAATTTGACTTAAACTTTTTGTAGAAAATAAAGAAACATGTGTTTAAGCATTTCTTAAAAACCACTCTTCAAGAGGGTAAAAAAGGGGATGATTTGATGATGGGCCATATTAAGGTTAAGAAAATTTTGACCGTTCGATTCCAATGGCTGGGCATATGAAGGTAAGCTAAGCTTGTTTATGATACCTAATTGTCAATAAAAATTTATCTTTTTTGATAGCTGGTCATCATCAGACCCTCGAGCCAGCAGGTCCAGGAACGGCAGCCACCGACAAAGCATTTCAGTCGAAATCTGGAGCTCTTGGGTGTAGTTGGTCCTTAGATCCAGTTGCTTGACAGCTGGTCATCATCAGACTCTCGAGCCAGCAAAAATTAGTTTCATAAAGCACAGAAAATATCTACAGGGAGCAAAAAGTGACCCGACCCGCACTTTCATCGCTTCAAACAATCTGACTTTTAGCATCGGTAGCACTAAGCGTCTTTAAAGTTAATGCTCTTTTAAATCTATTGCAGACACTTTCTCTCACTACAACACAGAAAGTGACAGCAATAGATTTAAACAGGCTTTAACCTATAAGATGTTTTGTGCAACTGGCCGCAGACGTATGAAATGTATTGATTTTTAATTTGCATTTACTCAACATCATCATATCAGCCGAAAGAGGTCCACTACTGGACATAGGCCTCCCCCTAAAGATCTCCCTGACGCTCGGTCATACGCTGCTCGCATCCAGCGGCTTCCCGCGACCTTGACCAGATCGTCGGTCGACCTTGTGAGGGGCCTGCTTACGCTTCGTCTTCCGGTACGTGGTCGCCACTCTAGAACCTTTACGCCCGATCGGCCATCGGTAAAACTACTTTAAAGCAATAAATTTAAATTACCCATATAACCCACGTAACGTAGGACGAGGGATTAAGTTACTGCTTTAGTTTGATACAATGTAGTTTAAAATCATTATAAGTAGGTACCTACCACTGTCTCTTTGATAAAAGTGATGCGGCAGACACAGGCATAACATAATGAGCTAGATGTTTCAGGAAAACAAAAGGGAACCTTTTTTATATATTTTTTTTTAAATGGCCTTGCTGTTAGCCTTACACAGCTTCACCGGGCTTCACCTTTTGTGCGTGATATAAGAGTGAAACATTTAGTAGAATGTTGCATTAGTTACCTTCGAAACTTCATGCCTGTATAGATTGAACACATGTCCATCAGTTGCTGTTGCTAGTTGGTAATATACTTCATCGTTCCCTTCGTTATAGCTACCATGACAGTCTCCAGTTAGGACAAACACTATCTAAAATGAAACAATTAGGAATGTTTTTAAATATTCAAATTTTTTTGTAGTAATTTTTGCCTAATCCAAACTTGTTAGTCAAGTGACAACTTTATAATAAGGAAATTGTGAACATAATTTTAGCATAATTAGACCATGACACTGAACAACTTTTCCTGAGGAACAGGTCGAAAAACAAAAAAAAAATCAATTTAACTGCGTTAGTTGATAGCGCATTTCGTATGGGAGGTCAAAAATTATTTTTCGTATTTTGACCTATGTCATGTTCCAAGTAAAATACTAAAATTAGGTTCAATATTTCATTATGGCCCTATACAGGGTGTAAGAGACAGCCTTCCCTAATACTGAAAGGGCAGGATCAGTCAACGTAACTGGACCACTTTCAGCTAGTAAAACTTTCAGGAAATGAAAAATAAATCGACTTCTCCATACAAACATGCAAATTTTATTGGACGGTTTGTATGGAGAGGCTTTCATTTCCTTAATATTGTTCGCTGAAAATGGTTCAGTTACTTTGACTTATTATGCCCTTTCAGTGTTCGGAAGGCTGTCCCTTACACCCAGTATATATTACGTTAACGCGACTTATATGAGAGAAGACAAAAAAGAAGAAATTTGCTTGTTGAATTTCTTCCATTAAGTAAGAGAATCACTGCGCTTCGGGTTTAAGACGGATGAAAATTTTCGGCGTATAAAATTATGATATACACAGCCTTATGTCATAAAAAATGGTCCCTTACTATCACCAACACGTGGAACCTTCTAGACATGTTCTTATGTAAGGATATACTACAGCCCACCTGGATTTGCTTTTTATGGGCCAGATCTTTACACATTTCGTATTTGTCAGGATCTCTGGAACTTGCGTCCGTGAAGACATACAGTAGAGAGCCTGGCTGGCTCTCTTTAATTGCCAGTTCAATTCCCGACATTGCCATTTCTGGGCAATCACCACCACCATTAACGTTAACCTCTGATAAAATCCTCCTGAATTCATTTTTGTCTGATGTCTTAATGCGGTAACGAATATCTGTAATGTTTCAAACAGGAATTTATTTGTTTTTCATTATCATCATCATCCCAAATATGTCAACTGCAGGAGATGGAGCTCTCTTTGAAATTACAGCTAAAACTCGTGGTACGTTTGAAGAGAAGTATATCACTATGCTTGTTAACGTTGCGGCTGGCACCATGGATCGGAGTTGTTGGTGAACGCAGTTGGTATTAATCTTTGCCGAAACCACACAGAATATTTACTCACGCTGAGTACTTAGGTCGCGCAGCATGAGGTGAGAGAGAAATTTCAAAATAAGTATAGTTGTAGATTACATATTCGTATTCATAAAATAGATTTATTGATGGGTATAGCGCGGTGCTAGCATGTAAATTCAATTGGTGTCGGTTTGATTGAAGCCGATCAAAAGCTGTCGAACGCAAATGCTATGAAGCTGGATCTCAACGCTAACGCCGCCGCAGGTGGTTTCATAAAAGTATAACCCGAATCTATTCAAGTGAAGTCTTCTTCCGGATGAGTTCGTTCCATTGTCGACCTCATATTTGTCCTCGGGCAAATTTGATGTGAAAAGAAACTTATTAATAAAAAAAAGTTTATTATCACATAAAATCGTAATTTTTTTTTACATGTATCTATGCAAGAATTACGGATAAGTAAATCCTGAGATAACCTCAGCTCTTGCTGCTCCACCTTACCGTGTGCCTATTTCGTTCTCTTTCAGAATTGATTGAATGTCATCCGATGCAGTCTACATTATCCTATATTACCTACTATGGGTGTACCAAACGGCGTCAAAGTATATGCATATGGAATTCTTCGTAACATAATTTTTAAATTAGTTTTGATTAATAATACTCAAAGAGCAGGGTTTTAAGACAATCCATTTCTTAGTTGTTAAAGTATATGTAACCTAAATAATTTTAAATAAAGATAACCTTTTCACAATTGTGTTGTTGTTGAATTTTCATTGGTTTTGTTTCCGAAGCCCAGTGTTACTCATGAAAACAAGCAACTTACCCAAGAAAAAATTGTATACGAATTTTTTTTTGCCTTCCCATACAAATTGAGTCGATCACATGACTACTTTTGTCATTCAAAAATACACGGAAAAGTTGTTTGTTATCATGAGTAGAATCCCCTTATTGCTCTGTGGTAGAATCACTGGGCTTCAGGAGAAAAACAAATGAAATTTCACGCTGTGTAACAAAAAACTTACTTGGATCGTTAAAGGTAACCAGAATAAAATCCTCAATGAATGAAGCGTTGGAGTTTAAAGCTGTATCAAATATATTATTTGCACTTTTTAATACGGCTTTAATGTCGTCACTCATAGAACCCGTGTCATCTATAACAAACGCAAAACTACTTTTTTCATCGGCACTTACAGGATACAAAAGAAATGTATTTATAATTAGGAAAGCGAACTTTAGAACCGGAATTTTTTTTTCGGAACACATTATCGATGTGCTCTCTTTAGCTGAACTAACCACAACTGATAATAATTCTGTTTCTCATATTACTACCGTGCCTATCAAATTTCGCAAGATTGCTTGTGTAAACAACAAATAATAATATGCCTTCTCGAAGAAAGATAACGTTTTTGCGTTCGGGGTCTTCCCCGAATCAGATTAACTTCCAATAATAAGCTTTGTTATGTCTTTGACCTGATTAAATGTCGATGTCAGGTTTTATACTCGTATGCAGCCTACCTAGATCATTCATCAATTACCTAAAATTTGTGACAGGCATAATTTTAATACTAGAAATAAGCATAAAATTGATCAACCATATACTAGATTAACTAAAGTCAATACATCTTTCGTTGGTCTGTGTATACGATACTACAACAAAATACCTGACAATATAGTGCAATTACCTGAGAGAAAGTTTAAAGAATGTGTAAAGCAAACGTTATGTAAAAAAGCTTACTATAGATTGGATGACTATATGAATGACAAAGAGGTATGGTGCTCTGATATTCCAGCGAAACACAAGAAACACATTGTAAAAAGCCGACTCTTAAAGTAGGCCGTGCTGCAGTGGTTTCTTGCCGTTTCTTTTACGCTGCCATAGCACGATCCGAAACGGCGTAGACTCGCTCTATTTGCATTGTATTCTGCATGACATTCAATAAGTATTCTGTAAAGAATCTACATTGAATAAAATTATCTGAATCTGTATCTGAATCTGAATCACAATAATAGTAGTACATTAAGTACATATGTCTATTCTATGCTAGTACATAGTTATCATTAATCTGGAGTTGCATGTATAAAGATGATTTGCGGTTGTTGACATGTAGTTCAGTAGTTCATTACGGGATCAAAGGTTATCGTTTCGTCAAGAGTAACACTGTTGCGATCATTTAAGGGAATGTCAATATAATTTTCACCATCACCACTAAATATAGATTAGAAGTACCTGGACGAACGAGCTTTGCTCTATATAATTATAACTAAAGCGCACCAACAGATGGCGCTGGTTTCTGATACGAGCTATTTTCAAGAAATCCTCCAAAGAACGAGAAAAATGAATTTTCTCAGACTTGAGAGCTAGCTAGATCGATTTTTCACCTCCGAAGGCTACGTCGGCTATTTGTGTTGTAGACCGCAGTATGGTGTTTCTGACCCGATCAGTCAGCTTCAGACCCAGCATACTGCGCTCCATTGCTCGGATACATGAATGAATAAAAAAAATATTCATTCATTCATTCTTTTTGGCTCAGTGAACCAAAGTGGTTCTTGGCCTCCGACATTAAAGTACGCCACGCTTCCGTGTGTAGGGAAGCGTGGCGTAAAAAAAATAAATTGTTTGTTTTTTATGAAGAAAATGTTTTTAAAATTAAAATGAATGATAAACGACAGAAGTCTGAAAAATTAATTGTTACTATGACAATAAATTATCGTGATTGAATATGGCGCGGTTAATTATTTATTAAAAAAATATATTGTCATCGATACCGACATTTAACACCTAACACTGCGCAGAATGCTAAAAAATAGTTCCATATATCTAGACTAGCCTTAATAATATTGCAACAAAGTAGGGGTTGCAGCTTTACTGTATTAAATCATTCTTCTTTTTGCTTGTGCCCAGGAGTTTAGTCAACATGTATTGTACCTATACAATAATACTGTTATTTTTCATGCAAAGTGTGACTTTGGGTTTAAGAACTAAAAAAAGTTTTGCTATAATTCTTGATACAACATTATCGATGCAAGAAGAAATAGATGTTGTTAAAAGAAATATAGGCGCAGTGTTGAGCAGTGTTGATTTGCGTGTATTTGAAAACTTTATTGTGGTAACGTTTAAAGATCCAGGTAAACCAAAATAAGTGTAATGTGGTATACTAGGTTATTTTTTACTACGAAACGATCTACTCGTATTAAGCTTTTTTTTTTGGAAAAGCTGGGAAAATTAAGTTCAATAAAATTTTCTATACGAACCACTGAATTTTGCGACAAAAATTTACATGTTCAGTGAATGAAAAAGGTGATAACAACCTTTTCGACTAAATAACTCTTTGAACTGAATAACAATTTTCCTTCCGAAATCATTTTGGAAGGAAAATAGCTTTAATAGTTGTTCAGTTCGAAGAGTTGTTTAGTCGAAAATATTGTTCAGATTTATTGTTATTTAGTTTAAAACGTAAAGCAATTTTGAAAAATTGTAAGTTTGAATAGTATTCTGATAAGAACTATAATTTTCGCAATACCAGCCACACTGGCGGACAAAGTCCGTGACTGCCTGTGTCTGCCCGGCTCTCGTCTGCTAAGCCTCTTAAGGACGGTGGTGGCCACTTACCATCAGATGGCCCACCTACCCGTTTGCGCACTTGTGACATAAAAACGAAAAAACCTATTAAAGAAAAGTTTTTCAGACAAGATTTTCTTTATTTACAGATGTAGGTTCACCACAAATATTTTCAACCCCTTCTGGACTGGTATCTTCTATAAACAATGTGACTGTGAGCGGTGGACGAGACTGTCCAGAGAATTCCTTAGCAGGAATCAAGAAAGCCTTAGAAGACAGTAAATTGGAATCTTACATATTCGTGTTCACAGACGCCTATGCCAATGATTATAGCAAACTTGATGAAGTGAAGAATTTATGTCAAAGTACTAAAAGTCAGGTAAAGTATACGTGAATATGTTCGTCTGTCGTATTTCCGATAACTTATAACAGTTAAGTTAGTAAGGCACTTCCTAATTAGGAAAGGAATGCGTGGATAGAGTTAATAAGTGTCCTTGTTGTCCTTACGCAAGATCTTACACATTTGAACTTATTCATGAGCTATGATTATAGTAATAAGTAGCTTAAGATGTAGCTTATAGTAATAAGTAGCTTAAGAAGTAGCTATGACAAAATATTATAAATAGATAGTGACTGATAATCAAAGATAATATTTGGTTAAAACCCTTCTGGATCACACTGCGATACGGTTAAATAAAATCTGGTTTCATCATCTTGTCATTAATTGTAAATTTTTATATGGCAGTGAAATTTTACTATATGAAAAAGGAGTGTCTGGACAGCTCTGATAGTACGGGAGGGGTATGCGTCCAGATGCTCCCTGTTATACACAACAAAGAAGTTGCAACAAATTCACTTCTAGATAATCAAAATTCTAGCAAAGCCTAAGGTGATATAGGTATACAATCGTAAATCTATTCCGATTTGTGTACAGTATTCTATGATTATTTCCAGGTTGTAATATTTCTCAGCGGAAGTTGTTTGTCTACAAATGGTGAAGGACATGATGATAATATTAACGTCTACTTTGAAGTAGCTAAGTCTTGTAAAGGAAGTGTGATTCAACTGGAACCCGCAAACCTAAGACAGGTAAAATATTAAAGTTTTAAAGCAGTCGCGTTTTGTCTAAATCGGTCCTACTGATTTATTAAAACAGATGTTAAAAAGCGATTATGCTCTTTTAGTTTTCGGAAAGCTGTCCATTACTCCCCGTACAGTCATGTATATAAAAAAAAATCGTGTAGCAAAATCGTTAGTTTATCAACTTACCGCTAGTCAGCGTTGATAGATTTTCAGAAATTTATTATGTTAACTAATAAATTTCAACTGCCGTTACGGCGGCACACTTCCGAACCACTAGTGTGAATAGGGTGATTCTCTTAATTAGTTATTGATAGAAAAAGGTATAAATGTACTGATGATACTGAACAACGTTCCTCAAGGAACATAGGTCGAAATACGAAAATCAAGTTTTGACCTCCCATTAGAAACTGAGCCAGCTGATAGCGCATTTTGTATAGGAGGTCAAATTTGGTTTTTCGTATTTCGACCTATGTTTCTTGAGAAAATTTGTTCAGTATCATGAGTACATGTATATCTTTTGCTATCAAGAACTAATTAAAAGTCACCCTATACAACGTGTTAACGGAATAAGCGAAACTGAGAAAATAGTTTGTTCAGAATGGAGAGTAGAATCAATTTCACGGGTTTTTGATAGGGGTCAATTTTTTTATTTTTATTATTTAAATTTTTACCGCTTCTATTCTAAATATTTCTGTGGAAACGCGCGCTGGCGGTGCGGCGCCACGCGGATCATGAGCGGTGAGGAGGACTAGAACAACGAAGAAACTAGAACGATGATGAAACTTTAAAATAACAATATATTGTTGAATTTTGATATTGACATGAATTTGTATTAATAAAAATCAGTTGGGGTGTATGAGGGTTTCGCTTATTCCATTAACACGGTGTATACTATACTATACCTAGGCGTAAAGAGAACGGACAGAGTTCGCAACACTACCCTGGTCACCAAGACTCCCATTGCTGACGTTACCGAAAAAACTGCAAAGCTGAAATGGGAGTGGGCGGGTCACGTGTACATGATGCACCCGAAGAGATGGGCCAGAGCCTCTACTGAGTGGATCCCCCTCGATAGCCGGCGAGGAAGAGGAAGGCCTACGGGCGCGACGACCTAGATGCTTTCGAAGCCGATTGGCAAACCGTGGCCCATGATCGTGATCTTTGGAAAAAAAGGGGAGGTCTCTGCCCTGCAGTGGGACATTTAGGGCTATTAAAAATATGTACATATATGTGTACACCATTTTACTCCGTATCATGTATTAAAATTCGTCGAATCAAAGAAAGAATTGGGAAATCAAAGATTGTCACAAAAATTCTCATAAAGAAAAAAGTACTAAGTATGTCTATTTAAAACGTCAAAATACAAAGAAAAATTAAGAAAGGATAATATTATACAGGAAGTCTCAGAAAGAACTAACTTTTTCAATTAAATAAAAAATATTTTCTGTTACATTTTTTATTGTTAATAACCTAAAGTATACAGTCGGGATTTTTTTTTATATCACACCATCCAAATACGAGTATCTTCTACCGCGGGTCTGGCACTCTTCAAAGCGAATTATGAAAAACGTTCCTCAGAACAGAAGTTGACTTGAAATGTGGCTGATCTCTTGCTCAATATTCTCTTTCAATTCGGCCTTAGTTGATGGAGAATTTTCGGTTACCCGAAATCCCAGAGGAAAAAATCGGGTGGCGTGAGATCTGGGCTCCTCGGAGGCCACCTGATGTCACGTCTTACTGAAATGATCTTTTCAGGAATAAGCGGCGTACGACCTCCATTGAGTGCCAGACCCGGGGTGGAAGACATTTGGATGTAGTGATTAAAAAAAAATGAATTTCCCGACAGTATACTTTAGGTGTCCCGTGTGGTGCCGGCAAAGAATAGTACCAACCCATACATACCCGTGGGTGTCGTAAGAGGCGACTAAGGGTTAACTGGAGGATGGGCAGCAGCATCCTCCTTTATTTGTTACATCTTACTTACTGCGGTCACCTACAACCGCGGTCCATAGTGCCAGCCGTAACGCTAACAAGCGAGGTGACTATGGTACTTCCCCTCCACATTTTTCCAGCAACAGCTAGAATTCTCCTAGGGAGCTCCCTGTCCTGTAGTGGACGTTTCATGGGATGTTATGATGATGATGATACTTTAGGTTATTAAAGATAATTGAAATGTAACAGTAGGTATATTTTTTTATTTAATTGAAAAAGTTAGTTCTTTCTGAGACAACCTGTATAAATCAATTGTTTATTAATATTTGATGAGACTTCGGGGTTTACGTTGAAGTAGTAAAACACCTTTTTGTTAATTTGCTGGTTTTTGTATTAAATTAGAACCGATATTACAAATGTGTCGCGTTCTCAACGGTGGACAGGTAACAAGCCCGCGATTGACTTATATCTACTTATAGCTATAGTCTATACTAAACGAACGGCGGGAAATCCGAATGGGTTGGGCGTGTGCGCCTCAACATCCCCCCGGGCGTTGAAAGCTCCAGCTTTCAACAATCATCAACTGGCAATGGGCAGATCTTGCTGAACGCTCGGCGAATGATACCAGTGGACGTCTTAATGTCTGCGACTCGGTTAATCCCATCGTTACCAGGAATTACTCCAACAATACGGCCAAGTCTCCATTTCAGTGGCGGCATATTATCCTCCTTAACTACTACCATAGTATTCACAGCGAGAGGGTTGTTAGAAACACGCCACTTAGTGCGTTGCTGCAACTCTGAAACGTACTCTTTAGTCCATCTTGACCAGAAATTCTGTCTAAATTGTTCGATGCGTTGGTACCGAGTCAGGAGTTTCGTGTTTGCATCATTGTAAACAGGTGAAGGGAAGGTCGTCAACGGTCTCCCAATCAAAAAATGTCCAGGCGTCAGAGGTTGAAGATCATCAGGATGCGACGACAGCGGCGTCAAAGGGCGTGAATTTAAAACGGCCTCAATTTGTACAAGTACTGTCATCAGATCCTCATAAGTTAAATGACAATTGCCCAGCACTCTAACTAAATGATGCTTCGTAGATTTGACCCCCGCTTCCCAAAGACCGCCAAAATGGGGGGCATAAGGGGGGGCAAAGTGAAAATTAATGCCTTCATTTGAAACGTTCTCAGATAATGAGTTACCTTGAGACTTTAGGAATTTACCAAGCTCATTACAGGCTCCTACGAATGAAGTGCCATTATCAGAAAAAATGTTCGTTGGTTTGCCTCGCCTACTGATAAAACGGCGTAAAGCTGACATAAAACAGTTGCTTGTCAGGTCACCCACCAATTCTAAATGGATGGCTTTAGTAGTGCAACAAACAAAGAGTGCAATATAAACCTTTACAAGCCTAGATCCACGACCTTGCCTACTCAAAGACATCAATGGGCCAGCATAGTCAATGCCAGTATTTTCAAATGGGTAACCACCAGGTTGCACGCGGTTCTGAGGTAAATTTCCCATCAAGGGTGCGACAGTTTGACCCTTGATTCTGCTACATTTAACGCAACTACGATAGCATGAACGGGCTAAATTTCTACCACCTATAGGCCAAAAAGCCTCTCTAATGGACGCGAGCAATAATTGGGGTCCCGCATGAAGCAGTTTTAAGTGTTGTTTTTTGAATAACAACTTTGTAATAATGTGCTTACTATCGACCAGAATGGGATGTTTTTTATCAAAGTAAAAATTTGAATTATTCAAGCGACCTCCCACTCTCATAATTCCATTGCTGTCAAGAAAAGGATTGAACATTAACAACCGATTTTTATTTGACAAACTGCCTTTGTTGAGTAAAGTTTCGTATTCGGGGAAAGATTCGTTCTGTGCTTGTTTAATAATAACATCAGCAGCCTGTTCTAATTCACGCGCACTTAAACAAGACGAATTTTTCGTGCGTGATCTGCAATTGTAAATGAATCGTAGCACGTAAGCTACAGCACGGGTCAGTCTACTTAAATTTGAAAAACGGCTAAAATCAACTAATTTGTTACTGCTGGCGTCAGCAGTCAGTAACGTTACTTCAGCGCGAAGTTCAGGTAAATCGTTTGAACCACCTACATTAGGAGGATAGCATGACTCTTCGCCTTTCAAAAAATCAGGCCCTTCCCACCATTGCTTGAGAGATTGCATCAGGGAAATATCAACACCGCGAGAAATGTAATCAGCAGGGTTCTGGTCAGTAGGTACATGACGCCAGTTCCATTTACCGGTACTTTCAAGAATCTCAGAAACGCGGTTTCTAACGAAAGGTTGCAGTTTCGTTGGATGCATCTTTAACCATCCCAAAACAATGGTGGAATCGGTCCAAAATATACAACGCCCTATTTTTAATCTTAACGCGGTTGTAATCTTTTCATACAGTCGTGCGCTCGTCAACGCGCCACACAACTCAAGCCGCGGAATAGTCGTTGCAGTAATTCGCGCTACGCGACTTTTAGCGATCAGTAATCGTACTGTGACTTGTCCAAACTCATCGACGCTTTTTACGTACGCACAAGCACCGTACGCTTTTTGTGATGCGTCTGAGAAAATATGAATTTCAACAGATTGAACGAAATCACGAACTACTCGCCGCGGAATTCGGATGATATTTAACAATGACAGAGACTGAAGAATAGTCGACAATTCTTGGCTAATATCAAGTGGAACGCGCTCATCCCATGATAGTTTGAGCAGCCACAGCTTCTGCAACATCATTTTGAAAACTATCACACAAGGTGAAAGCAAGCCCAGAGGATCAAAGATCCTGGAAATAACTGATAAAATTGTTCTTTTTGTGAACTCTTGAGGAATATCAATATTATTAGAGAAGTGCAACTCATCACTTTGTGGCTGCCAACCAAGGCCCAAAGTTTTACATGGCTCGTTGGAACCAATATTTAAATCAAGAGATGAGTGCTCCTTGTGATTAGGCAGCAATGACGGCTCATTAGATTTCCATTTCCTGAGGGGCATGCACGCTGAAGCTAGAACTTCAGTTACATCTTTACGCAATTTATGAGCTTCCTCAATGGAATCCACGCCAGTCAATAGGTCATCGACATAAAAATCGTTAATGATCACTTCAGCGACTTTTTTGTCCTCGCAGTCCAGACCCAATTGTTTCAGACAACGGATAGCAAGAAATGGTGCACTTGCTGTTCCGTAAGTGACGGTGTTTAATTGATAAACCTTCAAAGGAGCCGACACGTCGTCACGCCATAAAATCTGTTGCAGATGACGATCATCAGGGTGCACTGAAACCTGACGGTACATTTTCTCAACGTCAGCCGCTAGAATATACTTATGTTGTCTGAACCTTATAAGGATGCTAAGCAGGTCAGTCTGAATGGTCGGCCCTACCATTTGGATATTGTTTAGTGACAGCCCTGATGTTGTAGGAGAACTGCCATTAAATACAATTCTTAATTTTGGGGTGATACTGCTTTTTTTTAAAATACCATGATATGGGATAAAATGGGCAGACTCTAGTGACGACTTGCACTCAGTCATGTGACTTAATGACTCATATTCTGTCATAAATTCGCGATAGCGACGCCTTAAATCAGAATTATTTTGAAGTCTACGTTCCATAGACAAAAAGCATTTCTTTGCTGTCTCAAAGGAATCTCCTAGTACATGAGCAGGTTCCTTTAACGGAATCCTAACGCAAAAACGACCATCTTCTAATCGACTTACATTTTTGACAAAATGCTCTTCACACCTTTTTTCCTCTTGAGAGTAACATGATGACTTAATATCGATCTCTTCGAGCTCCCAGAATCGTGTTAATCGATTCTGAATGTCATCGTTTGAATTTACTTGCACAAAATTGCATTTTATAGGATGAGAATCATAATATGAGCGATTACTTATAGAACCCGAGACCAACCATCCTAATTTAGTCTCATATAAAACTAAGTTCCCTGAACCTAAGCGAATCTTTTGCGTCCCCAGTAAATCCCAAAATAAATCGGCTCCAATGATCATGTCAATATCTGACGGAGTATTAAATTGAGGATCGCTCAAAGATATACCACTTGGAATATCAAATTCTGACATATCTATATGACGAGAAGGAATTTGATCAGTGATTGTGGGAAGAATAAAACAATTAATATTAGTTTTATAATTTTTGTTCATTGAAAACAATACAGTTTTACACATTTTACCGACGTGAGATAATGAATTATTTACACCGATGACTGACTTGTTTACCTGCCTCTCAGGTAAATTTAATTTCTTAAACAAGTCCTCGGTAATAATGCAAGAAGTGCTGCCGCTATCGAGCACCGCGCGAGCGACGTAATCACGTCCGTCAGCACCTTGTAGCTTAACGAGCGCAGTGGACAACAGCACCTCGCGGCCGCCCGCGCTGCCGCCGGCTCCTTCTCCCGCGCCTTCCGTGCACACGCTCGCTGACAGGGTCACGTGCAGGTTGTCGTGACCCGGCGGCGGCGACAGCGGGGGCGCCTGGGTCGTTGTCCCTAAGGAGGTGTTACTTGATGAAGGATTAGCTTGGATAGCCAGAGGAGGGCGGTTCTTCTCACTCGGAACATGAACTAAAGAATTGTGTCTTTTTTTACAATGTGTACAACCACTCTTTTTACACTGATTGGCATAATGGCCTTTCTTAAAACAGTTAAAACATACCTTTAGTTCTGGCAACATTTTCAGTCGCTCTTCATTTGTAAGACTCAAAAAATGAGTGCAGTTACGAAGGTTATGTTCATCATTGCACTTAGGACATAAAACTTTCTTTAGCTGACTAGAATGGCCAGCTGACTGCGTGTTAGCAACTGTAAACATACTTTTAATATTATTATTATTATGTTTGTGCGAATGAACCGAGGTACTATGCGTTAATTCTAACGTTTCTAAAAGGTCTGCTCGGCTGCGCAAGAAAGAAACAAGAGTATCCAAAGTAATAGGCTTAGCTTTATCCATCTGTGACTTGAGCTCCTCCCACTCACGATACGATTTAGTATCCAACTTACTACTGACTAAGTAAATTAGGAGCGTGTCCCAGTGGTCAGTGGGCTCCTTTAGAGTTTCCAGCGCGCGCAGATTTTTGTTTAAGTCGTCCAGTAAACGACGTATAGAGACAGACGTTTCCCTAGTAATCGCAGTCATATTAAAAATAGCAGAAACATGATTCTGTACTAAAAGCCGCGTATTTTCATACCTATCACACAGAAGGCTCCATGCAACCTGATAGTTAGCAGCCGAAAATTCGATTGATTTGATAACTAACTTGGCACTTCCCTCTAAAGATGTCCTTAAATAATGAAATTTATTTATCTCTGATATTCTACTTTCATTGTGAATAAGAGACAGAAACGTGTCGTGAAACTCTAACCAGTTTTCATAAGATCCACTAAATTTAGGCAGCGCTATGGTGGGCAACTTGACAAGATTGTGCAAAGGTTCCTCATGACCAGATGATGAATTTCTGTCAGATTCCGATGGCGGAGGCTTAGAATAAAATTCGATTATTTCTTGTGCTTTCCCTATCAACTCATAATAAATAGATTCAAAGTCTTGTCGTTCTTTTAGTTGAGCATCAAGATTATCAGTCGCAAATTCTAATTTTGATTGAATTTCATCATAAAGATCGTATACTTTTATCATTTGGTTAACTTGTAATTGTAAACTCATTACCTGAGCACGATCCAGTGGCTTATTCAAACCTGCTATGTATTTCTGGAAAACTGTCAAACGCCCTTTAATATTTCCACGTTTTTTCACGTTATCTTTAAATTCCTGATTTTTATTTTCATCATCGTTTGGCATTTTGGGAAGCGGTTATCAAACCTGGAATTCACAAACAAAATACCTATTTAACAATGTACAGTACACGCACGTCTAACAATAAATACACTATTTGCACTAGTATACACTTAAATCTTATAAATTCCTACTATTTATTCTATTCCAATCACAAATTGCACATAAACATACAATAATAAAGGTAAGACAAAAATAAGGTTCGTACCGGCTTAAAGAACACTAAAAACGTCTACAATATCTTATGTACTGGTAATTAGGTACTTTAACTACACTGTTTGCCCTTAACACTGACTAATTTTAACAAATTGACACTAGAAAATGTTAAAAACACGAATATTTTGCTTATCTGACCTAATTACGCAGTTAACTAACCGGCTGGCGACCGGTGCATACAAAAGACATCAACGCGTCTGCGGACAATGGAATGCAGTGGCCGGGTACGATTACGTAATAACTTGACTAAGTACTTATAGGATTGGAATAGTGCACTTGAAATAAATTAACACTTTAATATGTTATAGAACGTAGGAAATTATATTAATGTAGGAAAAAACTAGTACATACCTAGATGTAACGTATGTTACCTGATCCAAATTACTTAAGGAGAAAAGAATGATGGGCTAGAAAATAATACAAAAGCAGTCTAATGTAGAAATATTCACGCCCTGAAGTACTTTATCTTGACCTCCGTGATGATATTTCCGATCTCTTCGATGATCAGAGCCTTTGTTCCCAACGACCTTCTCTGTCCTTCAAATATGTCCGATGAAATATCCAATGATCGCAACAAATCGATTCTTCTTATTTATTATTCGGATCGAAGGACCATGATGAGAGTTCGGGGTTTACGTTGAAGTAGTAAAACACCTTTTTGTTAATTTGCTGGTTTTTGTATTAAATTAGAACCGATATTACAAATGTGTCGCGTTCTCAACGGTGGACAGGTAACAAGCCCGCGATTGACTTATATCTACTTATAGCTATAGTCTATACTAAACGAACGGCGGGAAATCCGAATGGGTTGGGCGTGTGCGCCTCAACAATATTACTCGTTCTTCTTCATGTTTCAGGCGTTCAGTTTTATGAAAGGAATGATCGAAACTGATTGGAGTGAGGTTAAAATTATTGATCCCCTTGGTAATAATGCAGATTTCAGAGTAAGTATCCAAATCAAATTGATCCAAACTAGCTATTGAAAAGAAAAGAAAAGAAAGTTGTTTAGTTTCAGCGTTCCAATCACTGTCGTTTTAGTACAACTGACAGATACGTGGTACAGTCAAGAGCAAATCAAGCTTGACACTTTTGACTTTGTATCGTTCTTATTTCAATAGACGTACGGGCTAAAGTCGCGCTGTGACTGTCAAGCTTGACCTGTCGTTGACTGTACATACTGTTGTCCTTAAACTGCAATGCAGTGATAGCTTTTCCGCATTTTAGATATATATAGGTTATCATTGCCGTCATTTACGGAACAAAATTTACATCATGTTCAGTAGATAGATGCTCAGCGACTTTATAGCTCGGTATCATTCAAATATCCAATCCAACTGCTCTACAAGGTTATTTTTTTGGACCTGATTATGCCCACCTTGTTACAGAGGTCAAAAGCAACAACTTTTGTTCTACGACTTTGCTAACAACGGACGAAAAATTTTTAACTTCCCTGGGGAGTCGAAAATTGTTTGTGCGTTGTTAGCAAAGTCGTAGAACAAAATTGGTTGCTTTTGACCTATGTAATAAGGTGGGCATACTCATATCAGGTCCAAAAAAATAACCTAGTATAACGCTGTTATATTTAGCTTCATCCTTGGGCTATCATACCGATATCGTAATCTTAGCTGGTAGCGAAATTATTTTTGGAGACGACAGAGAGCTCGTAAAGACGAGTAATTAAAGGAGTAACAGGTCTATATAAAAAATACGGAATGTATTTGTTTTACTGACTGTTTCTGCGGTTGGTACTGACCCTTCTTTTTGCGTCGCATGACCTTTGTTTGATCCCCGTCTAGGACAAACATTAGTGTGGAGATGGATGTTCGTAACTTATTTCAATGAATAAACTTTTAGGAAAAAAATCGGATTCCCCATGAAAAATTGCAAATTTGATTGGACAGTTTGAATGTTGAGGTCAATTTCTTTATCACATCCTAAAAGTTATACTCGCTGAAAGTTGTTCAGTTACGTTGACTGATCATGCCCTTTCAGATTAAAGAAGGCTGTCCCTTACACCCTGTATATTTAAGTATTATAAGTCTAATACCCAAAATATTCTTTATTTAAGTATTATAAGTCTAATACCCAAAATATTCTTTATTTACAATTCAGCTTTCTGTTGATGACTCAACATCGATGATCATGATAGCAATGCAAGGGAACCTCACAAATCCTAACCTTCAAATCCGTGACCAACATGGCGATATTAAAGTAGAAAGGATTATAGCAACTACTACAGCTCTCGTAAGTTATATTGTTATTACGTGGTATTTATTTACAGTTGTAAAGAGAAATTTCCCGTTAAAGATTTAATAACAGCGTTTACCGAGCTTCAGAAGACATATTAGTAAGTTCAGAAAAAAAAACTTTGACTTTGAAACTGACTTATTAAAAAAACTTTTTAATTACCTAATAACTGAATATCCCTTTCCTGACGGCAGTTAAATTACATCGCTTCATAAAAAATGTGGCGCCACGTGAGAAAACATATTAAGAAGCGACGAGAAAAATAATGTCAAAGATCAATTTTATTAGGTTTAGTCTTACAGTTGGTGCTTTCGTTACTGTAAGAGCATTAAAGTGCCTGAACAAACATTTAGTAAGGGGATCGAAAACTGATAGTAATGATTTGGAACACGGCTAGCTATTCAAAGATACATATAATATAATAATATTTTAGTACACCATATAATATAATAATTAAAATTTAATATTTTTCAGGCAGTCCGACTAAAATATCCTAATCCTGGCAACTACTTATTTAGAATCAACAATAGAGGTCATATTTGGGCAGCAGTATTTATGAAAAAAAACTTTCCTATGCAAGTTGGTTTCAGTATCAGGCAACCACAAAGTATGAAAGAGACAAGTTCCCGGCCACTACCAGGTAAAAAGGGAGCCAGTGAAATTACCGTCATTCATAATATGCCACTCATACAAATACATATTTAAAACTACACACTTACAAAAACGGACACGCTTACAACTAAGAAGGATGCTTGAGCAGAAGGTGCTGTCGTCTTACAAATATCTGTACAATTTTCAAAAGTTTCAATGATAAAAGTACTCGTAACGGCCACGTTCCGTTTTCACGCACTAGTAGATTTAAATCGCACGAATAGCTCTATAATATTAAATATTGGTTGCAGATAGAAAAACCTACATTTTCATAGCTCTACCATCAGATACAACAATAAAATTACTGTCAGCAGATCTTTTGAATCTTGATACCAATGAAAGATCATATTTAAATCTGGCAGAACATAGTGAGCGCCAAGCACATTATATCACAAGTGCAGTTTTTAATCACGACCACGCCTTCCAAATTATTGTAAGTACCTCCAATGACATTAATACTCGTTAGTGTTTATAACTGTGGTTCCATCGAAAGCAAAGAAATTCCTTAACATAAAACAGTGATGTTACTCTAAAAATAGAGGAAAGCAAGTGGGCATGAAAGGTCAAAGAATAATGGATGTGGCATGTGGAGATGATACAAGGTATGGAAAGGAAGAGATGCAATGTATAATTGCGCCAATGCAAATTGATTTTGACAGGGCAGACGAATGATGAAGCAAACTTTATATCAGTGCTCGTTGGAACGTTCGTCATACTTACAACCCAAGTAAGAGCAGATGTAAATTTTCTTATTAACTATAAGTACCAAAAAAAATTTAAACACATATTTTACTCTTTTTTTACTATACTCGTTGAAAATACGTTTTTTTTACAGGTTGAAGGACAAGATACATCTAACAACCGCGATGTTACAAAGTCTACAAGAATTTTAGAAGCACAGAAGGCATCTGGCGTAGGAGGTACAAAAGACTTTTACAATAAAAAGAAAACTAGTTAAATGCATGAAAATTTATGTAGCCAAATAGAGGAAAATTATATTTGTAAGACACCCAGAGGTGATGAGAAGAATTCAAATTCCTCGTCAGGTTTTTTTCTCATAATTTTGACTGTGCGTATAGTTTGTCTTAGTTTTAAGAATTTTATTAGAAATAATTTTTTGTAGATATTAGATCCTTACCAAAGGAATTACGATTGAGAATAATGAGATAATTATTTCCATAATTTGTTTTATATTGGAAAGTTGATTTCAAGGTTATCAATCTGCACATTAAATATTGTTTTGATTTATAATTTGGCATCTCAAATTAAAGGTTCGAAAGTTATCGACTCAAATGTCGACCGTTTTCATCATTAGATTTGTTTTACTAAATTAAAGCTGCTGTTAGCTTAATGGCAAAAATGTAAAAAATAAAATAAAATTTGTATTTGTCATTCATAAAAAAATGCAAACGTTAGTGCTGAAAATTGAGTTGACATAGAATTTCAACGCCTATAAGGACCTAATTTTAAATTTATTAATTATATTTATTCTAGTGAAACGTGTTCCCGAAAGCAAGCCTCGTGTAGAAATAATACCACCCATGAATACATTAGTAGACTTTGGTGGCAGTCTTAGAGTTGCTTGTAAAGTTACTGGTTTTCCTCAATCAGATGTTGATTGGAAGTTCGAAAATGGTGACTTAATTTCATCAGAAGTAAGTTCATTGACGAATTTTAAAAGTGTGGTTTCTTCATTTTACCTGGGTTGAAAGCTTGGTTATTTCTGGACCCCTTTTTGAAGATTTTTGATGTTACTCAGAATATTTTTTAGCGAAAAAGATTGATTTTGGCGACTTAATTATGATTTACGCCATCATTAGAGCAATTTGTATGGGAGAACTAAATTTCTTTCTAATTTTTCGGTCCATGTATCTTTGCTCAGATTTATATTCGCTTGAATCTGAAAGTAGCTGCTCGAATTTCATTTACCTCTTGAAAATCTTTATTAAAACCAAATTATCAATTTACAGACAAAGTCTTTGTTTTTGAAATGTTTGCATCATAAAAATCTTTAAATGCACTTGCGGGACAGCTAAATAAGTCTCTTAAAAAATCGTTACCTTGATGTCAATTGTTCTGTTTTCTGGCAGGTCCTTAGTGACCTATTTCAGCAACGTGTAAAATAAGGGACATTATACATAGTAACACCTTTCTTTATTAGCAACAGCTAGTGTTTGTAATTGTATCACATTTGTTTTCATAGGATGTGTTAGTAGAAATACCAGACATATTCGTGAGTTACGTTACTATCAGTAACCTGAGAAGAAACGCCACCATTTCTTGTAAAGCAATAAATTCTCATGGGGAAGACACGCACACGCTGGACTTGTTTGTAAAAAAGAACTTTGTTTTCGAAGTTAAGCAGATGCCCAAGGGTAAGAAAGAGTTATCCTCCTTACATTCAGGTCTTTTAAAGAAGTGTAATTTATTCTTAATAGGATATTCTTTTAACGTCAGTTAAATTACATCGCTTTACAAACAAAGTGGCGCCATGTAGAAAAAACAGAGGCGACATGAAAGTTACAGGTACTTTTTTGCCTTGCAATTTAAAAATATTATACGATATGTACCACGTGTGAGCTTGGCAAATTTAATTTTTATTAATAACATTTAAAATGTAAATGATTTTAGATTTTGTTCACTGTGTATTAAAGTTATGAATTTACAGATGAAACTGTAGAATTTGGTGCAGAGGGAAGATTGTACTGTGAAATAGAAGCCTTTCCTACAGCCACTATACGATGGTATCACAACGACACTAGGCTAAGTGAAGAAGTGTCTGAGAACGTCGAATTAAGCTCACATAATCAGATGCTTTTAATAAAAAAAATGAGCATTCAAGATACTGGTGAATATAAATGTGAAGTAACTCATCAATATGAGAATCAAACCTTTACTGCAACAGTTGACATCAGTGGATTAGGTATAGAAATACTTGTATTTTTTATTGTAATGATATACTTATAACATAAGTATTTAAGAGTTAAGCTTGATAGTATTGTTTTGCAGAATCTCCACGCATAGAAACACCTTTAGAACGAGCACAAAGAAACATAAACTTAGGAGAATGGATAGAATTAGAATGGTAATCACTTCATGAACATACAAGGTTATGATTTGAATGTGTTTTCAATGTCAAATCAATATACGCAAGTCAATGCTGTTAACATACAATGCAATATTTTATATGTTTGAAATATTGATTACTCATGTATTTTGCAGTATCGCCACAGGAAAACCAGCACCAGATATAAAATGGAAACACAAAAGCAATGACGCGAATGAGTTCAGCTCCCTACCCGACGGAGTTTATTTTGAGAACGGGAAAATTAAAATACCTTCCATTAAAATGGAACATTCCGGAGTATACAGATGTGAAGCATCCAATATATTAGGACAAGATGGACGTGATATCACCGTCGAAATCCAGTGTAAATTTTCATCGCTAACCAACTGCCAAGTTTGAAATGTAAATTCACTGCAGCGGATTCGGAATCTTTTATTCGGGTTCATAAAATATTCAGTTGCAGACTGATAATAATTTTACAATACTCATAGAAGACACGTTTGAGGATGCCACTACTTAAAAACTTTTGTTTTAGTTTATTTTTATTCACAAACCATGTCCTTTGAACGGTAGTTAAAAAGTTTGACATCAGTTTTTGACTTCACTTACTCGTACACTAACATAAGAAGTTATAATGGTTAAGAATAGAGAAGAACACAGAACCGTTCGATCATTATGTAGAAAACACGTTATTCATACCTCCTAGCTGCGATATTATAATAAAATTATCCCATTATACATAAACACATATCTTGTTTTAGCTTCAATTACAGAATAAAAATGATCAATCAAAAATGTGATTGCATTTTTGGGAAAGTTGTTCGTAGTCGCATAATATTGAGATTCCTGCTGTTACGTCATATCTTATGAATTAAACCCGAGAACGTGCAGCAATCCTTTTTGCATATCGTGCAATGAAATACGATACGCAATGTAGAGTCCACGCAATAAATAATCCCGGGATTCTCTGAGGACTAAAAACAATCTATATTTTGGAATTATTTTTATTCAGCAGTGTGCACCTGAGCTACTTTGTAAAGATGCTAATTGTAATACACAAACAACTAACCATAAAATATGTGAAATTTGATTATTTATAGACCCGCCAGTTATCAAAAATACGCAAAATACATTGACTGTGAGAGAAGGAAATATAGTTGAGTTGAATTGTGAAGTTGATGCTGTTCCAGCTGCAAGGGTCTATTGGGAAATGTGTCAAGATGACGTTATCGTACCTTTTGATAGCAGACATACTACTGATGAACATAATACTCATAGGCAAGTGCACTTCTGTATCAGAATACGAGATCAACAACAAGTAAATGGTGTAAATTAAAAAGTCCAAAGATTTTATCCATTAGGCAAAGATGCTGCGTTCGAAGCATATAACTCTATGAACCTAAATATTTATTGGGAGCTGTAGTGTTAAATGTAAAATTTGAAGCTACATGATATAATGATCTTTTCAGTAGCATTATTTCCAACTTCAACTTCACTACACCAAATGCGTGACGTCCTATAATAGATTATGAAGTAAAGTTTTAATTTTATATTATCTGCTTGTTATAGATTTGAAGCTCTGTGGAAAGATTACGGAAATTACCATTGCATTGCAGAGAACGCTATTGGAAAATCTGAAAAAATCGTGACAGTTCATGTCTTAGGTATGTATACTCGATTTTATTTTTTATTATAAACATGTTTAGTGTTTGGACAGTCACTCGTATTTTACAGTTTTATTAATTTTGATTACTTACAGATTAATTTGGCATAAAATTTCTCCTAAATATTTTTTTTCAGTGGCACCTTATATTCAACCGCCTCAACACAAAAATATAACAGCAAAAATTGGCTCCTCTTTGTCATTGGCATGCAATATTTTATTTGGAAATCCTTTGCCTTCTACAAAATGGGAGTTCATTTCTTTGGATTATTCACGAATGGTTTTATTAAGGTAATGTTCGGTCATAGCAAGGAGCATTGATTATAGTATTGAATCACACGTATCTGTCAATCACTTCATGATATTTTAAACGATATAATTTACAATTTATGTTTTTTTTTTTCTTCTTTTTCAGAGGAAATACTTCGAGAAATGATTTAAGTTTAATAAATATATCAAAAAACAATGAAGGGTCATACATTTGCATAGCTGAAAACGATGTAGGATCTGACAGTATAAAAATTTCTTTGAGAGTTCAGTAGACTATAGGTAAATTCTACGAAATTACAATGAAGAAAATAACATTGTGTTTAATTTATGATTCGCAGAATTTCGGTGTAGGTATCTAAACAAGCGATAAGAAAATATGTGACTCGCGGTTTGCCCCTTGACATTAACAATCATGATTCATAATTGATAATCCTATCGGCGTATTAGTATATTATTGTAAATGCAAAAAGGTATGTTTAATCATTGCAACTTACTAATTTAAATTACTAATTTACTAATTAAAAATTTGGCTAAATTAATAGTTTTATAATAAAAATGAAATAGTCTAATTTTTATTCAGTATAAAAATAATACTTCACTCGTCAAATTGTTATCATCGTGTTAAAATTATTAATTTTTTTGATAAAAAAGAGTTTAATGATATGCTGACCAACATTTGTTCCTTAGAAACGATTCATATAAGACTTTTAAAATCCATATAGTCAGAGCTGAAGGCGGAAGCTAATAATGGAAATAAATACATTTGTTTTGATGATTTATTGTCCATTCCATAAGTGACTTCGTTTAGTGACTACTATATTTACACAAGTTGAAAATGAAACTTAATTTAATTATTGCATTATTAATAACAATACATTGTGTTGAGTGTCATCACATTTCAAGAGTAAAAAGAAGTAGCAAAGTTTTTGAGTATGTTTCAAACAAAACCTCACAGGCGACCAATTATATAATTCCGAAGTGGAGGACCCTTGCAAACTCAACTTTCCATAGAGCAGAAAATGCTATTTCATCAATATTCAACTATTTCCCACGCAGTGGAAAAAATATTAAAGAAGATGATCTTACAATACAAGAAAAGTTCAAGGCCTATATTGACAAGGCCCATAATACAGCGAATACCGTTTTTGATACCATTGCCCCCGAACAGACTGATTACGAGTGTTCAGATGATGATCCTGCGATTCAGATGACTGCGTTACAATTGATCACCGTTCATGGATATAATGCAGAAGCACACACAGTGCTTACTGAAGATGGCTATCTTCTAACAATACACAGGATTCCCTACTCCAAGTATTTAAGAAAAGTATCCGACAAAACAATTTTACTACACCATGGATTTCTCGGAAGTTCAATAGATTGGGTGATCCCTGGGGCCAGAAGGAGTTTGCCTTATATTCTGTCTGAAGCCGGATATGACGTGTGGATGACAAATGTCAGAGGAAACACATATTCTAGAGCTCATATTTTCCGCCCGGTTGAGTCTGCTGCCTTTTGGAATTTCACATTTAATGAAATAGCTCAATATGACTTACCAGCTGTCATTGACTATATTAGAGAGCGCAAAGGAGAAAACGAAAAAATTGATTACATTGGTTTTTCCATGGGTACGACAGTTTTATTTGCCATGCTGTCAATAAAACCTAAATATAATGATATTCTAAAAACTGGATATACTTTAGCTCCAGTCGCTTACATGAAGGAAATCAAAAGTCCTTTTAAGATACTTTCTAACTATGGTAAGACGATTGAAACATTCTTTAAACTTTTTGGTGCAAATGAGTTTTTACCACGAAATGCTGTACTAAGGTACTTATCAAAGCATTCGTGTAAAATTGAAGATTTTGGGGAAGCTCTTTGTGAAATTTCTATGTTTTTAATGTGTGGATATGATAATAAACATTTTGACAGTTCGTTGATGCCGATGATATTAGGACATCTGCCCGCTGGAGCTTCGACGAAGACATTGGCTCACTTTGCACAGGAAATCAGAAATAATGGAACTTTTCAGCAATTTGATTATGGTGAACAAGGGAATATGATACAGTATGGCACTCCTAAGCCGCCTGAGTATCCACTTGAAAATTTAACTCTTCCTATAGTTATGATAAGTGCCCAAGACGACTGGTTGTCAAGCGTCGCAGATGCGAAACTATTACTAAATAAACTTCGTACTGCTGAACATCATGTAGTAGAAGATAAGGAATTTAATCATTTGGATTTCGTCTTTGCAAAAGACGCGCAAACACTAGTTTATGAAAAATTGTTATCGATGCTAAAGAGACGTGATACAAACTTTGTAATTGAGACCAATGACATTAAAGAAAACTGATCTAGTATTGTTTGTGTTTTTTTTTGAGGAAAATTTCGAAAATGATTACGAGTACGTGAGTCTGTTTTCCTAGATTCAAAAGCTATGCTTTCGTATTTCAGGTAAAACGGAGGTAGATATGCATAATTGACTAAGTAATATTTATAAAGTTACATACATACCCACCAACGAAAAGAGGCTATATTTAAGCGTAGGCCCCACAACATCAAAATTTGTTTTGAGATGAGTAGACTAAAAACTAATTTATTGAAAAATCAGTTATTGTAAAAACTTTAAAAATAAAAACTTGTACATACAAGGTAAACAAACACGCGATAACAAAACTTGTGGTTTGCCCTCTGCTTTGACACAAAGGATGATTCATGCGTGATAATCGAATCGTCTAATTACCTATTATAATTAAAACAGTTTGTTTAAACGGTCACTTCTTTTTCTTGATTCATATGGAATGGCTTAATTTTAGGGCTACGAACCAAAATGGTAAAAAAAGGAACCCTTATGTTGCGATTTCATCTGTCTGTCTACATGTTACACTTGTTTTATCTCAGCAAGTTAAAAATGCTTGCCCAACTTTATTGCAAACAAAAACTTATTGTAAGTGGGGCTCAAAGAGAGGGGTAAAATTTCAAATTGTCGTTACTATATCTCAGGGCTTTTCTTGTAAAATATAAAATGGGCTTTTTTAACGACTCTTAATTTTCAAGTTATGGTGTAAAAAAAAACTATCTTCCTTATCTACCTTATCTCCAAAGTTTGCTCAACAAAAATAACTAAATTAATTATAGTCGATAGAAATTTATGTAAATATAAGAGGAAAATTTAACGAACTCTGTAAGTAGCACAATTTTGTAGAAATCTGCAAAAAACCTTTACAAACTAACTCAGTTTTAGGGTCCTAAAATGGATTTCATGGCTTCTGAAGTACTATAGAACCCCCCGCGATCGACCCCGCCCTGTTATAATCACTCTCACTAGACGCGCTCCCCGAGACCAACTTCTTCGCGCAGCCAGATCTAGACGAGGTCTCACCACTGACAAGATCGAAGTGCCTGGAAATTCAAGGAAAATTTTCATAAACGAACACCTTACTAAACGAAACAGAGTCCTGTTCAGTAAAGCTCGTGCGGCTGGTGCAGACCTCAAATTTAAATATGTTTGGACCAACAACGGTAACATTTTTATGCGACGATCGGAAACCAGTTCAATTCTGAGAGTTAGCTCTGAATCAATATTACAAAAACTGCTTAGTAATGGGCCTGAAAAACCTAGAAATCTCCACTCCGGCGATGTTTCTGGTACTTCCAACAACATTTGATGTTTTTGTTTTAATACGACTTCCTTGCTAATATTCTGGTATAACATATTCTATGCCGCGTCAAACCGAGCATTGTTTCTACGTGGGTTTGCAAACTGCGCAACTCTTATTAATTTTCAGATTTTCACTGCGTCCAATACTGAAGTTTTAAAAGCCTTTTTTACCTGCATATTTTCTGTTTGTGAAAAGTATTTAGCTGCTGATATAAAGACTATACTCCTATCTGCTTTAACACTCTTTAAATCCTCTAAAACTCTAAACTCCATTCTTTCGTATAATAACATTTTTAGTTATGGGTAGTCTTGATTTACTAACAAATATTGATGATTCCTTTAATATAACTTGTAAAGCAATTCAGCCAGAAAACTGTAAGATAACTTTAAACCTAAATTATGAATTTAAGATCTTGACTGTGAACATAAGGAGTATCTATAAAAATTTTGATGCCTTGCTAGTTCTTTTACAACGACTTAAGACTGAATTTGACGTGATTTTACTGACTGAATGTTGGCTTAGCGACACTACGGTTATTGACGATATTTCAGGTTATTCAGCCTTCTACTCAACCCGAAACATTAATCAGAATGGTGGGGTGGTAGCTTACGTAAGAGACTTGTGGAATGTTGCGGTCTCTGAACCCAATCTAATAGATGCGTGCGGGCTCTTACTTGATATTCCTGAGGTATTATCTATAATAGGAATGTATAGATCACCGTCTTTTAGGAACACTTCAAATTTTTTGAATTCCTTGGATGAATGCTTAAAACTGCTAAAAGACAAGTCCACCATTATCATTGCAGGAGACATAAATATTGATATACTTTCCTCTAATTCATCTCAAATCGACCCCTCTGAATATCTCTGCTTGACTGCCGAACACTCTCTCCAACCTGCTATCACGCTGCCAACGAGACTTGACTCCTGCTTAGACCATATATTTGTCAAAAACAGTTCCTCTGTACTTGGACTGGTATGTGATACAGAATTTACCGATCACAAGCCTGCCATAGTAGGCCTTAATACTAAAAAGCCAAAAAAACAGACAAACGGCCTGAGAACTAAGAAAATAACGGACTTTGAGGGAGTTTCAAGGGAATTACAGAGCGTTGACTGGAGTAACGTTACAAACATGACAGATGTTAACGACGCAGTAGGTGTGTTCCTTGGCATCCTAAATGCCTCAGTCGATAAACATACTAGGACTATTCGTGTTAGCAGGAGTAAATTCACTATAGAACCTTGGATGACCCCTGGCCTACTTCGATGTGCGCGTCATCGAGATCATCTACACTCACTAGTCAGACAGTATCCGGACGACAAAATACTTAAACTGTCGTACACTAGATACAGAAATTTTTATAACAACTTGATCCGTAAACTTAAAACACAATATGACAGCGCAGATATAGAATTTAACAAAAATAACCCAAAAGGCTTATGGACATCCATCTTAAAGATATGCAGATCAAGTAAGAAATCACGTCAGGCTAAGGATCTTTTGACTCTGACTGAGAATGCTTCTGATTCTTTAAACATTGTAAATAATTTTTTCTCAACCGTAGGAAAAAACTTAGCCAACAATATTCTTAGTCAAACAAGTGTTACCGAAGATGATCTTGCTGCCACTATAAACACCAATGATGGTCCTCATAACTCACTTTTTTTGACGCCTACTGACCCGGAGGAAGTTGAACTACTAATCAGGCATCTTAAAACAGACAGCGCTCCTGGCTTAGATGGAATTAATAACAATTTAGTTAAGGCTATCGGGAATGACATAATACAACCGTTAACGCATATTTTTAACCTTAGCCTAAGTACAGGCAATTTTCCTAATGCGTGGAAAATTGCTGCTGTAACTCCTATCTACAAAGACGGTTCCAGAGATTCTCCTAACAACTATCGACCTATTTCTCTTCTTAGTGTCTTTTCTAAAATACTAGAAAAAATCGTTAATAGGCGGCTTGTATCGTTTTTAGAGGACTCTGGATTACTTAGTCATAGACAGTTCGGTTTTAGAAAGAAAAAGTCAACTGAAGATGCTATCTCCGAATTAGTTAATTTAGTATCCTCCTACCTTGACAAGCAATATCACTGTATTGGTGCCTTTCTCGATTTGGCTAAGGCCTTCGACACAGTTTCAATTCCAATTCTGCTTCGAAAGTTGGAGCAACTAGGAATTCGTGGTCACGCCTTAGCCTGGTTTCATAGCTATCTTTCAGAAAGAGGACAGATGGTCCGGATAGACTCGCATGTAAGCAATGTGCAACGAATTAATTACGGTGTTCCCCAGGGAAGTATACTTGGTCCGACCCTGTTTATTATTTACATGAACGATATTCACAATCTCAGCATGCCCTCGGCGGAAATTATATGCTACGCAGATGACACAGCCATATTATTTTTTGGAAAAAGCTGGGAGAATACTTTCCGCTTGGCCGAACAGGGTATGTCTTGTATTTCAAACTGGCTACAAAAGAATTTATTAACGTTGAACACCAAAAAAACTAAATATATTTGTTTCCATAAAGCGGCTTCCTCACGTCCACCGGAATCACCTGGTATAAAAATCCACAAGTGTTTCTCAAATTCTACACCTCCTACTGATCCATGTAACTGTGAATACATTCTAAAAACAACCGAATTAAGATATCTAGGAGTAATGCTGGATGAAAAACTCAATTTTAAATCCCAAATTGCCGTTCTGTCGGCTCGAATCCGAAAAATTATTGGAGTGATGAAAAAGTTACGTAATGTAGTTAGTTTTCACATCATAAAAACTGTTTATTTAGCGATATGTCAATCTCTTTTAAATTATTGTATAGGTATTTGGGGAGGCGCCGCAAAGACTCACTTGATTGCCTTAGAAAGAGCTCAACGTGGAGTTCTGAAAGTAATGTTAAAAAAACCATTTAGGTTCCCCACTAACACTTTGTATCAAGAAGCTCAGGTTTTGCGGGTTCGGCAGCTGTACATCGCTAAAGCATCCCTTAGCCTTCACAGCCAAGTTCTCAAATTGGATGAGTACCCCCTCTTATTGCAGAAACGCGTCTTTAAAATACCAATTCCAGCAGTTAAAACTACTTTCGCTAGAAGATTTCCTACTTACGCTTATTCTGCAATTTATAACCAAATTATCAAATTTTGCGACATAAAGAAATTGACAGTATTGGAAGCTAAAACCATAATTAATAATTGGCTCAGCACTTTAGATTATCAACAAACAGAATTAATTATACCTTTTAGACAATAATATTTCGGTAGTATAGTAGTATATGCACTAGGTAATAAATAAATTCTTAAATTAATTTAAATAGCAGCTACAACGCACTTTGTTAGATTTAATTACTATTATTTTCCTTTTAAGTTATCACTTTTAGCTATATAGACAACTCGGTAACCAATTGTACATAGGTTTCCCAAGATACAGGCTCCGCCTAGTTTGGGGACCACTGGTAATGACTGTATCAACCTAGACGTAAGTTTCGCTATAAGAATATAAATGTATTAATTTTTAGAGTTAGTAACCTATGTCTAAGTTGTAATTCTGTTTTTAAATAAAGTATATTATATATTATATATTATATTATTATATATTATATATTATATATTATATATTATATATAGGCAGCTTGGCAAAGGATGCAAAATGAAAATAGACTACTCTTATTGTATTGGAAAACATTTCATTCCCGAGAATAAAATCTCGTTATAAACTCGGTATCCATACAGGCAAAGCTACAGGCAGAAGCTTACACTGGATATAAATACATTTGTTCAAATTATTTATTGAACACTTTACACGACGTGTCAACGTTTAGTGCCACTGTTGCTAAAATGAAGTTTCATTTAACAGTAGCCATATTGCTGCTAATACATTGTGCCCAGTGTCATGAAATCTCTAGAACAAAACGGAGTAGTAAAGTTTTCGATTATATTTCAAATAAGACCTCACAAGTAACTAGTTATGTCATTACGAAGGGGCAGACCCTAAGAAATTCAACTTTCCGGAGGGCAAGTGCAGCAATTTCTTCAATATCTCACTATTTCTTACGAGGTGGAAAAAGTATTAAAGAAAGTAGCCTTACGGCACAAGACAAGTTGAAATGCTACATTGATAAAGCGCATAATGCGGCAAACACCATTTTTGATAACATAGCTCCTGAAAAGAAAAACTATGAGTGTTCAGATGATGATCCCGCTAATCAGATGACTGCACTACAACTGATCACTATTCACGGATACTACGCAGAAGCACACACAGTACTTACTGAAGATGGCTATATTCTAACGATACATAGAATTCCTTTCTCCAAGAAATCTAAACAAGTCTCAAAAAAAACTATTTTACTACAGCATGGATTCCTTGAAAGTTCCATAGATTGGGTGATACAGGGAGTAGGAAGAAGTTTGCCTTATATGCTGTCTGATGCTGGTTACGATGTATGGATGGCCAACGTTAGAGGTAACACGTATTCCAGAGCACATATTTTTCGACCAGTCGATTCTGCTGCGTTTTGGAATTTCACTTTTAACGAAATGGCTCAATATGACTTACCAGCTGTGATCGACTATATTAAAGACCAGAAAAAAGGAAATGAGAAAATTGATTTCATCGGTTTTTCTATGGGTACCACAGTATTATTTGCCATGCTGTCAATGAAACCTAAATATAATGATATTCTAAAAACTGGATACACGTTAGCTCCAGTCGCCTACATGACGGAAATTAAAAGTCCGTTTAAGATTCTTTCTAAGTACGGAAAAACTATTGACGCTTTCTTTAAACTAGTTGGTGCAAATGAGTTTTTACCACGTAATGCAATAATAAGGTACTTGTCAAAGCATTATTGTAAGATTGAAGACTTTACGGAAGCATTTTGTGAAATAACCATGTTTTTAATATGTGGAAATAACAATAAACATTTCGACAGTTCGTTGATGCCAATAATATTAGGACATGTACCTGCTGGAGCTTCAACGAAGACATTGGCTCACTTTGCCCAGGAAATTAGAAATAATGGAACGTTTCAGCAATTTGATTATGGTGAACAAGGGAATATGATACAGTATGGCACTCCTACGCCGCCTGAATATCCACTTGAAAAAATAAGTCTTCCTATAGTTATGATAAGTGCCCAAGACGACTGGTTATCAAGCGTTACTGATGCGAAACTATTGCTTAAGAAACTTCGTACCGCCGAACATCATATTATCGAGGATAAGGACTTCAATCATATAGATTTTATGTTTGCAAAAGACGCGCGTACAGTAGTTTATGATAATTTGTTAGCAATGATTAAAAAACGCGATACAAACTTTGTACTGGAAACCAATAAGATTAAAGAAAGCTGATGTAACAATGAAAATATGTATCCTTTTTTTTTCAAACTAATCAACGTCAAAGTCTTATTAATTTTCATTCAAAATTATTATGATTATTAAATTATTATTTCAATATACAATGTGAAAAATAAAGGCGCTTAAATTTTGCTTAAGGCGAATATACCCCTCAAATGGGCATTTAGTAAACTCCTCATTAATAGCTAGTCAAGAAAATTTTAAAGAAATATACTCGTATGTGAAACATCAGTTCAAGGATTATATTTGGTACATTAGTTTTTTCTTTGTCTTTGTATTCTATATTTAACAAAATAACTACAATACATCGATTTTTTACGTGAATTCCCCACTGTTCCTAAAGCGCTATATTATTTGGAAATGTTTTTACACTAATTGATTAAAACACCCGTATTCTTTAAATACAACATATGATTTTTTTATCTGTTATATTTAATACGAAAAAGTAAGTTTTTCTTCATTTTTGCCAAAATTCCGTCTCATCGTTGGTCGTAACAGCCACGTTGAAGTGCACTCATGTGTAAACGCTATTGACGATCGCGTAGCTTCTAATTTGAGGAGTATATTCGCCTTAAATGAGAACGACGTTTTTGATTTTTTTTAGTTGACGGTGTATTTATTTCTTCAAAGTTAAAAGAAGTCTTATTTGAAAAGGTCCGTAGACGGACGGACGGACGTAGCTAGAGCTAAGGAGATAAAATGTTCAAAAAGTAAAACCCGATTACTGGAACATCCTGCTCTAAAAAATGGCATCTGTTTATATGCACAAACTAAGCTATTTAATAAATTTTTATGGTGATGTTCAGATAATAACCTTGGTCATATTGTTATGCCAGTTTGCCCTAAAGCTTGATCGCTTTTTAGGGTAGGTGGCATAATATGACCACGGCTACTATCTGAACATTCCTGGTGGAACATCATATGATATTAAATATTAATTAAATACCATAGTTTGAACATAACAATCTCAGGTGGACAGTATTCGCCAGCAAGTTTGCCCAGAAGTCGAGTTCTAGAATTTGAAATTAAAAAAAAAAAAATATTTTGGGGTAATAAATACGTAATAATGCTAACAATATAATGGGTGTAAAAAAAGTACAAGGATCTATCTAAGGGGTGATTCTACATCACTAAATAGATAGTAAAAAAAAACCGGACAAGTGCGAGTCGGACTCGCGCCCTAAGGGTTTCGTACCTATCTATGCTTTTACTCTTTGATTTTAAAAACTCCGCGACCATCCAACTTGACCCCTCTTTTATCGAAAAGTTCTTGAAACGGGAGCTCACCTTAATTGGTTACTATTAGTTGTGAGAAAAGTTGAAATATTTAATGATTTTAGACTTTTCCCTTTATTTGTACTGTGAGACCTAGCTTCTTAACAAATTTCATAATTTTAGGTCGACGGGAAGTACCCTGTAGAATTTGCTTTTTTGCATAAATGTATGGAGATGAGGACATAAAAAGTCATATCTTTTGATTGCGTCGTTGTAAAAAATTTAAATTTTCAGATCGTGGGTGGTTTATAGACCTTAATATTCGTTATCAATTTCAACCTGATACCTCTTCTCGTTCGTGAGAAAAAGGGTCTTGACAGACAGACGGAAAACAAAGTGATCCTATAAGGGTTCCATTTTTTTATTCTGAGGTACGGAACCCTAAAAATATAAAAAAATTGTTTTATTTTTTATTTTATTTAGGGTGATCATGGAATTTGATTTTCCTTCAAATTACATGACAGTAATTTATTTTAATGGATAGGTACTTGCTAGTGACTGGATAGATAGATAGATAGATAAAAATCTTTATTTTTAGAACTTTTACATTAATTTACATAGGGTCTCACAAAACCACTTACGTGGTTTATCTGCGAGGACAGAGTACCGCTCGTACGGCTACAAGTTCATACTTAAAAACAAGTTATTAATAAGGAACAGCAACTATGGGAAAAACAAAATAAGCATAGTTTAAAAGAAAATTCGACCATTACCTTTGAGTCTATAAAAGAAAGATATTATAATGTTTTAAATAAATGTTTCTTAAGCATTTATTATTAGGATATTATAACATAAAACATATTTCTCTGCATTACCAGCTGATCATAGAGGTCATTTATTCCTCCAGCTTTTTCTTGAGCTAAAACTACTTTTTTTTAAAGAAAACGTATTTTTTTTATATACAATCTATTAGTGATGTAAAATTACCATTTAGAACGATCATCGTACTTTTTTAACGATAACAAGGCGTCATAAAAAAAAATTAAGAAGTTTAGGAGTTATGAGGGAACAGATAGACATACATATAATATTTACAACCTACAAGTAACTATGCTTAAAACTATTGTATCTAAAAATATAAAAAATAAATTTGAAGATAATGAACCTGGATTGTTTAAGCACTGTAAGATAATATCTGTTTTTAATAAATCACGTATGTCTATTAGTAAGGGTGATGAAAGACAAATTTCTATATGATTTGCTCATGTATGCCTCTTTGACTGATGATAGGGAGCATCCTGTAAAAGATAAAAAAATATTGGCGGACATCCACACCCCTGCGTTTTTGAGGAATTAAGTTTTAACTATTTTGAAATTTGACAATGAAACGTACACCTGTCAGACTATGACTATATGATAAAATACAATGTATAAAACCCCTGAAAAATTGTTTGCCACTATAATAGCCCTGCGTCGTAAAGTTACAGCGCTTCAAAATGCAAAAATTCACTAATTCGTCCCGTGATAATGCAGAGCCCTGCATGTCTGCCTCTTCGATTTTCTACATCTTCAGAAGTATTTGAAACAGGAGCCACAAAGGCAGACAAAAAAGAACATTATTTAGTATGTTTTTTTCTTTTTTTTTTTTGCTTTAACTCAAAAACGCAGCGACGCACAGAAAAACTTGTAAGGATCAAATAAAAAAAAACCGGCCAAGTGCGAGTATTAGTAGAAATTTCAGTAAGTTAGTGTGCTAGATTTTTTGAGGCCGACACGCGCTTGACAAAATTTTATTATTTGTTGTTATTTTATACGTTATGCTCTATAATTATACCAATTTTCAAGTTTGTAAGTGTTCCCGTTTGATAGAACTAAAACAAAATTCGCCTACCCGACCATCCAACTTGACCCCTCTATTATATGAATGTTCTTGAAACGGGAGCTCACCTCAATTGGTTATCATTAGTTGTAAGAAAAGTTGTTATATTTAATGATTTTAGACTTTTCCCTTTATTTGTACTGTGAGACCCAGCTTCTTGCCAAATTTCATAATTTTAGGTCCACGGGAAGTACCCTGTAGGTTTTGCTTTTTTGCATAAATGTATGGAGATGAGGACATAAAATGCCATGGATATCTTTTGATTACGTCGTTGTAAACAATTTTAATTTTCAGATCTTGTGTGGTTCATGGACCCTAATATATGGTATCAATTTCAATTTGATACCTCTACCCGTTCGTGAGATAAAGGGTCTTGACAGACAGACAGATAGACAGACAGACGGACAACAAAGTGATCCTATAAGGGTTCCGTTTTTTTTATTTTGAGGTACGGAACCCTAAAAAAATATACATACTGGTCAAAATCATAACCCTCTGTTTTGCCGCAGTCGGTTGAAAAAAGAATATCTACAGGGTGAAATTGAAAACATTCGACAAATTTTGAGATTGAGTTCAGACCGCGAAACTGAACAATTTTCGCCTAGGAACATAGGTCATCGGACGAAAAAAAATTGCACTCTTTCATAGTAAAGTCAGTCAGCTGGCCATATATTTTGTATGGGAGATCGAATTTTGTTTATGTCTAACGACCTATGTTCCTTGGGGAAAGTTGTTAAGTTTCGTGGTCTGAACTCAATCTCAAAATTTGTCGAATGTTTTCAGTACAAAGACAAAAACAAATAGAAATTCATAAAAGTCGCAGAAAAATAAATAGTTTAGTTTTATGGGTACAGCGAAAACCCGAGAGATTAGCAGAGATGTACCAAAGACCCTTTGAATAGATGACTATCGATGAACCTCGCTTTTTTTTTTCTAAATCCATATTTCCAAACTTTTTTAAAATACGAAAGTAACCAATGCCAATCACGGTTAAACCACTAAACCGCTTCTAAATCCAGGGGAAGGACGCAGATGAAGTCACGGGTAACAGCTAGTAACCATATTCTTGGCTTTATAGCGCCTCTACGTAAGTGCTAGGCAAATGCCATGTTAAGTGCATGAATACTAAACCATGGTTTATGTGTTTCAATAGGGAGTTTTCTTTGACTTCTGTCAACTACATTTTTTTAAGTGTCGTTGGGTGGTACACTAATCACTGATGGTAATTTATTTTTAGACATAGTAAAATATATGAAATCTTTTTACAAGAAAAAGTGTAAGGCATCTGACAGAAACAATCAAACTGACTTAATTATTATCATACTATAATATTTGCATGGTGGCACTATGGTGGGTTTTTCTCGTGCTGATTAGCAGCGCTGTCCAGTCGATATTTCAAAAGATGATTGAAAACACCCTATTGAACTACATCATACAGAGCATACCTCCTGCCCAATAAACGATTAGCTATATAAACCGTAAGAGCACGTAAAAAATAAAAGGAATAATTACTGCGACACTCCACTCCAACATAAAAATGCGCTTTCAAGCTAAATATTTCGCAAACGGATCCCTAAATCAAAAAATGATGAGTGCAGACTCACAGTAAGACCCTATCTAACGACACCCCACATGATGTGGTATACAAGGAAAAAAAACACTCCACTTTACTTAGGGGAGGTACACAAAAAAAAAAAATCATGATTTTATTTTACCGCCTTGTCGGATTGATTGAAATGTATGGATGGAATGGTTCCTTGTTGACAATGGAACCCTAAAAAATACCTTGTAGAAAAAAATGCCATCACTCGCGCCGTTCGCTGTAATTGTAAGCTTTTTAATCTTGTTGGTCATCATCATCATAATATCCCATGAAACGTCCACTACAGGACAGGGAGCTCCCTCCAGAATTCCAGCTTTTGCTGGAAAAATGTGGAGGGGTAGTACCATAGTCACCTCGCTTGTTAGCGTTACGGCTGGCACCATGGACCGCGGTTATAGGTGACCGCAGTAAGTAGGATGTAAGATACAAAGGAGGATGCTGCTGCCCATCCTCCAGTTAACCCTTAGTCCTATTCTTTACCGGCACCACACGGGACTCTTGTTGGTACTTAGCTCAAAAAACACACTGTAATGTGTAAGCTAGCAAGTCAAGTATTTAATATTAGGCATGCTGTGTAGGTCACTTATGTAACATTTTCACACTTGTGTTTTACGATGTTTTGTTTTTCTGTCAATATGTTCTCGCTGCAAACATGGAAGATTTCACAACTTACCGGAAAATACATTTCCCGTAAAAATTCTTAGTTACTCAGAATTTGTTCATTATCAAAGTTTAGACAATCGCACCGGCCTTTGTTGTTGAGTACCTACCTATAATTTGCCTCTATTTGAACCACATTAAGGTCCAAAATCCAGCATAAAAAATGTACAGTCAAGAGCCCATCAAACTTGACACATTGGACTCTGTACCGTTATTATTTCAATAGAAATACTTACGGGCTAGAGTCGCACTGCGAGTGTCAAGATTAACCTGTCGTTGACTGTACGTTTTAATCACGGAGCGAACTTTTTCGTGGGTATACAAAACATCCCATTTGTCTCAAAGATTGCTCACCTGCGCTCCAGAAAAAATTGTTCAGTTTCAAGGCTTAATACATAAATGTAATATTATTAGTACCTATACTTATTTTGAAGTGTCGAAAGTATCGTCCATTATCTTCAAGAGAACTGCAAGTCGCGTTAGGGTAATTTAATTTGAGCGCATAACAGTTATTATGTAGAAAGCGAGCGCGAAAAGTAAAGGTACTTGCTCACCTCACTTCTTCATGCATGGAGAATTCGGTTAAATAAAGCTAAACTTAAGAAAAAAGATATATTAGACAACACTGGTGTAAATTTCTTTTTATGTCTCTAGTGTAGTGAGAAAACGAGCAGGTGGGCCACCTGATGGTAAGTGGTCACCACCGCCCATAGCACCCACTGTCTTATTAATGGCATATTTTGACACTAATAAGAAAGCAAAGCGCGTTGCTCACTTTGAGAACTAAGATGGTATGTCTCATGTGCCGGTAATTTCACTGGCTCCCTTGCCCTTCAAACCAAAACACAGCAGTGCAAACACTGCTGCTTCACGGCAGAAAAAACAAGGGGGTGGTACTTCCCCAGACGGACTTTCCACAAAGGCCTACCTTTAAAATGTGCGATTCCGGCAGACCCGAACTAAAACTAAACTAAATTTTACAGGTCTAAAAATGATGCTGTCTTTTATTAGTCTGTAGGGAGTAACAAAGACAACAACACTTTTAGACCTGTCAAATATAGTCTACTTAAAATACTTCCAGGTAAAAAGCTACAAAAGAAGACCTTTGTGTGTTTTCAAGAAATTGATTATTATAGCCATAATATTAACAATACCTTATTGCTCCTTATTAAGGTTCAGTACCCAAAGGGTGAAAAACGGGACCCTATTGATATGCCTCTGTTTTCTGTCTGTTTATCTGTCTATCAGCGGGCTGTATCTCATGAACCGTTATATAGGTAGAAATTTAAAACTTTTACAAATTGTAAATATCTGTTGCCGCTACAACAACAAATAAAAAAATTAAGGGGAACTCCCAAGCAGGTAAAGGAGGAAGGTAGATGTCTTTCATAAACCCCCTAGTAAAATATCTGTAAAATTTCTTTGTATCGTTTATTGTTTACAAACACGTTGGTACTGTGCACACGCACGACACATTGCGTGACAAACAAATATACCTACGTAATTTGATTCGCTCGAGGGGAACAAATATCAACAATGAATTTAGTTAAAACAGTAAGATGCTCTGAATCATGCAATATGTTATTCAAAGATTACGCAATGGTAGAGTTTGGTTGAGTTGAAGCGTTCGTGGGTCGTTTTGAACCGACTTCAAAAAGGAGGTGTTCAATTCGACCCGTATGTTTGTCATTTTCTGATAAAGAAAGTTAATCAACATTGGATGAGATCGAGCATTTCCATGCTTTGGAAAGCAGGCTTTGGGCTTCTTCCCAAACCCAGTTGGAAAGAAGGGTTGGTCCCAGCAAATATAACTAATGACAGTCATTAAAGTAGGGTCAACAGAAGAAATCAGTTTTGACGAACACCGACACACAGGGTTTATTTTTCTTCGCAAGTCATAATTTTACATACGTTTGACAGCTGACACAATGGGCCTATTACTATAGCCTTACTTGAAGCTAAGTTAGCGGCTGGAAGCTTGAAAACACTGACAGCTATTAAGTTGGCTATTAACCTAACAAAGCTTAGGTCCCGGTTTGGGCCTGGTTCAGATGCCAGTCGCATTGAGTTAAAATCATTGCCCTCGACAAATCCTCTAGGTATGGTAGCTGATTCAACGAACACTGTTATAACAGTAAAGACGCAATGTAGAACTGTTAATTGGAACTGTTAATTGTGCCTATATAATAAGCTTAACAGGAATAAAAAGTATTGTACTATTGACGTAATCAAAGTAATAATAACTTGGCTTGATCCTGTTACATAAGTATTTAACAATGAAACTTTCGCTTTTAAAAATTTATGAGTCATTTACTAATAAAAAAGGATGAGCTGAATGTACCTCAGTACTTATATGTTTATTGCATGGCACCTGCAACGGAAATTGCGTAATTCTTACGTAAACACAAAATTGTTATGGACAATTACGGGATGTCATGTCGTAAAATAAAAATACGGGCTTTTTTACTAAATTATAGATAGGTAGTCATTTGCCGTTGTATACGATTTTGTATATATCAAATATATCATAAGTAATTCGAGCCAAATGTGTCGTCGTATCATGTGTCGATGCCCTGTAAAGTGAGGTTACATGGTGCAAGAAGATATTGCGGAGATACCCAAAGTGTCCGAAACATTGGCCCGTCAAGTGAGACTCGACCTCTATCAAGTTGAACCGATAAAGTTGGTTTTACCCTGGACTGTTTGTTCCGTGGGTCACACACAACTAAGGCGTTAGTTCGACGTAAAAAAAACTTGTAAATGCTCATCTTTTGCTAAGGATATTAAGAATTGTTCTGCGATATTCGAGGGTCTCAGCCATTAGGGCTAGGTATACCGTGGAAAATCAAAGGCCAGTTACGTTCTCGCCTGTAATTTTGATGCCAAGTCCTGTTTTGTTGGGAGCAGTTGCATGTTTTTCGAATCGTGGTCCTGAAGACGAACTATACTGGTGTTTTATGGGAGACTTTTGCAATTTTTACAGAGAAATATGAGACGAAAGGCTACAAAAAATCTTGGACTTATCAAACAAAATTTCAACAACACGAGTTTGCATAAGGACGCCAATATTTTTTGTCGTTTCTGTTTAGGAAATTTGTTCAGGTCTATTTTCTTAAAAGTGTCATCGTCCACTTATTCTTTTAACCATGCATAGAACTTGTCAGTAAATTATAGAGGGCTTCAGATCGCATGATAGTTTGGGGGGGGGGGGGGGGGGGGGCATAACACAAGGTCACCTGAGACTCTTACTATAGCCAACTATAGCAGAGTTCACGAAAGAAAAAAAGTAAAAACCAAAAATTCATGCAAGACGTTTTAAAAATGTGGATATTTCTGAATAGCTGTATGCGAAAGTCGAAATAAAAAATTTCGACTTCCCATACAAACTGCATCAGCTGAGAGCACATTATGTATGGTGAGTCGAATTTTTTTTTTCAGTTTTCGAACAATGTTCCTTGGAAAAAGTCGTAAAGTTTCATGGGCAGAAACGCCTTTTAATACATACGGGGTGATAAAAAACACCGGCCAAGTGCGAGTCGGACTCGCGCCCTAAGGGTTCCGTACCTATCTAACATATGATATACTAAAAGCTTTTGCTCTTTGATTTTAAAAACTCCGCGAAACTAAACTAAACTTGACCCCTCTTTTATAGAAAAGTTCTTGAAACGGGAGCTCACCTTAATTGGTTACTATTAGTTGTGAGAAAAATTTAAATATTTAATGATTTTAGACTTTTACCTTTATTTGTACTGTGAGTCCTAGCTTCTTGCCAAATTTAATAATTTTCGGTCAACGAGAAGTACCCTGTAGGTTTTGCTTTCTTGCATAAATGTACGGAGATGAGGACATAAAAAGCCATATCTTTTGATTGCGTCGTTGTAAAAAAATTAAATTTTCAGATCTTGTGTGGTTCATGGACCTTAATATTCGTTATCAATTTCAACCTGATACCTCTTCTCGTTCGTGAGAAAAAGGGTCTTGACAGACAGACAGACAGACAGGCAGACGGAAAACAAAGTGATCCTATAAGGGTTCCGTTTTTTTACTTTTAGGTACGGAACCCTAAAAAATAACGCTGTAGACATGTACCTCGTGTAATTGAAGAGAAATCTTTTCTTTACTGCAAAATGTTTGTTTGCAAAATGTCTACTTGTTGCTTCAAGTCGCCCGTAGTGTACAGACAGACTCTTACGGGTTTTTAAATTCACCAGTCTATAGTACTTTTAGTTCTTACTATTTGTGTTTCCTTAAATAAAATAAAAAAAAATGTTAAGACGATGATTACGTCTACGTACGATCAACCGCACGTAAGTGGAAACATTTAAAACTCTATTACCCTGTCATAAAGTCCAAAGTGTTCAGTGTACTACATTCACATTTCATTATTGCTTCTCGAACTGTTACCGCATAAAAACTGGACCGCCTTTGTGTTAGCTCTTGCCTGTTAGATTAATTTCTCTGTAGATCATTAGTGAATGAGTAGGTACTGAGTACTTTCAATCTCGTTTCGATACACGCGTGTCACTAAGGAAAATGCGTGTTTCCATTGCACTTAATATTGCCTTGTGGTACCGACGAAAAAAAGTCAGCCGCACGTCAGTGGTAATACTTTTACCTTGAGTGGGTCCTGTTTTTAACCACTTTAGCTGCTGCGGAGCGTACCCTTTTCTTAGGTGTTCTAAAAGGCGGCTAAGGGTGCCTTCTTCTGGTGGCGCGGCGTCGCTCTCACGCTGCGGTCGCCAATTACAGCGGTGTTACAATCTGCGAAGCTTACAAGCCTGGCCAACCGTGGTAACTATGGTATAGTTCATCCGGCAGTAAACCACACTTTTTGTTCGGAGAATCTGCGAGGGAGGCCTTTGTCCAGTAGTGGGCGTAAATGGACTGATAAGAAGATGAAACAATATCTACTGAACACAGATTGGGCATGCTCATTGCTCGGGTTTGCTTAAGACTTTGTGATTATGTTTAATTTAGTCTGCTCAATTAACTAAACTGAACAATTTATCCCAAAACACGAAAGAAATTATCTAAAATTCTTAACCATCCCATTGCAGGGCAAAGGGTCTAAAGAATAAATCTAATTTCACAACTGTTTAGGAGAGCTCAAATTACAGAAAATTTTACTCGACAAAAATTTTAATCTGTAGCGTAACTACTATTTTGCAATTTTAACGGAATTACCATTTGTTACTATTTCGATTGATATCGGATGCGCCATCTCGTTAGTAAATAAATAGTGGAAACAGACACTCGACTCATGCGCAGGTGGTTCGTAGCACCGTACCCGCTCAGTCGGTCTGCGGCAAGCCTTAGTTCAACACAAGAGCATCCTGTGAAGTGTACCGAGACTAAATCTTATACAGTGTGTTCCGAATACTCATGTGAATGAATGTGACTTTGTTATGTTAATGGATTTGTCGTTGTTACTTTAAAGGATATTTAACGAAGAAGGTAGGTACCTGCGGTGGCATTTATTTAATTGCATGTTTACGATATATTATTAGAAAATCAGTCAGGGTACCTCAACAAGCCCTTGTGGTGCCGGAAGAGAATAGTACCAACTCACCTCTACCCGTGAGTGTCGTAAGAGGCGACTAAGGAATTGTGAACAGAAGGATGGGCAGCAGCGTCCTTTTGTGTATCGTACGAGTACCATCTTACATACTGCCGCCGGGAGCTCCCTGTCTTGCAGTGGACCTTTCATGGATGTTATGATCACCTAAACAACTCGTTCCCAGTGTCGTTAATTTAAATTTTTCGTCCCCAGTCGAAACATTCTTTCACTCCCCTTATTAAATATTTATCTGCTCGGATCGGTTATTTTAGTAATATTTTTTTGAGATTTTGATTTGAGTCTTATACGGAACGCACTGTTTGATTTTACCGTAAAACCCTATGAAGGTATTTTTTTGAGAAGTAATTTCTAACTTTCAGAATATTTGACAAATTTTCTGTATCTAACATATTATTTGTCTAATCTTTCAATTTGCATTTTTAATGAAATCCTATCCTACTTTCTTAACACACACACTTACAATCACTCTCTGACACACACACACGCATGCACACAAACTCATTCTTTTTTAGTTTTATGTCAGTGTATTTCGTATTAAGTATATTTCTTGTTAAAATATTTGTTAAATATTCCTCATTAACTATCTCATCTTGTTTGATTTTCATTATAAGTAGAGGACTAGTTGCCTAAAACACAGGACTTATCAGCTTGGGAACCTGCCCCTACCCCCTACTAAGATTTGTATTGTGTCTTATGTTTTAAAGGAAATATCTAAGTTATTTTTACTTTTACTGTACCTCAAGAAGTTCTAAATTGACTTTATGTGGGTAGCTAGCTAGTTATTAACTTGATTTGATAGTTTGATCGATAGTGCTAAATATCTAGAAGCTTTCTAGCGATCGATCATTGCCAAGATTTATTAAAGCTTATAGAGCAAAACTAAACCTACTAAAAACTAATAGCGAGCAAATAAAGTGCAGATAAAAACTAATAATTTTACACTTGAAAGAATGTAATTCGTGGATGCATGATCATTAAACACTATTTTTTGTGTGGTTGCTGGTTGCACGATCATTAAACACTATTTTTAAGACTTAGTAAGATGGCTGGTTGGCTGAGAGAGATCTCTTCATAGAGATAAGCTCGCCATTGTGAACCTCTTCTATCACTACTGTTGTGTTTTATTTCATGTAATTGTTGGCATTCCCAAATAAATAAAATAAAAATAAAGTCTAGGTAGGTATTCTTTGTAATTTTTTATTGGACTAGCTATAAGACCATTAGAAACTAACTCTACCACACTTACAGCAAGTTGCACAAAGCCTCTTTATAGTTAAAGTTCCTGTAAGTCCTTTGCTGACTCTTCCTGTTTTTTTGACAAAGACAGTGACAGCAATAGATATAAAAGAGTTTTAACTATAAAGAATCTTTGTTAAATTAGCTGTCAACCTAATGGATGATTCACTAACAGTCTGATTCAGATAGAATCAAGTCTAAGTCCGGAAAAGTGGTTGTAATTTTCTAAAATCTGCCGTAATCAAGTAAATAATGGTAGATTGCATTTACATCTAGGAAGGAACATTACGTAACATTGTAAGCAAAGATCCTTGAAGTTTCCTGTAGGTAGGTAATTATGATATGATTTGATTTACCTTCAATTTGTATTTTATCAGGCTTCACAATTTGTAATGCAACGTGAATTATTATTTGGTTAAAACCCAGAAGATCGAAAAAAGCGAAAAAACCCTATTTTGTCATTAAATGAATTTTTTGAATGAGACACAAAAGCGTGACTTGACTATATAGTAATAGTCTCAGTCGCATTTGCAGAACTGGTTTTTTTAATGTTGCGTGATTTTGACCTTTATGTACCTTATTATGCGGAAGACCATTCAGAATAAAATTTAAAGTAGCGATCTATACTTAACAGCGGAGTTGCTCAAGGTCATGTTATCCATGTTATAAATGTCTTGATGCATTGTGAGGTCAGCTAATTTAGATGTTGTAATGTTTATACATCACGTATTGTTTAGTATGAGAGCGTCCAAAATTTATTGAAAATAATGGATCAGTTTTCTACCTAGTTTCATGAAGAGCTATTCCTCCGAGCGAAGCAAGGAGGTTTTTGTTCTGAGGCTTTTCCCAATCGTAACTATCATCGTCTATTTTTCCTAACGGACAGAAGAAATGACAAAATATGTATTCAATAACAACATTTCGTGACAGTGGTCACTGACAAACGCCCTTACGGAAAACTCATTGTCAGCCAAAGGGAAAGAGTTTGAGTCTCCCTGCGGGATCGAATTAGAAGCAAGGAGATCTCCACCAGAACCAAAGTACTTGAAACAGTTCTGAGAATTGCATGTTGGTAGGCCACATTGCTTGAAAGACTGATTCGAAAGGCGGAATGATTGTTGGGCTACTTACGAATCGAAAGACGTACCATAAGTAGACCGCACGAGGAATACCAACGATCAAGGTTGCAGGAACCCTGGAGGTCTTTAGGAGCCCATGTTCATCAGTGGAGGTCATGCAGAACTTTGATGATGGAATACATTTGGACCTTATCTGGCTCTCAAATGTCTCTGGGCAAAGAGAAGTCCCTCTTTATCTTCTACTATAGAAATTCATTAAAGATTTTATGTGTCTGTCCTTGTGTATGAATAAATGCAATCAGTTGTCCTAATTATTTTTATCGTGTAGTTTTATTTTGATTTGCAAAAATACATAGTTATAAAGAATATAAGAATATGGACCTTAATTGTTTCATAACTGTTTACGCATCAAAGACTGTGGAAATTGCGAAGTATGAAGCAGTTTCACTTTCTATTCCGTACTGGAAGTAAGTCATCATCATCATCATCATCATCATCATATCAGCCGAAAGACGTCCACTGCTGGACATAGGCCTCCCCTAAAGAACTCCATGACGACCGGTCCTGCGCTGCTCGCATCCAGCGGCTTCCCGCGACCTTGACCAGATCGTCGGTCCACCTTGTGGGGGGCCTGCCAACGCTTCGTCTTCCGGTACGTGGTCGCCACTCTAGAACCCTCACGCCCCACCGGCGATCGGTTCTTCTTGCGATGTGCCCTGCCCACTGCCACTTCAGTTTAGCGATTCTCAGGGCTATGTCAGTTACTTTAGTTCTTCTGCGGATCTCCTCATTTCTGATTCGATCGCGCAGAGAGACTCCGAGCATAGCCCTTTCCATAGCCCTTTGGGTGACTTTGAGCTTTCTGATAAGGCCCATCGTGAGCGGCCACGTCTCGGTGCCATATGTCATCACTGGCAACACACACTGGTCGAAGACTTTCGTCTTGAGACACTGCGGTATTTTGGACGTGAAGATATTGCGGAGCTTCCCGAACGCTGCCCATCCGAGTCGGATTCGACGAGTTACCTCTTTCTCTAAGTTGGATTTACCCAGCTGGACTGTTTGTCCCAGGTATACGTACTCATCAACAACTTCGAGCGTAGAGTCTCCAACTTTGAGTGGAGTGGGTACAACAAGGGCGTTAGACATAATTTTCGTCTTATCCATGTTCATTTTAAGACCCACTTGTTGTGAAACTCTACTGAGGTTATTGAGCATCGTGCCGAGATCTTCCAGGGTCTCAGCCATTACGACAATATTGTCGGCAAATCGAAGGTGGGTCATGTACTCGCCATTGATGTTGATGCCAAGTCCTTTCCAGTCCAGGAGTTTGAAGACGTCTTCCAATGCAGCGGTGAACAGTTTAGGAGATATGACGTCTCCCTGTCTCACTCCTCGCTGCAATTGGATAGGTTTCGAGTCCTGGTCCTGAAGACGAACTGACATAGTGGCGTTTTTGTACAGGTCCTTCAACACTTCAATGTACCGATAGTCGACTTGGCACCTCTGGAGAGATCGTAGCACGGCCCACGTCTCGATCGAATCGAAGGCCTTCTCATAGTCCACAAACGCTAGGCAAAGTGGCTGGTTATACTCTTCGGTCTTCTGTATAACTTGCCGTAGCGTATGTATGTGGTCTATGGTACTGAAGCCTTTACGAAAACCGGCTTGTTCGGGAGGCTGGAAGTCGTCGAGCCTGCGCGCGAGACGGTTCGTAATGACTCTCGAGAACAGCTTATAGACATGGCTCAGAAGTGAGATGGGTCTGTAATTCTTCAGCAGGGTCTTATCACCCTTTTTGAAGAAGAGTACCACCACACTTCTGTGCCATGCCTGTGGCGTTTTCCCTTCGAGTATGACAGAATTAAACAGCTTCTGAAGAGCTTTAAGCACTGGCCTTCCGCCTGCTTTCAGAAGCTCAGCCGTAATTCCATCGTGCCCGGGTGCCTTGTTGTTTCTAAGCTGTCTGAGAGCCATTCTAATCTCGTACAAGCTGACGTCCGGGATATCTTCGGTATGGTGTCGGGTAAGTCTAGCTCTTGGATCGTTGGCCAGACTGCTAACGGGTGGGCCGGTTGACGTGTATAACTGCCCATAGAACTTCTCGACTTCCCTCAGTAGCTCAGGCTTAGACGATACGGTTCTGCCATCCTCGGTCTTCAGCCTCGTCAACTGGCTCTGTCCAATAGACAGATCGCTTGCGAACACTTTGGAGCCTTTGTTCCGCTCAATCGCTTCTTTAATATGGTTAGTATTAAATAGCCGAAGGTCGCGAGTCAGAGACTTAGAGATCTGTTTATTGAGCCGCCGATATTGAGAAGCATCTTCCGGGGACTGCAGAACCATTTCGCGTCTTTCTTCCATTAGCTTGAGGGTATGGTCAGAGATCTTTTTGGTTCTTTTAGTACGGTGGGGTCTAAAGTACTTTGACCCAATTGTATGGACAGTTTCCACAAACCCGTTATTGTAGTCGTCCACATCTACGCATTCACCAAGGCATTCAAAGCGGTTTTGCAGTTCGAGCTGAAAGCCGTCGGGGTTTTGGATATTGGTGGGTACTGGTCGGAGCGTAGACTTCATCAGTCGAGTTCTTTCCAGCTTTACGTTGATATTCAATGTGCCTCTTACCAACCGGTGATCGCTTCCGGTTTTAACCGCATTGATCACAGAGACATCATTGAATATTTGCTTCTTCGTCGACATGATAAAGTCAATCTCATTTTTTGTAGCACCATCGGGACTGATCCAGGTCCATTTTCGGTTTTCCGACTTTTTGAAGAAGGAATTCATCATAAAGAGTCCTTCTTTCTCCAAAAAGTCGGCTAACATGTGGCCTCTGGAATTCCGATATCCAACACCAAATTGCCCCACCCTCAGCTCACCATCGCCTCGCTTGCCTAATTTCGCGTTGAAGTCCCCCATGACAACGGTATAGTGGGTCTTAGGCGTATGTATGGCTTTAGATATATCCTCATACATAGCCTCGACTTCATCATCAGAGTGTGTCGATGTGGGGGCGTATACCTGTATGACTTTCAGCGAATACCTTTTGGTGATTCTGAGTATAAGGTACGCTACCCGCGACGACACACTCTCGATCATGACCACGTTGTTCACGAGAGACTTGTGGACCATAAACCCGACACCTCCCTGGGACAGTTGGTCGCCCTCCCGGAAATAGAGCAAGTTACCTGATTTTAGGATTATCGAGTCCTCCCCCTCTCTTCGGACTTCAGATAGACCCAAGATGTCCCAGTGTAACCTGCTCAATTCTTCTTCGAGTTCTGCAACCTTCTCGTCGGTCCGCAATGTGCGCGTGTTATAAGTTGCCAGGGCCAGAGGTCGTCGTTGTTGGTAGCTCGACATCTGCCGGGGATTCTTCGCACCCCCTGCCCCACCGTTACCATGGCCGCTACCGGAGCCAGGAATAGCGGGGCCGCCGGGGACTAGGGGCCGGAGCTTATAGTTGTGATTCATCAATTCTTAGGGGGTTTTACCATAGTCGCCACGCTTGGCAGACGGGTTGGCGCCCGCAGTAAGATGAAATAATACACAGAAGGACGCTGCTGCCCATCCTCTGGATTTCATTTCCCTTAGTCGCCTCTTACGACACCCACGGGAAGAGATGGGTCGGTACTATTCTTTTTAGGCCGGCACCGCACAGCAAAGTAAGTATCTAATGACAAATCAGTAATCAGAGTATCAGATTATTATGTTTCGAAAGTACTCCAGTTATCTCATCATGAATCTTCACGCAAAGTCCAAGGGAAAGATATCGTCTGGTCAGTGTACAGCAGTTTGACTTTTGAAAATTCTTGAGATGAAATTTTCACATCTTCAAGAGTCCATGGACCTTTATATTTGATATAATATTAATTTGCACTTGATACCTTTATCCGTTCGTGAGACATGACAGAAAGACAGACGGATAACAAAGTGATCCTATAAGGGTTCCATTTGTTTTCCTCTTGAGGTACGTTATCCCAAAATCGCAAATATAATAGGACTCCTTATTTACTAAGCATTCATTATTTTTATTGTTTGTCATGATACTGCCACAAACATGCACACGTTCTGGGAACATTTTAAAGATAACAAAGGCATTTTAGTATTTAGTATTTATTCATTGATTCGTAAAAGTAAACGGTCCTTTGAAGGTTGGACGGACAGACAGGCAAACGACGACGGTAGGCCAAGTTTAGGACCCTGTTGACACCCTCTAGGTAAAAAGATTTGATAATAGTTTTGTTTCCAGGGCCAACTTGATACCATGCGTCACCGGCTGAACATGGTCAAATGGCCACTGAAGATAATTCAGGTTCGACATTTCACCACGACGACACCTGGTTTCCAAGCTGATGGGTTGGATACAGGTCAGTTACTTATAGATAAGATATAAAGAGTTTGTTTATAGTAGATTAGCTTATAATCCATTTTTATTGTTTATTCCAAAGCTTATATCAGAGTATGTTTGACGGAAAGAATTACATTGTTTTACAAACTTGTTTTTCCTGACAGCTTTAGACGATTGCTTTTCACATAGCTGCAAAATGTGTTGGTAAGCTTTGGAATACACGAAAAATGGATCATAGCTTGCTTGCAGCTAATACATAGCTTGTAGTGTATTTTGGATTTTCTCACTATACAGCGTGCACGTTGCGCGAAATGTTAAAGAGTGGGCTTCCCACAAAAAAAAGATTGAGTGAGGGATGGGACAATATAATGTGACAATGGATCTCAATAGTAACTTTCAGAATATGTTTTATACGTTTCTACTCGTACCTAACCTACCCATAAAAAACTTCCTATATACTTGTATCGAAGTATGAACGAACAGCCTCTGTCTACTGGTGAGAGCGTTCGGCTCTCTATCCAGAAGTTCTGGTTTATTCTCTACGGTAGTAAAGTCGTTAAATGAGCCATATCGGGGGCTTTCGGCAGCTCAACAATTCTGAGACCGCAGAGCGTGTGATGTCAGTCATGGATCTTCCAGTCCACATACTCATCATCATTATCATATTATGAAGATGAGCATGAAAAACAAGAAATACTGACTTCTATCAAAAGTAGTAGCCATGACCAACGGCTCAATGCACACAGAGCCACACGCTAGTGGTAAAACTTTGGCCTTGAATAGACTCTTGTTTCGTGCATTCTAGCGATGCGCTTTCAGATTATACTGGTTGTTACCACTTTCTTGCTTCCGTTTTTAGTTTTTATACTATAACGTTTTAGTTTTTATTCCAGAAGTGGTAACCTGGTCACCTTCACCCATCCGGTTTTCGTCAGATTCTAGAATTGACACGCTTCTTTCCCGTCACAAAGCTCTGAAGTCCATGCGTCTTGCTGTGCATCTAGAGACGAATTCTTTATTTCATTCAATACAAATCAGTGTCACCATTTCCGGCAGAGACCATCACTACCTTAACTTTCATTAACCCTTTCATAAATGCTCTCGGTTTAGCGTACTTTTAAAAGGGCTTTTTTTCGGTCATTAACATTCGCATATTATTATGCCTTTCCCTTCCCACGATTCCATTCAGTCTCGCCTGGTAGATCTCTTTTAATATTTGTTCATTCATGCTCTCTACATGATGAAACCACTTATCATTTCTTTCTCATTTTTACTTATTCACTACATCTTCTTTTAGGCCACAACGTTCTCTTATCATACTATGTCTAATCCTGTCACTCAACGAACACGTTGTTAAAAAAAACCTAGGTTAACATTGACTAAATAACGACGTGTTTGCATATTTAATAACAAGTTTGGTTCCCAGTTGGTAGGTTTATAAAGAGCAGTACTTTAATTATAAAGTGAAAGTACCTATCTAATATCCAAACAAGCATCTAAGTAGGTAAAAATAATTTGTAACGCTTTTTAAGTCCAATTTTGGTTTCAAGAAGTTAGATGACTCTACCAATCTTAAGAGCATGTCTCAGCAAGTTGCCATTTAAGCAAAGAAATTAAAAAAATATTTTTGCTCTTATTGTCTCTATCCTTTAAGCTCAAGTCACACAGAGGCGGTATGTTTGTGAAAGCGGTCCGGGGCGGTTTGGCGGGAACATAACACCGCGCCGCGACCGCTTTTCAATGTGACAGGGTGCATATGAACTTACAAAAAATACCGCCCCCGGAACGCTTCCGCTACCGCCTCTGTGTGACGCGGGCCTTAAAGAGTTTAAATATACAGCTTAAATTTTTAATGCTTTTGTTCCTGAAGCCCAGTGACAAGTCACATGAAAACAAGCAACTGTCCTCAAGAAAAAATATTTTACTCGAAAGAAAATTTCAACTGTATAGTAAAGTGGTCACGTGATCGACTCATTTTGTATGGGAAGGCGTACAATTATTTTCGAGTAAACAATAATTTTCTTTGGGAAAGTTGCTTGTTTTCTTGAGTAGAATCATTGGGTTTCAGGAGCATAACCAATAAAAATTCAGGCTTTATTTATAGTAGAGTTTATATACAAGCTTATAATATACGTATTAAGTTTTTCGTTTTCCCATGTAGAAATTTGTAGACCTCGTTAATTTTAGTAATATCCTAACAAACTTCTTAGAAAGTAAAGAAGGGTGTTCGAAAAAATATCGTGTTTGCGATGTAACAATAACGTACTTTTGGTTGAAAAATAACACACTTTTGTATTTGTTATACAATCAACAAGAAAATCTGGGACCCAATTCTTTCATAACTATCTCTGAGTGATTACGAAATGTAAAAAACTTAGGTTAAAAATAAAAAAAATATTAAAAACAAAATTATGTGGAACACCAAAAACCGTATTTCCGTCCCCGCCAGCAGTATTTTATAAAATTCAAGTTAACCAATTTCTTTACATCATATAATCCTAGCATCTTAGTTAAACTCTTTTAATTTTTTTTTCTGATGTCAAATTATTCAAAAACATTTGCTTGTACATATAAGTTGTATATATTTTTGTAATCACCACTCGAAACCCTTTATATTGATACCATACTCTTTAGTACAATTTTTTTTGTCATACTGCACAATCTGGCTCCAAAAATCCACGATATTGACTTATCATAATTTTAATATACCCTTAGTGTCACGGAATCCAACGGAAATCAAAGAAACAAGAAACACAAAGAACAAATTAAAGAAACAGATAATCGGGTAAAAAGAGCCCTGACAAACGTTAAAAAAATAGTTATTTACAAAGTACCTATTATTTGATTGTTAATTTACAAGTAATATGATTTACGTTTTTCAGTTTCGCAGTTTTATTTATATTTATTTCAATTATAAATATCCCGCAAATCACCCAGTGATATTCAAGAATTAGGCTCCTGATAACAAAATTTAATCAATTGAACTTTGAAAATTTAGGATTTTTGTAAACTTCCATTTTAAAATTATTATTGTATCCACAAAAACCTGTTATTTTCGCTAGTTTGACAGGAATGAACGGCAAAAAAAACCTTCTTTGAAATCGCTAATTTAGCTGGACCGATCTTTCATCCTATTTAAATGATTTTAGAAAAATGCGAAAGTATAAATAATACCAAGTGATCCATACATCAAGAGACGAAAAGTGTGTAAAGTCGTCCTATAAAAGTTCTGTGAGCAATAAAAATACCAACTTGATTCAATCAACAAAACTGGTTTTCGTCTTCAATCGTCCTTATATAAGAGTGTAGAGTGACCTACAGCTACAAAGTCACGGTCAGAAATGTTTCATATTAGTAAAGTAGTGTTAATAAGCTTTTATAGCATGCCTAATTTAGTATGGAAATTATTAATGTTATTTGCGGAATCAAGAACTTGTCAAGCTTGATACATTGGACTTTTCACTACTATTTTTACTACCTTAGAAGCAAAAGTCCTGATTCCTGACTTGATTGCTCTTGCTATTTTTATTATTTCCAGTTTTTCGGCTTTAGTTCATTAACCTGTGGAGCCTTGGAGGAGACTAGAAAAAAAATAAGCCCCCACTTTACTTGTTGGGGAGGTGCCCTAAAAATTTTTTTTTTCAAAATTTTATTTCACCACCTTGATAAAACCCGCGTGGATAAAATGTATATCCGTACTAAATTACAGCTTTGTAGTAGTAAGGGAGCTAAGCCGCGGACAGACAGAAAATGACGAAACTATATCCTTGTTGACAAAGGAACCCTAAAAAATCTGTCAATATTAGTACACAGCAACAAACAAGATCTGTCGGAATGCGTGATTACAGTAGTTACAGTGATTGATTCGATAATGATCTGAACAAAAGTAAAAGTGGATGCGTTTCACGGTCGAAGGCTTCCAAAAAGGGCTTCTTCATTATATGACTTTTACAATCAACTCAGACCCCAAACTGGTTTTTCGCACATCCAAGTTAGGGCACACCTGTTGTGAGTCACATCCAAACTCTCAACAAGACGTACAATATGATCATTCACTGAGTGTACTAAAACATTATTTGAGTACTTTTGAACGTGGGGAAATAACATTTTGTTGAAGGTTTTATTGAGTGTTCAAACAATATTTTGTTGTTCTGTGGACGATGTATTTTATTTTTGTCATTTCGCGTGCCCACCTCGCAATTTCTCTCTATATATTTTTAAACACTTTCTCGAAAAAGGCTCAAACCATTTGGGCGAAATATACAGTAACAAGGGTTTTCGGTGGCGAATCGATCAAGCTAGGTTTCATGTTAGGGAAAAATTGTTCTGCAAAGAGCTCGTGCGATTCAGAAACCCAACAGCGCTATCTGTTGATCCGTTATCACTATCACACTATCACGTCAAACGGCTGAACCGATTTCGATAAAATTTTGGAGGTAGATAGTTCAAGGCACTGGACTTACATATACGAGTAGGCTACAATTTATCGAGGAAAAATGCATGGTCCCTGTAGGAGATACTAGGATGACACAAAGTCTACATAAGAAAAAACAAAAAAGAAAACCATATAATTAATCATCACGTTCCAATTTCAAAAACTTTTTGCACGCTACCGGCCAAAGATGACTTTTGCACGCAGATTTTAACCGATAAAGCAAAGTTTTCCGAGCTACTGAGCTGAAAAAAATATTTTTCTTTCAGGCAACAAGACACCCCGCGCTTGTCCAGTGCACGGCCAGCGAGCCCGGTCTACCCACGCGGCTCTGGACACTTCAGTCTTCGAAACCGTCACCCCAGCAGTGAAGTCCTGGGAGGAAGTGCCTGGTCCTAAACCTCTGCCTCTACTGGGAAACACTTGGAGATTTGCCCCCTTTATAGGTAAGTTTTTAGAACAGTTGAAATGTTAAACAGTCATCGTCTTCGAAATCCTCACTTCAGCAGTTTAGTCCTGAGACGAAGGGCCTGGGAACCAATTCTTGAATATCACTGGGTTATTGTACAGGATGATGAAAATAATGATAAATAATAATAATAACAAAAGGGAGAAAAAGAAACGAAACAAATAATAATAATAAATAAATATTATTTTATAATTAACAAATATTATACTTTACTTTTCAAATTTTTATTATGATTTTATTAATTTTGGAAATCTCGCGATTCATTCGATGATACACAAAAACTGGGCCCCTGGTCTTTGGTCGTTTTGACGTATGCTGCTGTTGGGAAATAATTGGAGATCCTTTAAAAACCTTTACACCAGCAGTCGAACCCTGCAAGGAAGTGTCTGGTTCTAAATCTCTGCCACTGGTGCTGGTGAATACTTGGATATTTGCCCTTCAAACAGTAAGTTTGAAGAAAAAATATCGTTATTCACGCAGTCAAGCTTTGTTTTATTTAAATCTTCGAGGTCATACATTTGCAAATGCTTATTGTGCATTTTGAATTTTGTCACGTTCGTACCAAGTAGTCAAAACCAATTAACAGTTATAAAGACAGCCATTATAAAAACTGCTTGATGTAGTTCATTAAAATTGTAGTCATCATTCCTGAAGGTTGTCCTTACGACACCGTGACGGCGGCATTTCGTCATATGTCTGATAGTGTCATAAAATACGGCATTATGTATTCAAGTACCATCCAGTCGGTCCTTTTAGGATGGCCAGGTATTACACTAATTTGTATGGTGCTTTGAATTTTAGTTGAGGAGACGTGGGAAAGGTTTTATTAAAAGCCATACTGTTATAGCCGTACAAAAATATTTGCATTATAAAAAAATTGCCATTATATCTGAAAAGTTTGTCCACTCGTTTGTTATTTGCACTTTTTTTTATTTTCATGTTCAAATAATAAAATGAATCGTTCACAGCTTTGACGTTTTTCACGAAAAAAATAAAACTTAAGTACGTATTACTTTTTGTGGTATATTAGATTTTTTTTTTTTTTCGATCTCGAAATCGAATATACCACAGAATATACTTACCTAGGTCAATCAATTTCATTCCAAGATCAGACAGAAAAAGAAATCAACCGAAGAATCGCTATTGCATGGAAAAGGTATTGGAGCCTAAAAGAAATTATGACAAATAAAGACATAAATATAGCCATAAAATGTAAATTGTACGACTCGGTGATCTTGCCATGTCTAACATATGGTTGTCAAACATGGTCTCTGCGCAAACAAGATGAGAACAAACTAGCCATACAACAAAGGAAAATGGAGAGAAGCATGTTGGGAATAAGAGTATCAGATAAAATAAAAAACGAAACAATAAGAAAGACCACCAAAGTAACTGATATTCTTGAAAAAATAAGACATCTCAAATGGGAATGGGCAGGACATGTTTGTAGAATGTCCAATGACAGATGGACCAATAAATTGACAGAGTGGTTACCTAGAGATGGGAAGAGGAGTAGAGGCAGACCACGGAAAAGATGGGAGGATATTTTTAAAGAAAAATGTGAACCTGAATGGAGAAGGAAAGCTAGGGAGAGAGAGACCTGGAGGAACCTGGGGGAGGCCTACGCCGCGGAGGCGACTTCCACAAATCAATAATAATAATAATAAAATAAAAAATAAAATAAATATTATAATAAGTAATTAGAGAAATTAATGCATGCAATTTGAAACAATTTGAAACACTTAGTAATAATATATATAATATAATAATAATGAATTTTATAAGATAATTGTAGAAATTTGTGGTAGAATAAAGGCTATTTTTATTTTTATTTTATTTTTTACGTATTACTTACTACCTTACTTAATTCTCTACCCCGAATTAAGATGGGCTTAGGAAAGAAAATCCGCACCGTCACTGGTCCCCCTTAAAATGTATTTTATTTTATCGATGTTCCAGCAACTATGTTTTTCTGTTATATGCCTTGACTACTCCGGCAATTAAAATCCAGAATTTAGGCACGTAATAGACTCTGACTGACCTTACACACGTAACTGCAATTTTGACAAGCCAGGGACTAGATAAGTACTATACGTACAACGACAAGCATGCACAAAACAATACCCATATACTTGGTTGATATTCCGCACATGCGCACAAAGCGCTTTGAAAAATCTTTACTAATGCGCACGAGAGTGGAATTCTCTGCCTGCGTCTGTGTTCATAAAATCCGAACCTATTCAAGTCGCGATTGAATAGGCTTCTTCTTGGGACAAGCTTGTTCCATCGCTGACATCACCTCTGTCCTCAAAACTAGATCGATGTTAAGAGTAAGCCCATTGACAATTAAAAGATATCGTAATATGCTAGCATGCTTGAGCAGTTACTTGAGCGTCTGTATGACGATTAGCTGCAATCATCCTGCTTTGTGAGTACGCAAGTCATTAGACAAACACAGAAGCATGCGTGCACCAAAGTATTTTTCATGTATCCTTGTCAAGCTGCAGGCAGTAAAGTGTGTAGCCGCCTTTAGGTGTGGGCCTATAATTTTAAATTGGATAGGATATACTGTAGTAAATGCCAATAAAACGAGTTATTGGAGAGACGAAGTATCCATTAAAATACATAGTAGATACTATAAAGTGTTCGTTGCATCGTTAGCTCAAGTTTGATTTGTGCTCGTGGTGTAATTTTTTTTCGCTGCAAAACGTCTCCATTTTCCACATTAATAAAAATGCTACAATCAGACGATATATTTTAAAATTATGTTATTGTTTTTAATCAGGATTCTCAAAGGATTCTTACGAAGAAATATAAATAGAGTCTAAGGTGCAAACAATGGCCCATCAGGTCTTGCATTTCCTTCCACCTGCACACAGCACCTGGACGCTAAATAAAACGCAGTGAACTGCGTCTTGAGCCAACAAAATACTTCGATTGTCATCGACACCCAAAGAGAAGATCGATATTTTTGTATTGATTTAATAGAGGAAACGTTAGTTTACTATTATTTAATCTGTGATAGAGGTCTGTCTCTACGATCAGTCCCGAGTTATTAAGGAAGGCATCAAGGGCATTTCGCCAACTCTCCCGTGGTCTTTTATGTAACTTCCTTTCTTCTTGTATTGCCGTTCACCGAATTTATTTAGGAAATGGGTACACGGGTGCCACTAACAACTAACATGTAGAATGTAATATAGTATAATTAGCTGCTTCTACATTTTCATTTCAAGGTGTATGGAACAGTTGAGATTTTTTTACGATTTCAAAGTAAGTTCTTCCCATTATTAGGTTTTTTATAGGAAAACTTGGTTTCAGTGTTGGGTGTAGTCAGGCTAGTTAGCCTCTACCCTTAGCTTCGTGAAAGGCCAGAATAATTCACCTGGTTATACTTGTACAAACTGTTAGTATGTTATATAACATCATAGTATCCCTTTAACCTCATCTCTGTCCTCAAGAATAGATCGAGGTCAAGAGTAAGCCCATTGACAATAAAAAAATAAATAGAAAAATAAAGCGCCGGGACACAATATCCTCGAGTACGAACAAAATTTAAGAAACGAACAAAGTGGCATGTCTCGCCATTGTCTAGAGTTTTCACGTCGCCTAATAGTTTCATCCAAAGTCAACAGTCGATTGCTTTAAATAACTTTAAGCACAAAAAACCAGCCAAGTGCGAGTCGGACTCGCGCACCGAGGGTTCCGTACCACCACATAATCATAATTATATTAGTTGAACTTTCAGTAAGTTAATGTGCTAGATTTTTTGAGTCCGACACGCGCTTGGCCAAATTTTATTATTTGTTGTTATTTTATAGCTTATGCACTATAAACATACCAATTTTCAAGTTTGTAAGTGTTCCCGTTTTTAAAATAGAACTAAAAAAAAATCGCCTCAGCGACCATCCAACTTGACCCCTCTCTTATATGAATGTTCTTGAAACGGGAGCTCACCACAATTGGTTACCATTAGTTGTGAGAAAAGTTGTAATATTTAATGATTTCAGACTTTTTCAATTATTTGTACTGTGAGACCTAGCTTCTTGCCAAATTTCATAATTTTAGGTCAACGGGAAGTACCCTATACCCGGGTTTTGCATTTTTGAATAAATGTATGGAGATGAGGACATAAAATGCCATATCTTTTGATTGCGTCATTGTAAAAAATTTAAATTTTGAGATCTTGTGTGGTTCATGAATCCTAATATATGGTATTAATTTCAACTTGATATCTTTACCCGTTCGTGAGATAAAGGGTATTGACAGACAGACAGACAGACAGACGGACAACAAAGTGATCCTATAAGGGTTCCGTTTTTTTCTTTTGAAGTACGGAACCCTAAAAACAAGAAAGACTTGTAGAATTGGACCAATTCATAAAAAAATCAATAAAATTTTTGTCTTCGTTAGTTGAAGGATCTTAAGAACTATCTTCACTGTCGCTATTTTAGTTTTTTCGCCGAGCGCACAAAATTCTAAACTCGGCAGTTTTTACAATCTTTTATAATCATTATGTGACCATTTTCGTAACATTCTAATGACACTTAATAGTTCTTTGTTATTATGTGGCACAAGGCTGAAATTTGAAGTCACTACACGTTGGTTTATTATTTTTTGAGCTTACGAGTAGCTATGCCAACTCTTGTTTGAAGATGATTTTATTAATGTAAAGGTGTGTTCACTTTGAAGGCTGAATATTGATTAGCTAGCTAAACTTAGGTTTATTTTTGAGGACCCTGGCTAAACTGCACATTAACCAAAACGAAGAAGCTAAAAATTTATTCGTTGTACGTACGCAGACGCAGGCTTTGTGGACGCAAAATAACCTAACGTAACCTGACTGGTCCCGTTGGGGATAGGTTAGGTTGGATTTTCCTTGGCTATCGAACTTTAAATGCATTCTCAGCCAAGGGACTTTGGTTAAACTTAAGTTTAGCCAGCTAAGCATAGAAGAAACTAACATCCCGGTCCTCAGAAAAAATACCTAAGTTTATTCAACAAATCTTAAGTTTATGTTCACACCCAATTTTAGACGTGAACCCCTGGGAACAGAAATTTTGATTGCCGAATGTAAATACCTATAAAAGTTCATAATATTTTTGCCTAGAAGAAAATTTGTGGACGTGGGTTAAATGCCACTGGTTGCTAAGATAACCTTAGTTAACTTTATGTGCCGTGAAGATGCGCGCTGCATTTGTGCTTGAACAGTAGATACCAAGCTGTGGTTTGCAGTTGTAGCTTTAATGTTATAATCGTGCAAAAAGGCTAGATTTGAAGGCTGCGAAGCGATTCTTTTATTGCTATGCGATTTTTCTGCTTAGAATAGAATTAAGTGGCCACCAACTTTGTTCGTATGAAATTTACATGGTATTTTTTTTTTCAGCCGATGGAGTGACAATTACACCGTAATATACTAAGCCTACGTCGTTTATTGTCTGTCTGTCTGTCCAGAAACAGAGTTAGCTAGCCGGTTGAAGTTTTACATAGATTATTATTGAGGATATTCAAATAATAAAACAATAAAGGACATTTTTTAATTTTATTTTTTTAACTTTATCGTAAAAACTATAACACATACAAGCGTCAAACTTGGTATGACGGTAATTTTATTTTAATTAAAACCAAATTATCAAAAATATACCAGTGTTGTGGTGTTATGGAACCCTCGGTGCGTGAATCTAAATTGCAGTTGTCAGATATTTTCATGCATATTTTGTTTACCAAAGGAGAATATCATTCGTAGTAAGCATTAGGTTGTAGGTATATACTGCCTTTTACAGAAATACCTCGTAAGCAACTAGTAGTTACTCGTAGGTTGACCGAGTTAGGTTTGGTTGCAGTTTGTTGCAATACATTCCTTAACTAGCTGCATTTTTCACGACTACTACAAACTATTATGCCAATTTGCAACCCAATTGCTAGGTTCAACGTAGGTAGGTTCCTATTACAAGGAAAAAGATAACCATGGCTCTAATTTAAAATGAATTTTTATTTGTAGAATTATATTTTTTACACAAAAATCTTTGGAAGATCCTTTACGTCAGCAAAAGTAAGGAAATACAGTTGTTTTTTGCTTTGAGATAATCTTATGTAAATATTAAGAAAAAGAAAATCTGTTTCAAAAGATTTTTGGGTCACAAGCTAATAGCCGTTATTTTTGTTAATTGTAAAGAAAGGCTAAGTAGAACCAAATATACATGGTGGAACAGAACGGGTATATCAACCCTGAATGATGTGATCCTGCCTATGAAACTGAACAACTTTCTCCAAAGAACAATTTACCTCCCATCATTTACTTATATATAAGTACTAGCCCATCGGCACGTTACAATGTCCCCAATTCGTTGGTCCGAAATCTGACGTTTAGGACCAACAAATGTCAGTCGTTGTCAGTCATATTGTCAACATTGGATGCAAATAAACTTACCAACAAAATGTTGTTCTTAGTTAAAGAAACAATATACTCTTATTATTATTATTGTTATTTCTTATTATTGTTTTTGACTATAATCCAATTAATTAAACTGAAAAACCAGGCCTAAATTACATATAAACAGTAAAAAGTTTGTTTTGTTTTTTCCCGCCATATTATTTCCGTTCCGTGTATTTAGTACCGACCGAAGTACTACACAACGTAGTTCACGCGATTTTTCACAGATGGCGCTATTTTTTCTTGTATGGGGAAATTTTGAACCGCTTGTTCCCAAGACCCTATCTTGACTATATAAATCTATGCCTCCCATACAAATGCCGCTATCAGCTGATTCACTTGCTACGGGAGGTCAAAAAATTTCTCTATGTTCCTTGGGGAAAGTTGTTCAGTTTTATTGGCAGATTCACGTCCTTCAGGGTTGGTATGCCCTTCTTGTTACACCCTGTATACAAAGGTGAAATAAAACTAAATACCGTACAACTTACGAGTTTACATTGTACCTTCGGAAGATAAACATCTTCCATTCTTAAGAGGGCGTACTCTAACCATTGTTTCCGTTTCTTAGTAAAGTTAGCTTCACTTGTCACGCGTGAGTTGTCCCACTAATATCGAGCACAGAACATGTATGTTACACGCATTTTAAGATTTCGGTTTTGTTTGTAAATATTCATATTCAACTGTAGTCGTTTAGTCTAAAACAATACATTAATGTAGCATCGCGTTCTATTAAAATTTGGAATTATGAACGATACCGAATAATAGTTTGTCACAAACATGTGTATGATTTTTTATTCTTATTTATCCAGCGTATCGTATTGTCTTTGAGCTGGATTCCCTTTTGTTTGTATACAGTCAAATGAGTCTGTGACTGTCAAGCTTAACCTGTACTCGACTGTACTTGGTTGTGCAATATTTGTACCATTTACTATAGGTACATTTATCTTATCTTTGTTTAAGTAAATAACTACCTTATTTAGACATTGTCTTATATAGGCTTCCTTCCTCTGTGAATTTTAACACGTTTCTGGATTGTGTACCTAAAAATAATTATAGACATTTTAAGAATATATTATTTATCCTATGTAAATTTAAATATCATCCATATTTAAATTTACATAGCACTCATTATAGATTAAACTGGGCTCGTGTAAATATTTTAAGGGCGTACCTATTCATGGGGTTAAATGCAACAACTATCTTAAAAAAAACTTTTTATACAAAATTATTAATGATGAGTCCAATTTGTATGGAAAGTCGTAATTTTTTGCGAATTCCAAAATTCGTAGTTCAAGAACAGAATAAGACCTTAAGGGTGGCATCTAGAAGCTGAATTTACACATTCGTGCGAATGACGAGGCAAATGGCGACGCGAGCCATACGAGCATGTATATTGTAAACAGGAGACGTATTTTTGAAGCGTTCGAAGTGAATCTTTAGTTCGCATACGAAAACGAATCGTATACGAATTTAATTTCTAATGCTCTCGATTTTACGCATTTTTGAATCATTCGAAAGCAGTGTTGCCATTAAATTCAAATCTTTAACCAATTTTCGTTTCACGCAGAAAAAATCAAAACCGGAAAGCAATTACTCATTGATTTTAAAAACCGGTAATGAATTGCGAGGGAATGGAACGCAAATTAAAAAGTTGATATGTCAGTATAATGCCATGTGTGAAGGAAACGTCAATGTCGTTGTCATCACAGATTATACATACTTTCGAGTGGTAGAATTGCAAAACGAGTGGGTCGGACCACTCGTTGCAGAATTCACAGGTATGAATATTCAAAAATTGCGATTTTACGGATTCGTATACGAATCTTGCCAATTCGAATGCGAATTGAAGTTCGAACGCTTCAAAAATGCGTCTCCTGTTCGCTCGCTCATAGTTCGGCTCGTGACTCGCGCTCGAATCAAGCACGAATAGCGAATGCGAACTTACTGTTTACACATTCGCATGCATTCAGTCGATAGCCAGCTAACAACCAAAAAGAAGTCGCACATTTTTTTAAAATTTGTGCGTTTAACATTCATATAGTTAAATTGTACTCAATAAATTTAACGCACAAACAGCCATTATTTCTAAGATCTCCATATTCGTGTTCGAGCTTCACAACGAATGTGTGACTGACTGGTAATTCGCGACGGCACTCGTACGGTCAACCGCTTGTCGGTAGAAACTTTTTCAACTCTATTACCACGCCATAAGGTCCAAAAGTGTTTCTACTGATGTGCGGCCGTGTGTACGCGAACATTTCCCTAGCGCGGTAATAATTTAGCACTACGTTTAGCGTTATAGGAAAAATGAATGAAGGTTTCTTGCCGTTTCTTTTATACTGCTAAAGCACGATCCAAAACGGTCGTACACTTGCTCTATTTGTATTGTATTCTGCATGTTATGACATTCAATAAGTTGTACTCTCTCATGTGAGAAATAGGACTCCTATCTCTCTAAATAAACTTTATGGCATAAGTCATGTTATGTTACATATTATTATTACCATCCAATATTAAACCCACATAACGCTAGGCGATACTATAATACGATACTTCCTTTTTACATCGGATGCATTGATCGGTTAGCATTAAAGTTTTTGAAAGAACAGGAAGGTTGCCAATTTTGAAGCTCAAGGTAAACTTGTAGGTCAACTTAGAACGCAGAATAATAAATAGACCTAGTCTAGATTTTTAGAAAGGCAGCACGATTTTCAAAGTCATTGATAAATAATGATATAATGTTAGGTTTTGATCCTTTTTAGGGTTCCAAATCAAAATGGTAAAATTAAACGGGACCCTTATGGTGCGACTTCGTCCGTCTGTCACACCAGTGTATCTCAGCAACCACGTTACCGACTTGAAATTCAGAATAGTTAATGTGATTGTCTTTGAACTTAATTGCAAATGAATTTTTTTTTCAAATATTATTGTAAATTTTTAAATATTGTTTCAGTTATGATGAAAAATGCCTAAAAATATATACCGTTCCCCCCCCCCACCCCTAAACTCTGAATCTGAATTAATTACAGTCGATATAAGTTTATGTAAATATTACAGGAAAAGTAAAACGAAGTAGCACAGTTTTTAGAGATCTGCAAAAGACTTTTACAAACAAATTTAGTTTTTCGGTCTTTTTTGCTTCCAAAAATACTAATAGGTATATCGGAACCCTTGGCGTGCGACTCCGACTCGAGCTTGACCGGTTTTTTAATAAGACGAAGGGCTGTAGACAGACATTTCTCTACTGCCTCAAGTACTTTATGCCCACCAACGAGAACTTCTTAATTTCTGATTTCTACACTACAATGTAAAAAGCTTTGAAATTAAAATCGTTGCGGCTTACAATGTGACGCCGTCATCAGACATTTTCTGTTGTACTTTCTACTTCTAATAATGCACCTAATCGATTTCTGATGGCTTCAAAGCACATGATGCATCCCATTTTTCGCCTTTTTTACAGATCCTAAGATACAGGGATTTCCTAGTTTAGGCTCCTGATCTTCCACCTTCTAAACAACTTTGTGTTAAATTTCTTAGATTATAAAGTGTAGTCCAGTAGGGTGTGGAAGAACAATAAACGTTTAATTTAATTTAATAAATTTTTTGAGCACAATGGTTGTCAGAGCCTACTGTTTGTTTTTTAGCATTCTAGGGTAAATTCTGAAAATTCAACGATTACCTGGTTTAAATGAGATTTAAATTTAGATGCTTATTGAAGATGTATCGGGATCAATATAAATATTTGACATAGAGTCACTGTCCACGTACTCCTCACGTCAGAAGCACGCTTTCGACATTTTTCACTTGCGCGTGCTTCTTGCTTGCAACCTGCATAGAAACTTGACGAACGCATGCCGGATGCATGCCGAACGCATGCCAATACGCAAATGCCACTTTGCCACTCCGTTTGCCACACAGTTTTGTTTATTTCTATGCAAGTTGCAAGCAAGACGCACGCAAGCGAAAAATTACGAAAACGTGCGTCTGACGTGCGGCGTACGTGGACAGAGGCTTAATTTAAAACAATTAAATTTTATTTCAAGTTTTGTCCTACGTTCTACAGTTGACCTACTCAAAAAGACCTTTATGACCTTATGTCCTTTTCAAAACAGTTTAATCTTTTATGAATAACGGCCAAGGAAATCCAGTTTTGTCAAATTACTTTATGTGCCTTTGAGATGCGTTTTGTATTGTGAAGGTTTCTTGTTTATTGCTATGTATGTATGCGGCCCTGGTATGCAGATTTGCTGCCGATGATGTCAATTTTCTTATATTACACAACGTTACTTATAAGCTCTTCTGTGATTAAGTACGAGTAGTATGTATTTTATTTGTAGATGTTCTTTAGTATAGTTTAGGTAGGGTAGGTTAAATAATAAGGCAGTAAAAGGCGGTTATTATGAACATAATAACTTTGTACTGGAGAATGAGAGAATGATTGACTTACGGAAGATCTCAGTGCTATAATAGTAGTTTATTCAACTGTCATATAAAACGGGTTATTAAAACACGAGTTTGGGTTTATCACATGAGGCGTAGCCGAATGTGATAATAGCATCAAACGAGTGTTTTAATACCATATTATATGCAGTTGTGTATACTACTTTATCTTCACTCATGCAATAGGTTTCTTTACTTATAAAAAAAAAACCGGCCAAGTGCGAGTCGGACTCGCGCACTGAGGGTTCCGTACCACCACATAAACATAATTGTACTTATTAGTTGAAATTTCAGTAAGTTAATGTGCTAGATTTTTTGAGTCCGACACGCGCTTGACCAAATTTTATTATTTGTTGTTATTTTATAGCCTATGCCCTATAAACATACCAATTTTCGAGTTTGTAAGTGTTCCCGTTTTTAAATAGAACTAAAACAAAAATCGCCTCTTCAACCATCCAACTTGACCCCTCTCTTATATGAATGTTCTTGAAACGGGAGCTCACCACAATTGGTTACCATTAGTTGTGAGAAAAGTTGTAATATTTAATGATTTCAGACTTTTCCTATTATTTGTACTGTGAGACCTAGCTTCTTGCCAAATTTCATAATTTTAGGTCAACGGGAAGTACCCTGTAGGTTTTTCATTTTTGAATAAATGTATGGAGATGAGGACATAAAATGCCATATCTTTTGATTGCGTCGTTGTAAAAAATTTAAATTTTCAGATCTTGTGTGGTTCATGGATCCTAATATATGGTATTAATTTCAACCTGATATCTTTACCCGTTCGTGAGATAAAGGGTCTTGACAGACAGACAGACAGACAGACAGACAGACAGACGGACAACAAAGTGATCCTATAAGGGTTCCGTTTTTTTCTTTTGAGGTACGGAACCCTAAAAATTATAAAAATTAAACAAAAGTAAGTAAACAACAATGGTAACTTATATTATGTATATTACAGTTCTGATATGAGTCTGAAGAAGCCACCTTAATATATCCGCTAGGTCTTCTTTGAAATATACAAGCAGAACATTTTCTTAACAAGACATGGTTTTCTTTTCGATTTTCATTCTTTCCCAATTCATTGTAGGTTATGTCATAAAATGTCCTAGACTAATATGGGAGAAGATCATAAGTTGTTGAGTATCTTCTGGTGTAACTGCAGTATCCTGACTGCACTACTTTATCTTCTTTTTCAATAAACTTTCACATTACTTTCACGGGCACAAAAAACTTGAAAAAGGTAAATATTTGAAAATGGCGGCAATCTAATATCTATTTCCTTCTAATTTCAGGCTGCGCGCGCATATTTTCCACTACAGATAAAATAATTGTAACTATAGTAACTGCTCCAAAATAATAGGTTGTTTATAAGGCATACTTTGTAAATATGCTACTAATATTTGACAGCTACTAAGAAAAACTGTTACATTTATAACCGTCTCTCTAATAGTAGTTTATGCAACTGTCATATAAAATAGGTTATTAAAATACGAGTTTGGGTTTATCACACGAGGCGTAGCTGAGTGTGATAATAGCATCAAACGAATGTTTTAATACCATATTATATGCAGTTGCGTATACTACTTTATCTTCACTCATGCAATAGGTAGGTACTTACTTATAAAAATTAAACTAAAGTAAGTAAACAACAAAGGTAACTTATATTATGCATATTACAATCTGATATGAGTCTAAAGAAGCCGCCTTAATATATCCGCTAAGTCTTCTTTGAAATATACAAGCAGAACATTTTCTTAACAAGACATGGTTTTCTTTTCGATTTTCATTCTTTCCCAATTCATTGTAGGTTATGTCATAAAATGTCCTAGACTAATATGGGAGAAGATCATAAGTTATTGAGTATTTTCTGGTGTAACTGCAGTATCCTGACTGCACCACTTTATCAACTTTTTCAATAAACTTTCAGATTACTTTCACGGGCACAAAATACTTGGAAAAGATAAATATTTGAAAATGGCAGCAAATCTGATATCTATTTCCAAGTTCTTCTAATTTCAGGCTGCGCGCGCATATTTTCCACTACAGATAAAATAATTGTAACTATAGTAACTGTTACTGTAACTGCTCCAAAATAATAGGTTGTTTATAAGGTCCACTTTGTAAATATGCTACTGATATTTGACAGCTACTAAGAAAAACTGTTACATTTATAACCGGCTCTCTAAAAGACCTTATATTCAGTCTTCTTTAAAAAGGTTAAGGTTCAAGAAGAATTTTATCCAAGTGTTATGTTATGATTAAAAAGTTAAATTACGTAACACCTCTGCAAAATTTTCATACAAAAATCGTTACGTAATGGTAACTTTTTAATTTTTTATGCATACTCTGCGTAATATTCAGCCTTATGCACCAACTTTTTGTATCATAAGTCAAAGATTACGACATGAGTGTAGATAAAATACCTTATATTCAGTCTTCTTTAAAAAGGTTTAGGTTCAAGAAGAATTTTATCCAAGTGTTATGTTATGATTAAAAAGTTAAATTACGTAACACCTTTGCAAAATTTTCATACAAAAATCGTTACGTAATGGTAACTTTTTAATTTTTTATGCATACTCTGCGTAATATTCAGCCTTATGTACCAACTTTTTGAATCATAATTCAAAGATTACGACATGAGTGTAGATAAAACAATTTTCTTATTCTACGGGATATATCCCACAACTGTGCGTTTACTATCATCTGTATCCTCTTCTTAACTTTTCTTGTAGGCATGAAGATCCCGCCTCTTTCTAAGTCAATTAATAAAAAAAAGGAAAGAATATCAAGGACTGTAAAACCACCGTATCTCAAATCGCGTACTTTTGTAATGAAGTAATATGAGTCCATGAAATTTATGCAACTCTGTTGTAAAGTCGCTATCGTTATGGTTTTTCAATGCCTTCTTATTCCGTCATAATAATCCATCAAAGTCCACAGTTGGACAGAGAGCTCCCTCCAGAATTTCACACCAACAATGCGCGGTATGTTTTGGGGGAGGTACTATAGTCACCACCCTTGTTAGTGTTTCGGCTGGCACCATGGACCGCGATTACTGGTGACCGCGGTGTGTAAGATGGTACGCAGAACAATGCTGCAGTCCATCCTCCGTTTCAAAATCCCTTTGTCGCCTTTTACGACACCTACGGGTAGAGATGGCATCACGCGGACTAGCTGGTACATCACGGACGGACAGTTATAAGTAATTACTAAACTCTATCAGTCTGCCGGCCGGTAACCAGTAACCACAATATGTCATTATAGGGAGGTGAAATCGTAAGAAGATGAGACGATATCCAGTTAAGCTTAGGTACACTGGGTGGCTCTCCTCGCCTTATGTGTTGCTAGTGAATTACGTCTAAAATAAATTAATTTATTCTCGGCTTTTATTTATTTTTGATTCAATAAATTTGTACAAAACCTTATAAGGGTTTGTTCTGGACGCTAAGGAGTCTGCGGATTTGTCCTATTAGGTAATATCTAAAGTAAATAAAACACATATACGAATTCTAAAAAATTGCAAAATAAAAAAAAAATCGCAAAGGGCATTGATGAAACTTGTGTGGGTAATTTTTAGGGTTCCGTACCTCAAAAGAAAAAAAACGGAACCCTTATAGGATCACTTTGTTGTCCGTCTGTCTGTCTGTCTGTCTGTCTGTCAAGACCCTTTATGTCACGAACGGGTAAAGGTATCAGGTTGAAATTAATACCATATATTAGGATCCATGAACCACACAAGATCTGAAAATTTAAATTTTTTACAACGACGCAATCAAAAGATATGGCATTTTATGTCCTCATCTCCATACATTTATTCAAAAATGAAAAACCTACAGGGTACTTCCCGTTGACCTAAAATTATGAAATTTGGCAAGAAGCTAGGTCTCACAGTACAAATAATGGGAAAAGTCTGAAATCATTAAATATTACAACTTTTCTCACAACTAATGGTAACCAATTGTGGTGAGCTCCCGTTTCAAGAACATTCATATAAGAGAGGGGTCAAGTTGGATGGTTGCTGAGGCGATTTTTGTTTTAGTTCTATTTAAAAACGGGAACACTTACAAACTTGAAAATTGGTATGTTTATAGGGCTATAAAATAACGACAAATAATAAAATTTGGTCAAGCGCGTGTCGGACTCAAAAAATCTAGCACATTAAGTTAATGAAAAATTACTGAAATTTCAACTAATACAATTATGTTTATGTGGTGGTACGGAACCCTCAGTGCGCGAGTCCGACTCGCACTTGGCCGGTTTTTTTTTTGAACCTACGATTACGAAGCCTCACTAGCCTCGCTTTCGATCACAAAATTACTACGTTCTTAAGTTGATTTAGTTTTTGTGTTTTAATTGCTGAGTTTTTGTTTCTACAACAAAGCTAAAAATAATTTATTTCTGCATGGAGTCTTCAAAAGTTAAGACTTTTTGTTTATTTTTGCGCACACCTTGGAAAAGAAATGTAAAGTAAATATGTAGACATAACCAAGCGCCTGATAATAATATATTCTTAGTTACTTATCGACTCTCGCTAGGTCACGATCTTGCCTCGCTAGTCGTGAGCAAGAGTGAAAACAGTGGGAAGCTAATGTTAGTAGGTAGTAGTATCACTAGGTTGTAATGATCCATTACTTCTAGTCTAGATAAACTGGTGAGATCCGGTTTTGAGAAAACGTGAGATGTTACCAACACTGCATAGCGACAAATTGCTTTTTAGCAGCGTTCGATCGAAGTTATGTACTTGTATGATGGAACCTTATGTTATGTCTATGGAACCTTAAAAATGTTTAGGTTTATGGGTGAATTTCGTGTACGTCTATTTTCATTGGTATACTCTGTTGGTTAAACATACATTCTCAAATATTTGTCGTAGAAACTGTTGCGTTAGCCTTGTAGATGTAATTAGTGTGGTTAATGCAGTTTTAACTTCCTACGATTAGTGCTGGTTTTCTTTTAGAAGGGCAAGAGAGCGAATTCGTATATACCTAAGATAGAGTTCACGAAAAAATACTTCGTTTTACAAACCTTTTGTATGTAAGAAAATATTTCTCTTTAATTACACGAGGCACACGGTGCACAAAACACTCACAGAAATGAAATGAAATCTGTTTATTGCTTTAATCGTGGTAGTTATAAGATGACTAGGTGTGAAAGTGTTTCACACATTTAGTCACAGTAGTTGACATGCAATATTAAAGTTACAAAATTTATAATAAAAAAATAAATAAAAACAAAAGATAGTAAAATTAATTATAACATGTCTAAATATAAGATAGGTAGTTATTTACATTTATTATAAAAAAAATCAACAGCCATGTCCGTAGTTTTGTAGAGAAACCCTTTTCTGGAAGGAGTTTGATAGAGTACTCGTACCTATGGAATGTGATTAAATATCTTGACTGACATGTAGTAGCAATTTCTTTGTCTAAATGCTGTTTTGCATACCGGCAGTGATAACAGAGTGGGCTCTTTTGGCCTTAATCGGTGGTAACTTTCCGATAATGTGTAATACGCAGGGTGTGCCTTTACAAAATTACATATCTCAAGTATGTACATACAGGTCAGTGGTAGTAAATATATTTAGCTTCTTAAAAAAGGTTAGACCATTATTTTACGTGAATTTGAGATTAAAATTATATTACAAAGCTTAACGCTCTTTCGTGAATCTGGTATAGGATTTTCAGGCATCTTGTACTATCACGGCCATTAACGCCTGTTACCTGAGGCCTGACTGCAGAAGCTCATCCGGCTGTTTTTTTGCAAAAGTGGATAAAAAGAGCTTCCTAGTTGGGATAGTAGGAAAGACCAAAAAGGAATAATAAAGACCACAATATAGAGTAGTTGGACGAAGTTACGAGATTATTATCTGATTTCTGAAAGCTTGAATTCCATTCATCATCTTTCCAGGAAACTACTCCGTGGAACATGTGGACAAAGTATGTCTTTCTCTTCGCGAGCAGTATGGAAACTGCGTCAAGATGGCCGGCTTGTTGGGAAGACCAGACATGCTGTTCGTATTCGATGCTGGAGAGGTGGAGCGGATTTTCCGGGGCGAAGATGCTGCTCCGCACAGGTTTGTCAGTTACTTGTTTAAGGGTCAATGGGCTTTCCGTTGACTTTGATTTAGCTGTGAGCTGTGAGGACAGAGGTGGGATCGACGTTGGAACGAAAAAGCCTATTCACTCGCGACTTGAATAGATTTGGATTATGTGAAATCAGAAACACGCAGGCAGAGAGAAGAAGGCCTTTGTCTGTACTTAATATTTTCAACCACTTGGTTATTTACTATTGGTCATCTATGTTAAGCTTATCTTTGAAAATTATTTTTATTTTAACACTTCCTGTGTTCGGATGAATCTACAAAGTAGAAAATTGAAAATATTTACAACTGCAGGCAGGATTCGAACCTGCGTCTTCTGCATCAGTAACGGCGACGCTTTACCAACTAAGCTACCTTGATCCTGCCTGATGTTGTGTTGTGCATTGTGTCTGATCTGATGTTGACAAAGATAAGCTTACAAAGTAGAAATCGCAAAATTTTAGAACCACAGGCAGGATTCGAACCTGCGTCTTCCCTGTCAGTACCGGCGACGCTTTAGCAATTAAGCTACCGTGGTCCTGCCTGATGTTGTGTAGTGCGTTGGGTCTGATCTGATCTTGACAAAGATAAGCTTACAAAGTAGAAAACGCAAAATTTTAAAACCACAGGCAGGATTCGAACCTGCGTTTTCTCTGTCAGTACCGGAGACGCTTTATCAACTAGGCTACCGTGGTCATGCCTATAGATGTAAAACAACGGATTTAAAACGATTTCAACAAAATGTTGTGGTTTTAAACCTAAAAAAAACCGTTTTAAACGGTTGAAAACTCGCCTACAAAAATAAAAGAACTGTGTTTTACACGTCGTTATGGGGAAGTTTTGGTCACCTGACGTCATGTTTCGTTTAATTAGTTTATAGAAAATCAATAGAAAATACCTACCTACTACCAAAACGAAAACTTAAGTATGTAGGTATACGGTATAACATACAATACTTATTTATTATATTACACACACAGAGCAGATTACACATACTAGATTTGAAGACATCATTAAAATAATGCCGTCCGTTTTACTTTAAACCGAATGAAATTGATTATTTACATCGTTTGAAAACAATGAAAAACATATTTATTTACCAACACACGAGTTTTTATTACTTGTGTCGGACGGACCAAACCCGCTATAAATATCAGAATATCACACTTATAAAAAATCTTTACACAGTTGATAGGTAGGTACTCCGTTATATCCCTACTTCGGTAATATCCAGAAAATGTAAAACATAGACATCCATCAACACCGTTTTAAACCGAAAAAAAATGTTTATTTCGGTTTTAAACGGTTTTTTTCGTTTTAAACGGATTGGTTTAATTGGTTTTAAACCGGCCTTACATCTATAGTCATGCCTGATGCTGTGTAGTGCGTTGTGACAAAGATAAGCTTACAAAGTAGAAAATCGCACAATTATACAACCATAGGCAGGATTCGACCCTGATTCTTCTCCGTCAATAACGGAGACGCTTTACCAACTAGGCCACCGTGGTCCTGCCTGATGTTGTATTGTGTTGTGTGTTGTTTCGGTAATGACGGAGAAGACGCAGGTTCGAATCCTGCCTGTGGTTGTACAATTTTGCGATTTTTTTAATTTGTAAGCTTACCTTTGTCAAGATTTATTATCTATATCACTATTCACAAATTTCTTTTCTGCTCCCACAGGCCTTCGATGCCATCTCTGAACTACTACAAACATGTGTTACGGAAGGACTTCTTTGATTCAGAAGAAAATTGTGGTGGTGTTATCGCTGTGTAAGTTTTCCGAGATTTCCCAAAAGTTTCCGTATACAAATTTTAAAAAATTAGAAAACTTATCAATATATTTTCTCCTTGAAGTTTTGTTTTTTCCAAAACATTTACTAATCTGATCGAGCCAAGACGAGCTCGAAGGAAGCCAAAACATACATCTTGGTCATTAAGTATGGCTTGGCCGTTTCAAAACCAAAATATTTTTTTTGTACTATAAACGATTCCACTGACTTCTAAGAGCGTTACCCTGTCAATTCTTTCACGTATTTTAATGCGTGCGGTAGATTACGAACTAAAATTGCCTTGAAATTAGCGGGAAACATGCACGTGGTCATGGAAAAAAAAAAAAGTTAAGAATCCGTGTACTGAATGACAAAGTCTCCACCCTGTGGTGGAGGACCCAAGAGGTACATACAAAAAAAAAAATCATGGACGATATCGTGGAGTCCCACGACAGGACTCGCCACAGATGCGGCTAAGTTGTAAAAGTCGGTCATGGGACTTTCCACAGATTAAATGTTATGGCTTACTGCGTAAATAGCTACATTGTCTTTTCGATTCCTGCGAATTTTGACATGTCGGCTTTAAAGGTTAACACCTTGCATATATTATTTTTTTTCAGGCATGGCGACTCGTGGGCTGCATTCAGAACAAAAGTGTCAAAAGTAGCACTAAGCACTAGTGCTGCAGCACAATACACAAAACCAGTAGCTGAAGTTGCAGATTCCTTTGTCAATAGGTAAATTTGAGGCACATTTATTTGTTATTTAATAATCTAATACGAAATTTAAATTAAATCGCAAATCCTCATTACAACTTAATTTCCATTTTACTTTATTTTAGGATACGTGACATAAGAAATTCTAATTTGGAGACTCCAGACGATTTTCTAAACGAAGTTCACAAATGGTCTTTGGAATGTAAGTATTTATGTTATCGTTGAAGGGCAGGGCACGTCAATGTGCACATTATCTACAGGATGACTTTGAAGACATTCGACAAATTTTGAGGGCAAGTTCTGTTATCGATATAGAACAATTTTGTTTAGGTCTAAAGATATTTTGAGTTGTCAAATTTTCTTATTTTATTAAGTTGACATACTTGAAATCGATAAACCAACGTACTTGTATTAAAATAATAATAATAAAATCAGTACAATTTACGCTAAAATATTAAAAATGCATCATTTATGATTTTTTTATATTTATTTAGGCAAGCAAGTACATTAATGTATCAGTTTCAAGAATATTTAACTTTAAACATACAAAAAAAATTTCGACAACTCCAACAAAATTGATCTATATCGATGACAGAACTTACCGCATGTCTTCAAAGTCACCCTGTAGATAATCTGCAGATTCCCGGTTACGGTATGCTAAGTAATGTGCATATTAATTAGGTAATCTGAAGAAGATATTGAGCATTCTCTATAGAAGGCCAAGTCTTTACAATTTCTTTAAAACAGTTGTTTGTTTGAAATCCATATATCTTTTTATATTTGAAATCTTGAAACTGTTATTATTTCAGCTCTCGGTCTCATAGCCCTGGACACCCGTCTGGGTTGTTTCGAAGCCAGCGAAGGGTCTGAGAGCCAGAAGCTCATTGATGCTGTCAACACATTCTTCCTTTGTGTGGGGCAACTGGAACTTAAAGCTCCTTGGTGGAGAATATATCCAACGGCTATGTTCAAACGATACGTGGCTGCTTTGGATACTATCCTCAGGTATGCTTAAACATGCCTAAAATAATGCAAACGCCTGCTGAAATAGTCTGGATAGAATAGTTTCAGATTTGATAGTTTTATCTAAACAGGCGTTTATTGGAACCGAGCTTAGTAGCCTTGTTAGAGAAATATTGTGTAATACTATATGTTGTGCCAACCACGGGAAAGCGCCCCAAAATTTAATTTATTCTGTAAGCTACAAAATGTTAAGTTCTTTCACAGATCAATGACAAAACTTTTGACCCTTAAAAGTTTTAGGTACTCGTACCTATAGTTGGGTTTTTAAATGATGAGATTTATTTGTGTTGGCTAAAAAGGAAAAAAGTCTTCATTGCTATTCTGTCTAATCTTTACCTATTAGTTCTTCTTCTTTTCGAGTCAATAGCAAAATTTACTACAAAAGCCTAGCCCAGATAGTTGCCACATCATTAGCCCTTTGGTTGCCTACATAAAGGTCCCTCCAAATGCAGGAAACTAGGCACGACAGCAAGTGTGTCATGATTTACAAAATACCGCCCTCACACTTATAGATATCAGAGAAGCCGTACCTCTTTATAAGTTTCCAGTACCTGCCAACGCCCGACTGCAGTCTGTTCAGTTACTTCCATATGGACCGGGGAAGATCGTGCCCTGATGGCAGCTAGGTGGTTATCATGTTAGGAAGTTATAATATAAGTTAGAACTAGCATTCTTGTCAAAAGTTTTTAAACCAATATGGCAGCTTTTTGAAGGTTTTACTATGCTACCCAGATGCTATCCCTACGTTTTCAATTGCAGTGTCACTCTGAATCACGTAGAGCGCGCTTTAGAGGAGTGCAAGGTGAATGAGGGGAGTAAATCCCTCCTGCAAGACCTGGTGGCAGCAGCTGGGCCCAGGGTTGCAGCCGTGGCTGCCCTGGACATGTTCCTCGTTGGTATTGACACAGTATGTATCACCTTCTATTTACTTTCCAATGGCATATTATTATACTGAATAATGTACAATAGTCCTTTACAAGGTGGTGTAACTGTCACAGGCTTTGTATAATTCGTCGTTTTACATTATGCCTTGGCATTCTACAAAATGCCGAGAAATTTTTAACTCGTCATTTCACATAGTCCCCCGGCATTCCACAAAACGGCACGCCATTCGTTTCTGGCACTCGCCAGTGCTGCTAAGGCACGCTCGCTTCGCTCGTTCAGCTCGTGCATTGTGGTCGTAAGATAAAATGCACCAGTGATTTAAACCCGTTTACAATCTGCCGGAGCCGTTTTACAATTTGCCGACCGTTTACAGTTTGCCCGCCGTTTGTAACGGCGAATTATACGATTTGCCTGCGACATAACGACCATGAATGATGTCGCTCAGTTGATGCAGGTTTTTGTGGGAAGATATAAATATGTTTCGTATTTCTATCCATGTTTCATGCAAAAAGTTGTTTCTTTATAGAAAACCATAAAGTTAAATTTGATTCTGATTTGGTGTGGGTTGGTGAACACAGTGTGGTGGTACAGTCAAGAGCATGTCATGCTTGACACGTTGGACTTTGTACCGATCTACGTGTGCCAGTGCTAGTGTCGCGCTTCAATTGTCAAGCTTGATGTGGTCTTGACTGTACGATAGCGATATGCAGTCGGAGTAGCCATCACACGAGGAAATAAGTATTTTTTATTATCCTTTACTTACTACGCTGGCTCAGCGACCCAAAGTGAGTCTTGGCCTCCAATACGAGATTTCGCCACTTCTCCCGGTCTCGTGCGGTCTCTTGCCAGTCGCTAGCTTGGAGCTCGCGTAGGTCTGCTTCCACCGCATCTTGCCAGCGATACCGGGGGCGCCCAACCGGTCTTTTGCCTGTTGGACATCCTAGACAGGCTCTTTTGACACCACGATCGTCATCCATCCTAATAAGGTGGCCAAGCCAGCGCAGTCTGTGCGCCTTAAATTCGCCTATGATGTTGGAGTCAGCCAGGAGGTCTTCGACTTCGGTGTTCTTGAGGAGTCTCCATGTTCCATTTTCCCTCTGTCTTGGGCCGAAAATTTTGCGGAGAATTTTCCTTTCGGCTACCAGGAGTTTATTCTCCTCTTTGAGAGTTAGTGTCCAAGCCTCACATCCGTACATGAGTATGGGTCTAATGACAGTTTTATAGACTCTGATTTTGGTGCTTTTACTGAGAAGCTTGGACACTAAAACCTTGTGTAAGGCGGCGCTACATCTTAAAGCGTTCTGGATGCGAATATCGATTTCCTCGTCCCGCGTATTGGTATCAGTCACAGTACAGCCCAAGTATTTGAAATTAGCCACTCCCTTGTACTCAATATCTCCAACTTGTAGTCCCTTAGGTCTTACGCGGATATTATAGCGTCTCATGAAGAGATATTCGGTTTTTCCGTGGCTAATTCTCAGACCAACCTTTTGAGCTTCAGTTTCCAGGACTGCTACTGATTTCTTCACTTCTTCACGGTTTTCTCCTAGCAAGGCCAGGTCGTCTGCGTACCCTATCACCTTATGCTTTCCATTTAGTTGCACTCCTACATCTTGTGCTAACACTTTTCTGAGGGCATATTCTAGCACCAAATTGAAAAGCATTGGTGACAGGGCGTCACCTTGCTTCAGACCCGTGACGACAAAGAATTCGTCCGATAGTTCGCCTTCCACTCGGACTCTCATTCTGCTTTCCTTTGTAGCTACCTGGATCATATCAACCAGTTTTTTCGGAATATTAAAGTTCCTTAGGATTGTGAATAACGCACTTCTGTCTATGCTGTCATAGGCCTTGGCTAAATCCACGAACACCGCATGAATACTTTGGGCGTACTCCCATCTCTTCTCCATTATCTGCTTAAGGAGGAAAATCTGGTCAATAGTGCTGCGATTTGGTCGGAAACCACACTGGTAGTCGCTGATTATTTCCTCTGCGTACGGTTGAAGCCTTCTGAGAAGCACGTAAGCTAGTATTTTGTATGCTGTTGGTAATAATGCTATACCGCGGTAGTTCGTGCACTTCTTTTTGGAGCCTTTTTTGTGGACAGGGCATATGACACCAACATTCCACTCACTAGGCTGTAGCTCAGTTTCCCAGATCCTGAGTATCAGCTCATACAGCTTGGATTGGACTGTTCCACCTCCGTACTTCCACACCTCCGAAGGTAATCCATCGATACCCGGGGCTTTGTTGTTCTTAAGCCTTATAATGGCTCGTCGCACCTCCTCCTATTATCCTTTAAATAGAATAATTTTGTTTCTACACTTTCTCTTTATTTTTCAGACATCAAATGCAGTAGCGTCGACTCTATATCAACTATCCTTGCGGCCAGAAGTCCAAGAAAAGATCCATGAAGAAGTTACCAAGGTTCTACAGGGAAGGCATATGAAGCCGGGTGATGTCAACCAAATGCCGTACTTGAAGGCGTGCATTAAAGAAGTATTGAGGTAAGACCCATTTTTGACTTCGAAGGTCAAAAAAGGAATTTCCTGGCCATCTTTTTTTATTATATTTGGGAAGCAAACAGTATTCAAGTACCAACATAAGCTAACAAAATTTCCACCAAAAGATATTAACAGTTAAGTGCCACTGAGTAGTCACACAGGGACTCAGATACAAAAATCAAGCCATATAACTACTGTTGTAAATATTATGATTGTGAAGTTTAACTTTTAGAGAGCGAAACAGTTCAGACCATTATCTCTGGTTAACTATCCACAGCGGCGATATCGAAAGCATGCAAGTTACAAATATCGTTTGCATTTAGATCTGTCTACGACAACGACATGCAAGCGACAAAACAGAGAATTAACCATCTATGGTAACGGATAAAATTCGCGGAAAAAGTGGCGTTCTTTCTGTAAACAGTCCTGATATCAACGTCAACGGCAGGAAGCATCTGCTGTTGCAAGAGCAAGTGATTTATATCGCTTGAGTGCTTTATATCACTTGGGTGATTAATGTCAAGTACGTACAGTCAAGAGCACATCAAGCTAGACACTTGCACCGTTCTTATTTCACTAGCCGTACGGGCTAGAGTCGCACTGCGAGTGTCAAGCTTGACCAGTCGTTGACTGTACCTACGTAGACAGTAACTCTAGAGGCTTTGATAGGTGATATGCTAAGCTTCATATTTGTAGCACTTTTGTGAACTATGAACTCCTTTTCTAACTGTGGTCGTCGTAAAATATATTAAATGGTACAGCAGCACTGCACTTACTTTCTCGCAATACTCAAGGAAAAACGATTCGAGTAAATCACATGTTTAACTTTTGGTAGTACTGGAACACCCTTTATATGAATTTTCACAGATCAATGGATACTACCGTAGGATACTTGAATGGAGATTTTTTAAATTTCCCAACACATGTTCCTTATGAATAATAATAAGTTAAGTCTACTGAGCAAGCCCTTTCAGTTTTTGGTACACCCTGTGCACAAAATTTTAGTGAAAAAAATCATAAAGAATATCCAGTCAGGTAGACAACCAATCCAGGATTAATATTATAGAAAATTTTAATAAACTCAATGGAACCAATTTTGCGATTATCACATATTTACGATTTGGTGGTACAGGAACACCCCTTATATGAAATTACACAGATCAATTGACACTGGCGCAAGACATCTTACATGGAGATGCTAGGTCATGCAAAGTTTCATCAAGATTCTATGAGTCGTTTATGAGAAAAATTCAATTTTTAATTTTGCTCTCAAAATGAGAGCCAGCAAAAAACCACTTAGAACCCTTCGATAGATTTGCATAAAACTCCTAAATTCAAAATCTGGTGTCAATCGGACCATTCGTTTAGCCGCTAGGCCAAAGCGTGACGGACAGACCGACCGACGGACCGACCGACCGACCGACAGACCGACCGACAGACGGACATTTTTGGGAGACTTGTTTTTTAAGATGTATAAGTGATATAGAACACATTTTTGAGAAAATTAGAAAAACTTTATTTTTCACGAATACAATACCTTTCTCGCTCCGCTCGAAAGTAAAAAAAGCGGCTCATCATCATCACAGTTTGGGTTATAAGAACGATGACCGACCTCACAAAAAAAACCCTGGTGTCAGAGTTATTGAGCTGCCATAGTAACAACTACTTCGACGACTACTTAACGACTACTCGCTAACGAGCTGCACAGAGCACTTTTAATAGGATTGGATTATTAAAGATACGTCAACTTTTCGTACTGATGGAGTCGCTTCGAGCGTCGCATTTACAGTTTATTTTAATTCTAAATCAGATTGTTTTTCCAGAATGTATCCTGTTGTAGTCGGTAATGGGCGGCAACTCACCAAAGACACGGTTATTTGTGGTTACAATATACCTAAAGGCGTAAGTGAATTAGTATTAAATAAAAAAAAAACTTGCGCTATTGCCAACACTACAGAATATGTAGAGTGAATTTAATTATTTCTAGATACTAAAAGATATGCATGTACAAACAACTTGTCCAAATAAAAATGGGTCGAGAAACGAGAGAATAGTTTGGTTGTGGTTTACAATTGCTACCGCAAGGTTTGTACGGGAGGGCCAAAAATATCTTGTTTATCATTTTAAAAATGTCTCGAAAAGATGTTTCTTGTCACAAGTGCATGCATATCTTTTGCTATCAGGAACTAATTAAAAGTCAGTTACCTACCTATATACTCGTAGCATGACTTTTAATTAGTTCTTGATAGCAAAAGATATGCATGTACTCATGATATTGAACAACTTTTCCCAAGGAACATATGTCGAAATACGAAGAACCAAATTTGACCTCCCATACAAAATGCGCTATCAGCTGATGCAGTTTCTATGGGAGGTCAAAAGTTGATTTTCGTATTTCGACCTATGTTCCTTGGGAAAAGTTGTTCAGTATCATGAGTACATTCATACCTTTTTCTATCAAGAACTAATTAAAAATCACCCTATATACCACCATTTAGGAATAGCTAGTATACCTACTACCTATTCCTAAATGGTTAAGTTCTTATTAAGCGGTAAGGGCTCTTCTCTAGTCATGCGGATTTGCATTTATGAAATGAGCAAAAGCGCGTGGTACATTGGAGGGGATTTACCATAGTTACCACGCTTGTAAGCGTTGCGGCTGGTGACCGCTGTTGTTGGTGACCGCAGTATATAAGTTGGTACGATACACAGAAAGATGCTACTGCCCATCCTCCGATTCACAAGCCCTTAGTCGCCTCTTACGACACCCACGGGTAGAGATGGGTTGGTACTATTATTACCACACAGGCCAGTAGTTTTTACGGGATGGGTTGGTACTATTATTGCCACACAGGCCAGTAGTTTTTACGTCTAGTTAAAAATTAATATTTACCATTTATACCTAATTTCGTTCTGTATGTTATTATTTCCAGACCCAAGTGATCTTCCAGCACTACGTAATGAGCAACAGTGACGAGTATTTCTCAAACGCGTCACAGTTCAACCCCGAGCGGTGGATGAAACGCTCGTCTGTGCAGAACCACCACGCGTTCGCGTCTCTGCCCTTCGGGTTCGGGAAGCGAATGTGTTTGGGGAGGAGATTCGCTGAACTTGAGATACATACTGTGATAGCTAAGGTAAAGAACACTTATAATAATGTGTCTTGAAAAAGATATCTTCCAATTTTCCTACAAAGGAAAATATTTTGAATGTATGTTGAGCTCCTACACGCTTCCCTGTTCTGTGCTAACTCTGTCCAGTCGGGCACCCTTTTCATCCACACCTTTAAATCCTTGGTTACTTCATCCTTCCATCGGACCAAGAATCACTTTGGTTCGCTGAGCCACAGAGATAGATAGACAATATGTTGAACTTATCACTAGACTCTAAGCGCTAAATCACCTGTAGGGAACCAATTCTTGAACATCAATGGGTGATAAAATACCATTTTTGAGATGTTATAAATGTTAATTCACCCTGATGAACTGTTGAAAAGAAACTAAAAAGTTATGAATTAACAATTTTAACGCTATATTTGACGAATATCAATCTTCACTTTTAAAAGAAAAAACCAGTATTTTTTTTTAATGATAATTTATCACCCGGTGACATTCAAGAGTCGGCTCCCAGCGCGTTTTCAGCCTCAAGATTTGGTTATTTACCTAAATAAAATTTTATATTTTTTCTTTCAGATGGTCCAAGCATTCAAAATGGAGTACCACCATGAGCCGCTTGAATACCACGTTCACCCAATGTACACGCCAAATGGACCAATCAAACTGAAGCTTATTGAACGATAGACTCTAAAACTACATCTGTGCCTACATACAAGGAAATCAGTGTTCTTGGCAGGATTAAGAAACAGTAATGTGGGACCAACTATGAAATCACTATTTTTTTTTTGACATAAAGAAATATAATCAGGCCTATATTTTCACTTCAATTAAATATTTACAACAAAACAGTTAATATTAGAGTCGGTGCCAGCCAAGACGTAAAACCAATCAACGAAGTGGTACAAGCTAACTTTTTTAGTTTCCTTAAGTACCTACACTAAATACAATTTATAAGCACAAGTTGAAACCTGCTCGTGCTATTTTAAATTGTTTCACCTTAGAAATTTAATGAATGTTTGGTGATAAGGCGTTGGACGTATGCGACGTCAAAATCATGCAGTGCAAAACTTGTAATAGGTATTTTTGTTTAGCGTTGAGTGTAACTAGGTTCTTTAGTATGTTTCTATTTTATTAAGTTTGGTACTAAGGCACAGCTCTTACAAGTACCTTTTACAAGACAGAAATGAATAAGATTTTTTGTTAACTGATAAGTGAATCAAAAAATAAAACCTATGGTAAAAATCTCGTTAATTTATTTTATTTTTTCTTAAAATTTTCCCACTTTAAATCTATAGCATCTTTTTGGTTCTTTAAAAGTCTGCAGCTCCTCTAATAAGCGCCAAAACTAATAAATTCATTCACAAATAATAGTAGGAAGTCTAACTATTTGTGGAAACGACTTTAAACTCAACGGGGTGGAGATAGAACACTTTTTACACTTTTACGTGTCGACTGGGTGAGTTGGAAGTATGTATTGGACAGAAAAGCCTATTTTACGAAACTATGAGATTTAGGAAGCAAATAGATTTAGATTTTTAATGTAACAATGTTGTATTTCTCACTAGTTTTATAATAAATGACAGTTTGTTTTCACAACCGGATGCCTCTTGTTGACTGCAAAATATTTGCTTACTAAACATTCTATTCTTTTGTGTAAAGGGATTTAATTAAAACAACAGTTTCACATTCATGGAATGTTTTACTTAGATTGACTTAAAAAGCAATCTTACTAACACAATTCTTGTTTCAATCTTAGACTATACATTCTGCGTTGCAATGCAAAATAATACAAAAAATATCAACGTCAATATAAAAGTTCATACAACACAGAATGTATGAAAGTCATATCATTCAATATTCTACTGGAATGGCCACATTAATGCACTGGCATATTTACAAATAAAAATATCACAAATGTCTATAATTCGAGTATTAAAATCTTACTCAGGACAAGTCCAAAAATTAAATTGAATAATAAAAATACATACTTAAGTACGAATATTATATGACTAGGAAATACATACACAAATCGCATAAAATATTTAAGGATGCATAAACATTTTCAAGTGATTATGGCACTATTTTATAGCATAAAATAGGCATCCTAAAGATAGGCCTGGATAATAAAGCTAAAAAGGCAGTGATAGGTACAAAAATATAAATTAATCTTAAGCAGCCTTCGACCAATATATTGGTCGAAGTAAGCAGCCATTTAAGATTCAGACGTACTGCATAAACATAAGAGAAATAAGTTTTAAATTGGTAACATTTTTTCAATATCACAAACGCCAACGAACGTTGTCACAATTTTGAAAAACAATTCTGCAAAAAAGTCGCATATATAATAATATACCTATATACAATATTATTTAACAAAGACTTTCCGATTTAACACTAGGGCGGATTTGAATTGTCCTGTGTCTGAGTTTTCTGTGTTTTTTATACAAATACGTGCTTAACGAAGCACAGAGAACCATAAAAGCTACCGAGGCAAGAGCAATGTGAAACACTGCTGAGCTGTTGTTTCCTTCAGTCACGATTTCGCTTACGATGCTGACATCCCTTGCATGTCTTGATCTTGGTTTAGTTCTGGCAAAGTCAAAGTTGTCTGAAACAGGAAAACAGGATTTTTCATTATTGACAAACAGGAGTTTTTTTTTTCGGTAACAGGGCAATAAATTGCTTTTAAAGCCAATTAGAGCGGGGGGCTCTGAAGGATATTTCGTTTGTAAAATAGCGCCCCGCGAAATTTTTTGTGATTTGTCTACCTGAGACCCTCGACTTTATAAAAAGCCATGTTGCCCCGCGGTTGAACGGTCCGTCTTTCCGATTTTTAAAGGCTCTTTTGAACCGTAATAGCTAGCTAGTTCAAACTTTCACATAATATGCTTTATTATGGTGGCTATCTTAACCAATAAAAAAAAATGGGGGTGTCCCCATACAAAAAAAAATAACAATATATTTTTCGGCGTTTTTACTTTCGAGCGGAGCGAGAAAGGTATTGTATTCGTGAAAAAAAATCGGCTTATAAAGTCCAGGGTCTCAGGTAGACAAATCACAAACAAGTCGCGGTCCACAATTTTTGCAAACAAACATCTCATTGGAGCCTGCTCTAAATTTCTGTCGGATAAATATTTAATCGATATCAGCTGCTTTGCTCCGAAGTAGTATGCGATATGATATTATGCTAAAAAAGTCGATAGAGTAATCGAGGCTTGCACTAGCTATATCAGATAGCTGCCTGATTATGACTGCATATTGTATAGGTTATATGCAACCGAGCTGTATATGAGGGCCCCACGGAAGTTTAGAGTCGTGATGTTATTTATTAACAGTGTCCAGGTAATTACTACCACAGATGAAATAATAGTAAACTGTTACTACTAATACTCTTATGAAACTTTGCAACTACCCAAATTTTTAGATAGGCACAAAAGAAAAAGTCTTGAACGAAGACATTCCGCCTTTTGTTGTTGAGAAAATTTCAGTCTTTTTAAAGTTCTTACTCGTTTTATTATACTTTACATGTCACCGAAAGACAATACGGAATCGTAAGTTGACCATTTTTCTAGTAAGATGATAAAATTTCGAAAAATAATAAACTGTACAGGCGCAGTTCCAGCCCTAGATTTTGGGGGGGGTCATCGAGACAGACCATAACAACAACATTATTTTTACTCACACAAAAATGAGCATAGGTAGTTTAATGAGCAAAGAAAAAAACATATTCAAACAGATATCGAATTTTCGTAAATCACCTCACAGAGACACAGATAGCATAGTCTGATTTTGGTCGGCATTTCTGTCAACTTTTAAAATGTAAAAAAGTAATTATTGTGACATAACTACAATAGTTAGACAAATGGTCTCACGAAGTTTTTTTTAGATATTAATATGCTCTTTAAAATTGTAAAACATTATTTTATTCTATCATCAATAGTTTCTGTAGCACATGCGATGAAAGACATCGTTTAACAATTTTTTTTACCTTGGGTTACATTATTGAAGTCTAGTAGGGATCCCTTTTTTTCTAGTAATAAATGTAGCTTATGTTACTCAAGAATAATGTAGCATTCTAATGGTGAAAACATTTTTTTATATCGTTTCCGTAGTTTTTGAGTTTATTCTTTAAAAACATACATACAAACACAATTAAATACAAAACTTTCCTCTGATCTTTCTTCTTTATTATATACTAGCTGGTGCCAAAGAAACACGTGTTTCAGAAATTTTGAGATATCATCCCCCAAAGGGGTGAAATAAGGGATGAAAGTTTGTATGAGAATCCTACAGTTTGAGATGCGGTACTTGAAAATTTGGATTTTAGCTACCTAATAGTAAGAAACAAAGAAACACGTGTTTCAGCAAGTTTGAGATATCATCACCCAAGGGGTTGAAATAAGGGATGAAAGTACATATAAAAATCCTACAGTTTTGACATGAGGTACTTGAAATTTGGATTTTAGCTAATAGTTAGAAGTAAAGAAACACGTGTACAGAGAACTCAAAACCAAATTTGTATAATTTTACCTTTAAAAATGAAAAACTTGTTTATTTATTTATTTACTTATACATAAGATACATTTGACAGTTTGTACACCAGTGACGATAACGAGACACAATTAAATGCTCAGCAATCAGGTGCTGCAGTAGCAACCCAAAAAAGACCGAAGCCTGTGTTAGGGTTTAGTTTAGTTTAATTTATTCATTTATTGCAGTCATGTACAAGTAAGTAGGTCTTAAATATAGCTTAAAGGTAAAGTACATGCACCCTGTCAAATTAGGGTATAGCAATTTAGACTAACAATATCTTTCATGTTGAATAAGAATGATCATGCATTTGAAGTTAACAATATCATTATCATTAAATTAATTATTTCATTATTATTATTAGTCCAGATTACATTGTTAAATTAAAGTTAAGTAAAGTTAACCTAGGGTTAGCTACACGACGGAAAAAAGGTCATCCCCTTGGTGATTGTGTTTTTTTTTCCAAAGGTTAAATTCAAATTTGCGTGAATCTAACTCAAGAAAGAAGTGTCTTTCATACAAACTTTATTCCTTGTTTCACCCCCTTAGGGGATAAATTTAGGAAAATACTTTCTTAGTGGGTGGTTTTGAAATGCAAAAAACCTATGTACAAAATTTCAGATCTGTAGCTATAGCGCTTACGGCTCGGCGTTGATGAATCAGTCATTAAGTCAGGACAATCTATTTTATATATTTAAGAAAGAAGAAAGATCAGAAGAAAGTTTTGTATTTTAGTGTGTTTGTATGTATGTTTGTAACTAATACACTCAAAAACTACGGGACCGATATGAAAATTTTTTTTCGCCATTACAATGCTACATTATTCTTCAGCAACATAAGCTAGGTACATTTATTACTAGAAAAAAAGGATCCCTAGTAAACTTCAATAATGTAACATGTAACCCAAGGTGAAAATAATTGTTATACGATGTCTTTCATTGCATGCGCTACAGAAACTATTGATGATAGAATAAAATAATGTTCAACAATATTAAAGAGCATATTAATATAAAAAAACTTTGTGAGACCATATGTCCAAGTATTGTAGTTATGTTTTATTTCACAATTACCACTTTTTTACATTTTATTAGTTGATAGAAATGCCGACCAAAATCATATTATGTTATCCATGCCATTTTAATAATCCTTATTTAAATAAATCATTTCGTTTTCAAGACTGTTTCAATGGGTGTAGACTACTTTTTAAAATTCAAATCGGATGATCCATGTCAATCTTAACAAAATACTTACAGAAAAATATGTTTTAACATTTCTAGATAAACAAACATCCCCCAAAGCTAAGTGCACCCGTGCAAAATTACGAGCTTTAGCCCGCGACATTTTACAAGTATTGTACTGTGAAAGTATGTTTGATTCTGTTTAAACAGCGTGTAACGAACGGAAAGGTGTCATGATACTGAAGGTTGAGAAACAGAACAACTTTTTCCAAGGAACATAGGTTGGAGTACGAAAAACTAAATTTGAACTCCCATACAAAATGCGCTATCAGCTGATGCAGTTTCTATGGGAGGTCAAAAATTTATTTTGTTCTATTACCTATGTTCCCTGAGAAAACTTGTTCAGTTTCATGGGCAGATTCACACCCTTCAGTATTATACACCTCTCCGTTACATGCTGTATAGTTTGGGTACCGGGTTTTCTAAATTAACGTAAATAATCTGTTTGCATTTCGGGGGGGGGGGGGTCATGACCCCTGTGACCCCCCCCCCCCCTGGATCCGCGCCTGAAACTGTAACGCTTATCGCTTCTGGCACTCGCAGGCTGCTGACGCAGCACTCTTGCTTCGCTTGCTCGGCTCATGCGTTTGGTCCAAAGAGAACCTAACAGAGCTTAACCGATTAGGTTGTGTTTGCCTTACCCAAACGGACCTATGGATGGATCTACAAATTTCCTACGAGTTTATTTTTGTTCGAAAGTTTTTTAACTTACGATTCTAATTATTTTCCGGTGACATATACCCACTATAAATAAGTGGCTTTCTATTCTAATGTATATAATTAACATTAGCTACGAGTATCACGTGATATTTCGTTAGCTTATGTCAATTAATCACATTTTCATTCTATCCTAACATCGCGCATCGATAGAAAAGTTACCTGTCTTGCCCAATATTAAATAAAAACATCAACTTACCAATTTCCAACTGTTTTTCATCGTATTCGTCTATATTATTCGAAGCGAGCCTTCCCACTCTTGATGATTTGATTTCGTTATCTTCTGGGAAGGGAGGCAAATATGTCGAAGGTGGGTTGGTGCTGCTCGGGGCATATGGTTGTGGGCAT